>OX387429.1:34800082-35212582 GCA_947563755.1 Lochmaea crataegi
GGTTATTAGAACTCACAGATAGTTACGAGCTGGATATAGGTTTGTTAAACTTTTAAAAAAAACCCAAAGATAATGGAAGTCTATCTGTTCAATTATTGATAGAAAATAAAAATGTAAAAATGGAAGTAGATCTGGCGCCTGTAAATGATTTATATAATTTGTTTATATAATAATAATTTTGAATTAAAAGCTGTAACAAGAGATGAGGTCTCCATTATTGGTCAGGTATCAGTTAATATCACCACCGTACACTAACTAACGACAAGTAAATTCACTTGCGTCGGAACGTTTGAAATTTTTGGTTCATCGTTTCTCTGCCGTCGTACTCGCCCGTTATCATAATACAACAATTACGAGGGACAGACTTGTGGTTAAATACGTGTATGTACTGATTTACAGTAACCATTATGACTAAATACAAAATTATAATAAAAATATGTATAAATATTTCAATATTTACGCAAAATCAATGATCTGCTCACAAAAAAAGGAAAACAAAAAGCATTAATTATATTTCCTAAATTCCGATCAGCATCACAATATCACTGCGCGCTACCCCTGTACTCAACACTTTCTCGATTTAAACTCACCAGAACTCACCAGACGATAGGCGGGGTAGGGAAATTTTCGGTAACCGCTGAATCGACGAATTGAAATTACTTGTCGTTAGTTAGTGTACGGTGATGTCACATACCAAAATTTCAAATATTTTACCACTTGTTATTTTACCCAGTACAACAAAACAGTGGCGGATCCAGGATACTGGTTAGGGGGGGGGTAATGAATATAAAAGTAGTAAAAGTAAAATACGAATATATTTCCAATAAAGTTCTATGTGTCATAAAAATGAGATCATAAAATATTATTATTAAAATATTTTCGGTCATCATATCACTAATAAATAAAACAAATAACATTCCGCAGATGCAAAAAATCAAATAAAGCATTCCCAAAAGGTAAAAATTATAGTGAAAACTACGATAATAAGTAATCAAAACAGAAAACATTTTGCAGTCTCCCAGCTCACAATCAGGATAATAATCAAAATCTATTTTATATAATGAATTCCAGTTTTCTTTCTTTTATCTTTCCGAATCTATCTATAACTTTGTCTACACTGACAGGGATATCCCAGTGAATATGTAATAAAGCCAGCCCAGATAATCTCTCCTGAGACATGGTAGACCTTAGCCATGACTTCAGTCTCTTCAAGCTAGAGAAGCTTCGTTCCGCTGATGCGACCGATACTGGAATTGTACATAGTATCTGTAGAAGCATATTTATAGTGGGATAAATTTCTCTACTACACTCCTTGAGAGCTGAAAGAGCGCAATCTGGAACTTTTGTTGGTTTCTGTTTCCAATATCCCGACCAAGAAGGTAATTCCGACTTAAGATTCATCGACAAAAGATCGATATCATTCGTAGGATTCACTTTTAATATGTAATCTAAAATAATCTTTAAAGAGTCATTCAGATCACTCTCAGTCTTTTCTAAAATGATGCTTGGTACTATAACATTCAATTCAAATACATTCAGTATCTCTTCTGTGAATCTATAATTCAGATCTTCGATAATGCTATCCAATAAAGGAATGAAAATGGTCACTCTATAATATGCCTCTGCACTTTCTGCCTTGGCATTCGGACGATTTGCTTGTCGAGCAGTAATACGTGGTAATGCCATTTCAATTCCCAAAGTTAGCATCATTTTGGTAGTTTCCTCTAAAATATTTCCAAAAACTGAATCAACATTATTTCTTTTATCCTCCAAAATTTTTTGGGTACTATTTATTATATTTTTTGTCAATTTCAGAAAGTGCATGGAGGCTTACAAGAAATAAAGGGGTAGTTATTAAATTCTTCAAAAGCGTAGCTTTGGAAGATGAATCTCTCTCTTTCCATTGTGAGATCAAATCTAGAGCTTCTACGATTTTTATCAAATTGGTTTTGAACCTCAAAACTGCCTTATGTCTCTCCAACCATCTTGTTTCGCATAAACTTATGAGAGACAAGTTGTTTATAGATTTGAGAACATTATTGCTTTTTGAGGAAGCATTGAAAAATGCTATTATTTCTTTCACTGTACCAATTGCATTTCGCACAGCCTGTACTATAGAGCTTCTAGAAATTGATAAACCATATTTATTTAGTGTATTTAGGACTGTTTTTGCCAATACATCGCCAGACAACTCTGGTTCTTTCGTGAAATCATCATAATTTTCCTTATGACAGTCTATAAACTCAATAAAGTCCTCTCGCATATGGCAATTATCTAAATCAAGTTCATCAGCATACCTAATTATGAAGGACATTTGAGAATAGTGACTAATATCAGTTGTTTCATCAAATATTATTGATAAAAATTTGCTTTTTCTGATTTTTGTCCATATAACCTCTCTTATTTCATCACCATAAAACCCAATGATCTCATTTTGTGTGGTTTTACTTATATATGTTGCAGTGGCTGAAGAGTTCTCTAAATGATTCTGTAAAACTTTATCTCCAGCTTCTACACGGAATCGCAGTAATTCACGGAAGTTACCTTCATTGATAACAGAAGATGAAGTAAGTACTCCATCGTCACGATGCCCGCCTAATGAAATGTTTTGACGCCCTAAAAATATGATAGATTCAATAATTGGTTTGAGTCTCTGTCGGTTCTCCTGAACGCGCTTCAGTCTATCGTTATTTATAATATTTCTAATGTCTTTGTGTGGAGATTCGTAAGTCTTTATGAAAGATTCGGCAAAAGACACCCTATTTTTGTGATATAAATTATTTTCATGTGTGATTAAATCGCCATCTTTCCCTAATAACTTCGAAAATGTAATCAGGGGACTGAAAACTAATCTTTGTAATTTGGTTTGTTGATGTGAACCACCAAACTTTGCGAATACAAAACAAAATTTACAATATAAGCCTTTCGAACTTTCAGAAAATATCAACCAGTTAAATTGTTCGAAATGTCTGGAGGATACATAACACCTCACCTCTTTCCCACATTTTTTGTGTACAGAGAATGGTATTTTACAGTTTGGTGGTATCCACTTACATTTAAGTATTTTGTATTTGTCGAAATCACTCATGTTTTTGTACGTCTAGGCTCCTATATATCTATATACACACTCACATCATCAGTTGATGCTGATTGTTGGAATTCTGCAACCCCTATATCCAGCCGATCTGCATGGGATTTCGGGACTTTCTCATTTTCGGCAAATATTGCAGTCTCAACTGAACTCGAACAGCCCACTATTTCTAACTTAGCTTTGGTAGGTGTTACTGTTACAGCTGATTCGTCAAACTGTTGTTCAACAGTTTTAGGTCGCTTGATAAGAAATGAATCTAAAGTGGCATTGATTCTTTTTTTACTCATTGTTGTCATACGGGACAACCGCGGCATCATTTTTAGCCATACGTTGCTTACACCAGATCGCCAACGAATGCGAAGCTGAGTTTCCCGATGTTGCTAGAATTATTCGAGATGACATGTATGTAGACGACTTACTAACGTGTGTGGACACTCCACAAGAAGCAGCATATATTTGTAAAAACATTTCAAACATTTTATTAAAACGCGGTTTTGATTTAAGAAAGTGGAAGTCAAACGATGAAAATATTATACGCGGATTATCTTGTGAAAATGCAAGTGATTCATTCGAATTTTCCATTAACAAAGATCACGAAATAGACAAGACATTGGGCCTTGCGTGGAAACACCAGTCTGATGTCCTAACCTATAAAATACGGCCGAAAACCGATATTTATACGAACGCGATCACGAAACGACAAATACTCTCCAAAGTCGCGACTGTCTTTGACCCGTTGGGCTTGGTGAGCCCATGTATAGTAATCGCCAAAGTGCTCCTGCAAAAACTATGGTCTCAAAACATTGGATGGGATCAAAGGGTACCAGATGAAATTCACACAGCGTGGAATAATTGGTATTCACAATTACATGAATTAAATTCTCTAAACATACCTCGTAGAATCGTGTGTGACAACCCGGTATATGTAAGCTTACATGGGTTTTCTGATGCCTCCGAATCTAGTTATGGAGCTTGCGTTTATGTCATCTCTAGAAATGCATCAGGAAACCATACATCGAACCTTTTATGCGCCAAGTCGAAAGTTGCACCCGTAAAATCGTTAAGTACACCGCGATTAGAGTTATGCGCGGCGTTAGTATTAGCTCAACTCATTACTAAGGTGATTAAATCACTCAATATGACATTTAGGAAAGTGTTTTGTTGGACAGACTCGACAATTGTGTTGGGTTGGTTGCGGACGCCCCCAAACACTTTAAAACCGTTTGTTGCCAATCGTGTGTCCGAAATTCAGAAATTGACAGAAACTTTCCATTGGAACCACGTACCTACAAACGAAAACCCAGCGGACATAGTCTCACGCGGTCTAAGTCCATACCAGTTGAAAGCGTCCACATTGTGGTTTCACGGCCCAGTTTGGTTAACAGAAAACTCGAGCGAATGGCCACAAACTCCAATTTATAAAGCGGATATATCAGAATGTAAAAAAATCTGTTTAGCCTCTACATGTACTCGTACACATTTCTCTTTTGAGAATTTCTCTAATCTTAATAAAACAAAACGAATTTTTGCGTAAATCCTGAGATTTCTCAAAAATTGTAAACTTAAACCGGAAGCTCGTCAACTGTCTTATTTGACTGTTGATGAACTCACAGAAGGCTCCAATGTCATAATAAAACTCGTTCAACAAGAATCATTTCCCGATGACTATACGGCCCTTCAAAACAATCGACAATTACATTCTAGCAGCAACATACTAAGTCTACATCCATTCATGGATAATCAAGGAATTTTAAGAGTCGGCGGACGTCTTACTAATTCCGATTATCCTTACTCAAACAAACACCCCATTTTGATGTCGCCCAAGCATCATATAACGAAGATTATTTTCCAGCAGCAGCACGAAAAATTACTGCATGCGGGACCTCAAATGCTTTTATCTAGTTTAAGGGACACATTTTGGCCAATTTCCGGCCGCAATTTATCTAGAATAACAGTACAAAAATGCGTAAAGTGTGCCAGATATCGTGCACAATCGTTTCAACCAATTATGGGTGACTTGCCAGAGGGTCGCGTTCGACCATCAACCCCATTTAGTATAGTAGGAGTGGACTACGCTGGTCCATTCACGATGAAAGACAAACGCGGTCGTGGTTGTAAGCCCATTAAATGTTGGACAGCTTTATTTGTTTGTTTTAGCACACGCGCCATTCATTTAGAGATCGTACTATCTTTAAGCTCTGACGATTTCCTGCAAGCCTTCAATCGTTTCATAAGTCGTCGCGGAAAACCAAGTGAAGTGTTCTCCGACAACGGCACAAATTTCGTTAAGGCTAACCGAGAATTAAAGGAATTTGGCACCTTTTTACAAAATAACCATGCTATTATCGGCAGTTCAATAGCAAAACAAGGTATAAAGTGGCACTTCATACCGACAAATTCACCTCATTTTGGAGGAATTTGGGAAGCGGGAGTAAAAAGCTTAAAGTATCATTTGAAACGTATTCTAGGTAACAATATAATTTTCTTTTTTGATTTTCGAACTTTACTGATTCGCATTGAAGCCATACTCAACTCTCGTCCCATCACTCCTCTAAGCTCCAATCCTGACGATCTAACCTGCCTTTCTCCGTCTCACTTCCTTATCGGCAAGTCAATCACATCAGCACCCGAACCTTCATGCATCGACATTCCAGACAACCGCTTAAATAATTATCAGATGCTAAGCAAACTATACGAACACTTCTGGCGCCGTTGGAGCAGAGAATATATATCCGAACTACAACAGCGTTGTAAGTGGAAAACAACTAAAGGAAATTTGACCATAGGACAACTAGTGTTGGTAAAAGACGACAACTTGCCACCTACCAAATGGCGTTTGGGAAGAGTCGTCGAATTTATCCGTGGAAGAGACGACATTCCTCGTGTAGCGTCGATTCAAACGTCAGACGGAATTCTATCCAGAGCCGTTCATAGGCTTTGCGTGCTACCAGTTGCCAGTCCAGACTGTCAAGGCCGGGAGCATGTTACGGCCCAATCCGACCCTGTAGTGGTGGGGAGTTCGCCCACCGAAATCTGAGAGCAGTCACAGCAGTCAGTCAAAAACCACCAGTCGAGAGGGTGGAATTTTAAAATTAAAATTAATATGTATTGTATTATGTGTATTACGTAACAAGTCAATGTAAATAAATTCAATAAAGTAAACAGTATTATTCACACGAAAACAGCTGTCACCATACCATTCTGAGTTAAATCCCATAGAATTGATATGGGCACAAATAAAGAATGAGGTGGCAGCTAAAAACACAACTTTCAAGTTGGCAGACGACAAATACCTATTATTGAGAGCAATTGAAAATGTAACTCATACAAATTGGCAGAAATGTATACAGCATGTCATTAAGGAAGAGCAAAAAATGTCCAAACTGGATGGAATAATGGATGACATGATAGAGCCTTTGATAATATCTGTCAATACTGGAAGCTCAGATGAAACGGAATCTTGTGAAACTGAATCTTCTGATACAGATGTATAGACTACAGTAATGTGCACGCGGATGTTTGTCCTGATTGGTTGAAGCATTTATACGATTTGGCGGGTAATTTGAATTGAAAATGACATCTGTTCAGAACGGTTGGCAACGTAAGATAGGCTAGAAATTTGTTTTTCGTTCGGAAAGTTTTATATTTCATCTTACCTATGCATTTTTTTAAATTATGACTACCTACCTAGTTATTACGGACGTATTTAGATGAACTTTGCTAATATAAATTAAGTATTATTGTTTGGCAAAATCATATTTTTATTAAAAGTCTTAGGATTCACTGCAAATTACCGTTATGGTTGGTTGAAACAGCTACTTAATTTTATGATTTTTTTATGAGCATGCTAAATAATTTTAAAATTGTGATTAAACAAATAAAGCATTTATTATTACTTTTGCAAAATGTATTTTAAGGAAACACCATCAGGTCAAGAAGAAACTATATGAACTATAGTCATCTTAATTGTTACCCAAATAACAATGAACGCTGATTTATTGAGATTGTTCAGACAATAAGCTGATTAGTAGTTGGTTAAGGGTGTTAAACGCTGATTAAGCTACTGACCTGAATAATGAGCTGAATAAGCGTCGAATCAGTCAATATAGATGCCATTATTCAGCAACATCAATAGAGCTGAACTTAATACTGAATAAGTGCCTCTTCAGCCAACTTAGTAGATATTGTTCAGCAATATACTTACGTGGCTGAACATAGGTTGTATAAGCATATCTTCAGCCTACTTAATCTGGTGTTGTTCAGCTATTTATTACTAGCTGAATACAGGCTGAAGAAGCGCTTTTTCTGCCCATCAAATATTTCATTGTTCAGCTATTTTAAAATGGCTGAACATGAGCTGGTAAAGCGCTTTTACAGAAATCTGAACATCTGTAGTTCAGCTATTCATAGTCAGCTTAGTATGCACTGAATAAACCCTTCTTTAGTAAAGTTAAAAGCCACTGTTCAGCTATTATTAACAGACTGAAGAAGTACTTGTTCAGCCCATTTTGATGATATTGTTCAGATTCTGATAATGCACCAAAAAGCAATGTCGTTGAGAAAAAACAGGCGGAATTTATATTACAAGAGAAGGTAATAAAAGTTTATTTTTTAATTAAACAATCATTTCATTATATGCCATTCCTAGAGTGATTGTTGTAATAAAGGTTGAATTTGTAGATTCTTAGATTTCAAATGCTAGTTTCTTATTACCATATTTTTTCTAGGCATTTAAAAATTATTTTATTATACCCAACTTATTTTTTTAGAATAAATATTACCATGATAAAGAAGAGGATATTGACCAATATGTAGTGATAGAATATTGGTCTGATAATGATGAGAATCTCGACAAGGATGAAGGGATGAACTCATGAACTCATCTTTTGTTGTTAATGAAGCACAGGTATGCTCTTTACATTCTTTAATTTTATAGATTTTCCACATCTTAAATGTATGATCACTCTAAAATTGGATGTAGGGCATATCAGTTTTCTCCTTTGTGTTTATAAACATGTTTCAACATATTTATCAAGTGGGTGTCATAGTGGTGCTTTCTCTTACTGAATATAATTAAATTTATGGTCATAATTTTAAAGTGGACTGTATTTTTTCTAAATTTTACTAAGCTTGTAGAGCTTCTAGCTAGTGGCTTATCTTGTGAACTGAAAGTCCCTCCTCCAACAAAGTGATAAACAAGAAACATTGTGTATTTTGTCACATATGAACTTTTTCAGATAAGGAAACATGAAGAAATAATGGAGCATGAAAATGGAGATGTCAGTGAGTTGACCATTGTGGTAACTTTTGTTGTTTTTGATGTTGATTGTAATATGTTTTCATATTTTCATAAATATCTAAGTATTCAGAACTAAGGATCTTTTTGAAAAGTTGTTATTTTACTTTACAACAAAGTTCTGTAACTATCTTCAAAGGCTCTACATTTAAAATTTACTGTTAAGTTGAGAAAATAACTATTTTTCAGGAAAATAAAGAAGAAATAAGCAGGCCAACTTTCAAAAAAGCCAGTGACTTTCAACTATTAAAAAATCCAGCTTTAAGAGTGCCTTACGTGGAAACAAATAAGGTAAGATTTTTGGATTTTATTTGCAGTTTCTTAAATGTTTTAAATTATAAATTGTGGTGCATTTAATTTTTTGTAGGTTAAAAAAGGTGAAAGGGGAGAAGCAATAACTGGACGTTGTAGAGCAAGAGTTCGTGGGAAAAGAAGGATTTCAGTAGGTCTCAGATAATTTGAAAGTAGAAATGTACCTATTATAAAAATATCTAAGAACACTGGAAAAAAGATATCATTACATAATTAAAGTCACAAGACAATTTTTTGTTTATTTATTTTAGTTTATTTTTAATAGGTTCAACCAAGACGACGAACAGGAATTCAGATCCTGTCTTCTTCACACATAGCTGAAAAGTATGACGAGATCTTGGACCAAAGAAAGATTTTGCTGGCTAAACAAATAGAAATAGCTGATCAGGAATTATCTTTTCAAAAAGCAAAAAATAAATTGGAAATTGAAATACTAACAAAAAAAAGTGCCAGGGAAAATAATTAAAAAGTATACAAGTGTGTCGTTAGTGGGTAATTCATTCATTACTTGTAAGCCATAGGGAATAGATCATAATATTCAAAACAAAAGTTGTGGTTTCATAGGGCGCATATCAAGTAAATATTTTCAAGTTTACAGGGAGCTATCGAGGATGTTTTAAAATGTTATGGTAAACAAAACTATTTTAAATGATACATCCATATATTTTATTTAAAATGTTTTTAAAATATCAATTATTGAAAATCGACGATTTGCCAACTACAAGTTATAAAATTTGATACATGAAAGTACATATCCTTTTAAGCAGAATTATAATGCAAAATATAGAGGGTGTTCCATAAAAAAAATCAAGTTTTGTTTGCCACACTTCTTGAAACTGTATATTTGAAAAAATTTCCTAAGGTGCCCTAACCCCAATAAACCAAACAACTTTTGTTTTGAATATATTGTAACGTTTATTCTAATTTATATTTACAATTAATTTATATTTACAGATTTATATGTAATTCAGTCCTTATTTAATAATTTATGTAATACACTAAACACACTAATTATAATTTATATGAGAGTCACTTAATAAACACTTTATCGATGCGCGATTACTTTCCTTCGGTATCAACACTGACTGATTGACTAATTGACTGCAGCGATGCTTGTGGCCTATTTATACTCGTGCGCCGTAATTCTAGAAGTATCTCGGCGTTCTCGCGGGCGCATTGGATATTCTCGATATTCTCGCGGATGCACCCGGGTGTTCTGGATGTTTCTCGAAGTTTGGGCGGAGGAGCCATAGTCGTCTCATACGGGGATTTCACTAGGGGCACTAAGTGAGAATATTATTGCAGTAGCTCGCGTAACAATATTTTCCACTCCCTGTGGTTTGCAAACAATTCAGCAATTACCTACTAACGACATATCCTCTATACTACCAGTAATATTTTAGGTAAGGTTCATGGTTATATGATTTGAACCTCGCAGTATTTTCAGAAAATGTTTTTAAGATATTTATGTTGTGTTAACTTTACTAGCTATGTGATTTTAGTACTAGTGATACATTCTATTAGGGACCTGATGTATAGTTCTTAACATAAGAAAAAAATAGCCGGTCGGAAAATTTTCAAAGAATACATTCAACAATTTAATAATAAGCGGCGATACGGAAAGTTTCGAATACACAGTTTATTTGTAAAAATGATTTACCTTATAAAATACAGCTGGAACACAATCTTAAGGCACTAAATTTTCACAATACGGTTTATCGGTTTTCGGAAGAACGTTGAGCGAAGAATCACCAAATACTATTTTAGAGCCGGAATAAATCGGAGCGCGAATGAATCCGCTCGAAAAATGAATTGCTTGAGAATTTATATCCAAAATTTTTAGTTACATTTTTCGGCCGTCGTCGAGTCGAGGGAATTAAACGTGAAATTTATCTAGTCTCGACAAAAACTTGTATCTATACTCGACGGCTTTGGTTTTAATAAAAATGTTGTAGATACCGGGCGTCCCTTCAGTTGAAAAATTTAAATATCGGAAATGAATAAATTGTGTATGGTAGAATTTGGATTTGCGTAACTCGGACTTATACTAAAATATACAACGGTAATAACAAAAGAAAATAAATCAATGCGGTAGTAGAAAGGGTTGTAAAGTAACGAATTATATATACCCTAGTGGTAAAATAAAATATATTACGGAACAAAATAAAAATTAAACTTGCAAAAAAATAACTCGTTACACACCCCCTTTACTTCGGTAAAAAAAAATGAATGAGCGAAAGTGCAACTTTCGGACATTACATTTTTTTTTAAACAACAACTTATACCTAACTATAAAAAAGGTGAGAAAACAAAACTGTGATCCAGGGTGTAGCGTCTCACAACCTGGAACGTCGGCGTAGGGTCGCTTGGTGTGGATGGGGCGGTCCTCTTCCACGGGACGCCTGTCTTCGGTATGACCTGGAGCAGCGTCCGGCTACTTCTAGAGCGGGGCGGGGTCGTTCGGTGCCGATGCTACACTGGCTGGAAGCATCCTGCATTCGTCGGGGTTCGCCGCTTCGGGAGACCAGGTGCGCTTGTACTGCCACCGATCGGGTATGGGGGCCGCGTCGATCACACGGGCATTCTCGGGACATCCGTCCCACTTGTCCGCATCGGGAGCAAAACAAAATAGACGGCCTGCTGCAGTTCTCTCGGCGGTGTCCGGAGATTCCACATCTCCAACAGAGATCATCCGTCAGGTTGATGAACTTGCCGGTTACTATCCTTTTGCGCGGCAGGTCGGTCTCTGACGGCTTTGGCTGTGACGGTTTGTACTGTTTACATCGCAGACATCTCCTCACGTATTTGGTGATGTCCCTGAACATTCCTGGCCAATAGTACAATTTTGCAATCCGGGTGATGGTTTTAGCAATTTCTAGGTGTCCAGCGTTTGGGGCATCATGGTTTTCTTGCAGGATTCGGGTTCGGTCGGGCTTTTCTATGCACAGTTTCCAAGGGTCGGACATTTCTGGCTCTCTGAAATCGTTTATGTCCCAAAAATGACGGTATAGACGGTCTTCTTTTATGCAGTAGTCCGGAAACTTCTCTGGATCCTTCAGGACTCTTCCTTCCTGTTCCGGTACCACGAACATTCGGCGGTTACATCGGTCAAACAGATTGCGGACGGTGAGTCGGTCTCGGCGGTCATTGGTAGCGGGTTTCTTGACAAAGCGTCGGCCACAGGATTTAGAGCACCTTTACGGTACTGTATCTCGAAATCATACTGTTGTAGAAAAATACGCCACCTTGCTAAACGTCCGGACGGACTAGATATGGAATGCAGCCATCTAAGAGATTGATGATCGGTAACAACCGTGAAATGGTAGCCCTCTAAATAAGGACGCATCTTTTCAATCCCCCAAACAATGGCAAGACATTCTTTTTCGGTTACGGAGTAATTTTTCTCGGTAGGACTCAGGGCGCGACTTGCATACGCTACCACGTGTTCGTGACCATCCTTCTGCTGGGTAAGGGCTATTCCCAAACCATATTCGGAGGCATCGGTCTGCAGAGTGAACGGTACGGTAAAGTCAGGACAGCTCAAAACGGGTGCTTCCGACAGACAGGTTTTAATCTTAGTGAAAGCAGCTTCCTGTTCTTCAGCCCACTTCCATCGCTGAGATTTGCGGAGTAATTTCGTTAACGGAGCTACCTTTTCTGAAAATGATGGCACAAATCTCCTATACAAGGATGCAACTCCCAAAAACCTTCTCAACTCTCGGATATTTCTTGGGGCTGCAAATTTTATGATACTTTCGACCTTTTCTGGATCGGTACGGATTCCATCTCCAGTGATTACATGGCCTAAGTATTTCATTGACGGTAAACAGAAATGACATTTCTCCGGGTTGAGTTTCAGCCGTGCTCCTCGTAATCGGCGGAACACTTCGGACAGATTTTCCAGATGTTGATCGAACGTTTCCCCCAGAACGATAATGTCATCCAGATGAGCGAATGCGTATGGATCCAGCTCTGGGCCTATTAGTCGATCAACCAGTCTCTGGAATGTAGCGGGTGCGGAATGTAAACCAAACGGAAGAACCGTGAATTGAAACAATCCACGTCCCGGTGCGGTAAAGGCGGTAATGGGTTTACTTTCGGAGGTTAACGGAACTTGCCAGTACCCACTCTTCAAATCCAAACTGGAAATGTACTTGGCTTTTCGCAGTTTATCCAGTATAGCATTAATAAACGGAAGAGGGTAAGCATCCTTCATTGTTACCTCGTTGACTTTTCGGAAGTCGATACAGAAACGGTTTTTTCCATCTTTCTTCTTTACAATGACTATTGGAGAACTCCACGGACTTGTAGAGGGTTCGATCACTCCCTCTGCTAACATGGCGTCTATTTCAGCATTGCAAATTTCCTGCATTTTCGGATTCTGGGGTCGGTATCTCTGTTTGATCGGACGTGGTTGCAGCAAACGGATTTCATGCTCAACTAGCGTAGTTGGACCTCACAAGGATTCAAAATTCGGCAATTCTTGGTCTAGGAAAATGTTTAGTCTGTCTGTCTGTTCTTTCGATAAATTTCTTCCTGTAACCGGAATGATGGTTTCCAACGGACATCCTATCCAATCATACTCCTCGTCATCCCCTAAATCTTCCAGGGAAAACGCAGATATTACAGAAACGGTTTGCTCCTTGTCAACCCTTAATACCAGGGAAGACGCAGAGACTTCGGAAACAGGTTGCTCTTTGTCGACCCCTAACACCAGGGAAGACGCAGAGACTTCGGAAACAGATTGCTCCTCGCCAACCCCTAAAACCAGGGAAGACGCATAGACTTCGGAAACAGCTTGCTCCTTGTCAACCCCTAACACCAGGGAAGACGCAGAGACTTCGGAAACAGCTTGCTCCTTGTCAACCCCTAAAACCAGGGAAGACGCAGAGACTTCGGAAACAGATTGCTCCTCGCCAACCCCTAACACCAGGGAAGACGCAGAGACTTCGGAACAAGACAGATTTACAGAACGGCGGTCTTTCCTAAGACGGTGGGTGGTTTCTTCTCTACATATTATCGGTATAGCAGAATTGACTTTTTTCCTAGGCCTGTTCACGGCCTCCAATATTCCAACAGGACTGGCCAATTGTGACGCCTCACGAGTTTATCTTTCACGTATATTTCTCCGGTTCCTAACTCCAGCCGGAAATTATACTTTCGGAGGACATCATGTCCTAATACAATGTCGGTTATTAGACCAAGGAAATGCTCCAACGAACCCTCCATTGTGACGTCATCGATTTTCCATTTCAGCTCATAAATGTCGGTGATGGAGACTAGATTTCCATTAGCTAAACGGGCCTTCGTAGCTTGACGAGAGGTAGTTTGCTTTCTTTGGGAAAAAGTCTTAGCTACTTGATCCCCAATATACGACTTTGCTGCTCCGGTATCCAATAATGCTCTAAACATATGATTTTCTATTTTGACGTCTATGTGCGGTCGGGGGTCGTTCATTTCTGCTGGCGGTTCGGTATGAGAGGCAAAGATTTGCGGAAGCTGTGTCGGCCTCTCCTCGGTACAGCTTCGTTTTAGTTTTCCTGCCTCCTGCAGGAACAGTCTCGGGAAAATACTCCTTCCTTCTGGCAACGAGAACAGAATATTTTCGGCGGGTTTTGACAGTTGTTCCTATAATGTCCAGACTCACCACAACGGAAACAGATGGGTGGCCGGGAAGATGATCCAAACGGTTGACGAGTATCAGGCGGCGGACGGCGAGAAGTATCGGTCGATGACGGTTGGCTGGGACCGGCGATGGGCTCTCTGGATGGCCCAGGCATCGTGTTGTGGGAAGGTCCATATCTCGGCGAACTCATTGGCTGCGGACGGGGATTTGGTCCCCGGTTCGGTCCACTGTGGTTGGGTACAGACTGGAGTTCCTTCCTGAGGAGCTCATATTCCCTGACCACCTGACAAAATGTGGAAAAATCATGAAAGTCCCCTTTTCGAATTTGCAGACGAAATTCGGGCAACAGGTTACGGTACAGCCATGCTAACTGCTGTTCGGGAGTTAGCTTTCCATGTCTCCGCATCAAAGTCTGGAGTTCGGTGATGTATGTGGCGGCGGACTCATTCCTTCGTTGTAGTCGACGGCCTATCTCGGCTTCTAAGTCAACCTCGTAGTTAACGGGATTGAAGAAAATTCGGAAGTCTGCCTCAAATTCATCCCAGGTCGTGTACCTACTCCGGTTGTTGCGGTACCAAAATGCCGGTTCACCTGACAGTAATTCAGGTAACACAGGAAGCAGATTGTCTTTCTGGACATTCCTTGCGGTACAGATTTCTTCAATTCGTTCGATGAATGCAGCAGGAACCCGGTTTTCAAAGCACACCTTCCAGTCATGCATATTTTGCGGAGGGTTGGCCATAACGGTTGGAACGGTTCCGGTATCGGATCGGTCAAAAACCGGTCGTGGAGAAATATGTCTTCTTGAAATTGGCCTTTTGGTCCTAGGCTCAGCAATCCCTTCTGACAAGCTTTTAAACTCAAGCGGAAAGAAAAATTTTCGTAAATACCAAAGGAACAAGATCAGGGACAGGCAAAAAGGTCCATTCAAACAACATGTCCACAGGTTACTCTCAATCATCGAGTCGGTGGTCTTCTTATAAATCCGGAACAATAAAAAAAAATCGAAAACGGAATACGGTCCCTGTTCAAATCAACAATGGGCAAAAAAAACCGTAAAACAGTATAAACGGTCCAGCAACAATACGCTAAAAAAAATATCCACAGCGGTATTTCAGTTCCTGCTATAATCAGGTCTCTTCAACAATACGGTAAAATAACGGAAACGGAATAACGGTTCCAGCTCTAACAAATAATACGGCAGAAAAATAGTCAAAACAGACTTAACCGGTCCAAGCAAAAAACGTTTAAGAAAAAAAAATCGAAAACGGAAGAAAACAGATCCTACTGTAATCAACAATTGGGTCTCTTCAACAATACGGTAAAATAACGGAAACGGAATAACGGTTCCTGCTCTAATCAATAATCAACTCTCTGCAATAATACGGTAAAAAAAAACAGTCAACACAGACTTAACCGGTCCAAGCAAAAAAAAACGCTTCAAAAAAAATTGAAAACGGTATTAAACTGATCCTGTGATCCTACAGTAATCAACAATCAAGTCCCTGCTCGGGCGCCATTTTGTAACGTGCCTACCTTCTTACACGTGGCTCCTGCCACAAGAACACGTCACTATGGACACCCTTGATGCAAAATTCGGGTTTTAAATCTCGGGCGCCAGATTATTAACGTGGTTTGCTCCTCGGCCCCTTGACCCTTAGCGTCAAGAGTTCCAGATAGCCTCAGATGGAGGTTACGGAAAATTCCAGGGGTCTTGTTGAATCAAATTTAACTAACTAGTGAAAATCCGGAAAAGCCAAATCTTGGTTCTCCAATCAATAAATTGCGGTTAAAAATGAAAATAATAGGAATTCAAAACTTTGATCTATTAATACTCGGTGGTCTATTTTACGAATAATTTTTTAGTGACAAACAAATTAACAGGGAAAAGAAAATGAGGTATGTATTACCTATATCTGGGATTTTAACGGACTTAACGGTCAGGTTATCAAATACGGTTCAAATCCACCGGGTTTAACGGGGTCCCTAATGCACGTTTTAGATCTGCCGGGTAATCAGACAAATTGTGGCCAAGCCTCTTCCAAGTCTGATTAACCCTTGAATCCAAATGAAACCGGCAACTATTATTCCGACAATAAGAAAAAAAAATATAAATAATGATTCTACGAAACGGGAAAAGAACGATTTAGATCTGCCGGGAAATCAAACAAATTGTGGCCAAGCCTCTTCCAAGTCTGATTAACCCTTGAATCTAAAGGAAACCGGTAACTATTATTCCGAAAAAAAAAAAATTCAAGAACGAATTAGATCTGCCGGGAAATCAAACAAATTGTGGCTAAGCCTCTTCCAAGTCTGATTAACCCTTGAATCTAAAGGAAACCGGTAGCTATTATTCCGAAAAAATAAAATTTAAGAACTAATTAGATCTGCCGGGAAATCAAACAAATTGTGGCTAAGCCTCTTCCAAGTCTGATTAACCCTTGAATCTACTAAAGCCGGTAACTATTATTCCGAAAAAATAAAATTTAAGAACGAATTAGATCTGCCGGGAAATCAAACAAATTGTGGCTAAGCCTCTTCCAAGTCTGATTAACCCTTGAATCTAACTAAAGCCGGTAACAATTATTCCAAAAAAAAAATATTTTCCCACGAGTTAAACGGTACCCAACTATCGACACTCAGAGTAAAAATATTTGTACTA
Organism: Lochmaea crataegi; assembly: GCA_947563755.1. Lineage (NCBI taxonomy): Eukaryota > Metazoa > Arthropoda > Insecta > Coleoptera > Chrysomelidae > Lochmaea > Lochmaea crataegi. Next base: position 34,817,070 of record OX387429.1, read on the forward strand.
GCATAAAATTAAAATATTATAATCCACTTGGATATCACTTTAATATAAAACTACTTAGGACCAAAAGCATAAAATAATTCGAGAATCCACTAATAATTTATCAGTTAATTAATATATAATAAACGCTGTAAATAAAATTCGAAATCAAATTACAGTTGACAAATCTTTATTTCCAAATAAAAGAAACAAATAAAAAAACCAATTTCAATTCAACAACATAAGAAAAAAATAGCCGGTCGGAAAATTTTCAAAGAATACATTCAACAATTTAATAATAAGCGGCGATACGGAAAGTTTCGAATACACAGTTTATTTGTAAAAATGATTTACCTTATAAAATACAGCTGGAACACAATCTTAAGGCACTAAATTTTCACAATACGGTTTATCGGTTTTCGGAAAAACGTTGAGCGAAGAATCACCAAATACTATTTTAGAGCCGGAATAAATCGGAGCGCGAATGAATCCGCTCGAAAAATGAATTGCTTGAGAATTTATATCCAGAATTTTTAGTTACATTTTTCGGCCGTCGTCGAGTCGAGGGAATTAAACGTGAAATTTATCTAGTCTCGACAAAAACTTGTATCTATACTAGACGGCTTTGGTTTTAATAAAAATGTTGTAGATACCGGGCGTCCCTTCAGTTGAAAAATTTAAATATCGGAAATGAATAAATTGTGTATGGTAGAATTTGGATTTGCGTAACTCGGACTTATACTAAAATATACAACGGCAATAACAAAAGAAAATAAATCAATGCGGTAGTAGAAAGGGTTGTAAAGTAACGAGTTATATACACCCTAGTGGTAAAATAAAATATATTACGGAACAAAATAAAAATTAAACTTGCAAAAAAAATAACTCGTTACAATGATTTTCAGCAGGCATTGGTGGAATGTCCCCTTGTTCAATCAAATATTCCAAGATGTTCATGTCTATTTCATCAGGGTCAGGGTTTGGTGGTAAACCTTCCCCCATCCTTCGAGCACGATTGTGTAATACCATTGTATAAACTTTATACAATGGTAATACCCCTGTTGCAACAATTATTGGGAGAATATTTTCAATGGAACAACGCATACCATATGCTAAAACTGGGAACCTGCGTTTAATTATTCCATTTACTCTTTCCACTATGCTTCTGGTCCGCTTATGCGCCTCATTATATAAATGTTCTCCTCTTGTTTGGGGGTTTAATAATGGGGTAAATAAAAATTTTCTCAAGGCATATCCACTATCACCTAAAACATCAAATATATTTCCTATTTTTACCCCTTTAACCAACAACTTAACAGTAAAGCTTCTGTTTAGCTACTATGGTACTTTAAATTCAATATTTCAAGTAAGTAAACAGTAAAAACATATATTAGGAATGTTTGAAGGCTCTTTCATTAATAACATATGTGAATGCCACTGGCTAACTTCTATATAGTACCTTATTGAATAAACTGCTTGCTATAATAATAATCGTTCTAAACCCATTTTTATGTAAATTCAAAGTGGAATATTTTGAAGGCCACAAATTGACTCATCACTTAAAGAGTCAATGTGTCTGTCATGTTGCCAATTTTCAACAGAATTCTGAAAACCATATTTCACATCAAATTTACATTAAAATTGTTTGGAACGCTTATTATAACCAATAGTTTAGATGATTTGCAATCCTTTGGTTTTGAATTACACCAGTTTTGCAATAAAGTTTTTAGAATATTTCTGAAAGACGTTTTCCAAACAAAAAATGCCAAGTTACCTAAAAGCAGGCCATCCCCAAACTCATTATTTTCAAAACGTCCTAAAATCCAGGAATTATTGAAAATTGTTGAATCATGGACTGAACCTAGCCACTTGGCTACAATGTCCATTATTTCCAACTCCGAATTTACCACCAACTGAGTATTAATGGAAAAATAATCTTTTCTATTTCTATAAACTTCGGAGTCATCACCACCTAAAAATTTTAAAATGGGGATAGTTTTTTGATAATGTTCATTTAGGATTCTTAACAATATTATTGAAAATCATGACTTTATTGTTTTATAAGTAATGACTTATTGTACTGCCATGTAAGGTCATTTGAAAGACATATATACTTCTACTTTATATTAAATATACTTTAATGACTTACCAGGAGATTGGATTTTAACATGTGTGCAATCTATCACACCTATAACTCTAGGAAATCTGGACATTCTGTAAAATTTCTCCTGTGTTTGTAATTTCTGTTGATTTATTTCAGGCATAAATATATGCAGCGGTCTGGTACCCGCAATAGCTCTGCTTACTTTACTAATTATGCGGGAAGCAGTAGGTTGAGAACAACCAATGAAGTCACCAATGCTGATCTGATGCCCATTAGAGGCATAGTACCGCAGTGTCAACAAAAGCTGACTTATAGGACTTACTGGATTGTTACTAAAAAATTAAATAACCTTTTAATAAACTACTACCTACTTGGTATTTTATTTGGGACTCTCCATACTGGCAAAGAATAGACCAGGTGTATTCATTGCTACTGGGGTAGTATGGTCATAATACTAATTACTAATTCATTATAAAATAACAAATATAAGAGCCCTTACTTACATTCGATTATCATAGCTAAGCTGATCCTCAATTTCCTCTAGCACTTCAGCTACTGTAGGCTTGGTCAGCCTAAATCTTTTAAAAAAATTGTATTCATCCATAGTTTCAAAATAATTAGTTCTTTCCCAGTGAGCTCTAGGAAAGTCATCTGCAATAATGTCCATAACGTCCAAATCATCGTGGTACAGTTGGTCTTCAATATTTTCCATGTTCCAAAGAAAAAAACACCAATAATAAAAAACAAAAAATTGTAAGGCACAAGATAAAATGTTATATACCGCGTGAATCTGTCACTTCTGTCAGAAAAAACAACGATTATCTTTAAAACCGCTCAAAGGCCGATTAAGTTAATTGTTGTTTAAGCACTAATTCTCTGATTAAAAAATTGGTGAATACCAAATTAGCTATTTAACCACAATTAAAAGTTAATTGTAGAAATTTGACTTTGGTGAATACGGGCATAAGTACCTATGTGTTCAATTGGCGCAGAGGCTAGAGATCACTCGATTGTAAAATGTAATACCACGGGTCCCAGGTTCAATCCCCGCCGAAGAAAGGAAGAAAAAAAGGGTAAGTAAAAATATTTGTGAATTTAAATATAATAAATAGCATTTAGTGACTGTTGTTGAGATAAATAAATAACATTCAGAAATTTAAAAATGTATAATGCATATTAATTTGTTGCTTTTTATTTTATCGCTTCATAAAGGCTGAACTACAAGACTGAATTAAGAGCTGAAGAAGCTATTCTTCAGTCATGACTGGCAGCCATAAAGTCCAGCAATAGCTGGATAAATTCTCCACTTTTGGGTGAATAAGAGCTTAACAAGGGTTTATTCAACATAAGTTTGATACCAATATTCAGCTTTAGACTGAACAATAAACCACTTTAGCGCTCATTCAATCAATAACCAGCATAAATTGTTACTTGGGTAATACTTTACAAAATAATTCAGATTTAGACAAAATTCCTCAGAACTTCTCCACATTTCTTCATAGCTTCTTCATCTGGCCCTTGCCACCATTTCTTCTTAATCAGTTGTTTGCCTCTACAACCACGTGATATACACACCCACTATATTGATTTCTCCTGGTCCATGTCGCCACTGATTAATAGCACTGCATTTTCTAATATCCTTACTCTGTTTTTCACAAAACTAGGTATTCCACCAGCCTTTTGTTTTTATCCAGCTCAGAGTTATCATGGAATCACTACAGTAGTAGGTTTCAAGGTCTCTAAAATCTTCAGCATCATTAACAGTCTCCGCTAACCTTACCCCTATTAGAGCAGCTATCAATTCTAACCTATGTTACGGATAATGTAAATGGTGCCGTAAAGCCTATCGAGTCGAAAAATCTCTGGGTAGCCGATAAAACACCTCTCTTTGTTCTAGGAATGTTGTAAAGTGTACCTAAATTTTTCATAACACAAGATAAAATATCTATTTGGTAGTGCCATTTTATTCCTAAAACTGATATAATTTTAAAAATAGATGTCGAAGACGTGTGTGTGTGTGTGTGTGTGGAAAGAAAATGGTTCGGAAGTAGGTCCATTAGCCACAGAATTTTGTTATAATCTCACATAAATATCAATTTTAAGCTCTTTGATGAAATTTAAGAGTATGTTAAAAGTGGACCGGCTATCTGCTTAGAATATGAGAGATTTTTAAAGGTAGGAAGAAGTTTTGTTCACAGAGTGACTGAATTAAAGTGTTTGATTTTGCAGTGTAATTCCTGCATCCAAAAAAAATGTGATTAAGATCGTCAAATGCACTCTCATTGCAGCTACAAGGATGATGATCGTATTATCCCAAGCTTGGCAAGATGAGCGGGAAATCTCCCATGATAAGTTTTCATCCTAAATATACTTGATGAATGAAATTTCGGAATTGTATAGTTGAAAATATAGTTTGGAGGGGAGAGTAATCTAGGATGTATTAGGAAATAGGAATTATGTGAGGATCGTACGACGTTTTCCCGGTGTTTTTGCCATGATACCAACATATTATTTTTGATAAAGTTATTTACATCTTTTGCAGTTTAAATGTTACAAAGAACTCCATTCATTACTGCATCCTTTGCCAAATGATCAGCTTTTTCGTTACCGTGTATTCTAGTATGCCCTTTAACCCAAATAAATGTAATATTTAAATTAGCCAACATTGTTTTAATGGAACATAAAATTGAACAGTTTAGCCTTTTAGGATTGATTCCCTTTATAGCGTACAATGCTGATCTAGAGTCGGATATTATTACCCCTCATGCTTGTAGGCCCTGTAGGATAGCATACAGCTCCGCAGTATATATACTACATATATCGGGTAGTCTAAATCGTAACGATTGAGATGAATTGTGAATGTACACTGCACATCCGACTCCATATTTTGTCTTAGATCAGTATATTATTGTCCTATTAACAAAATCTCCTAGTATGGATTTCAGCAGTTCAGTATTAATGCGACTGGATTCCGTATAATTGGGTATTATGACATTGTGGATTTTAAATACCGCTTGATAAGGAATTGTGTACATCGACAAGGTTTTATTGGTTCTATATATATTATTGAATTCCCTGGTTTGAATGAAAGTTCCAGTGTTTTTTATTCCCCAATATCTCTTTGTAAGATCCTCAATACAAATAATAGATATTGTTTTATGCATTGATGAAAACTTTGAAGTGGACTGTAAATAACTTTATTTTTTAATTACAAGCGGATTTTATTTTTTTACATTTTTCTCTGCCAGCCATGTTGGGATTGATTATATTGTAGTCATAGTGATTAAAAAATATATATTTATAAGTACCACGCGTTGACATACCGGCCGCCTTGAAAGGACATGGTGTATGAAGATTCAAAACGAAAAACTAATTCAATATAAAAAAATTCATGTAGGCTAGATCGATAAATTTACAAAAGAAACCTAATTCTAACCAACAACAAAACACATAATACTGTGCTAACAAAAAAAATTTAAATTGCAATGCTGTCAACTAACATTAACACTCATAATCTATAGAATATAACAACCCAAAAAGTCACAAAAACGCATCTCAGTGTTCAAAAGGAACTATTTTGTTTATTTTATTGTTCTATGTCTATGGGAAGGACACATACGCGATTGGTTGCTCTTTTTACTATACCAGAACGTCCCTTTATACTGACCACCCTGACAATACCACTATGCAGTTCTATGATACGTCCCAATTGCCACTGTAGGACCGGTGCATTGTCATCTTTGATAATAACCCAGGACCCAATCTTCATGATTTCTTCATATCGTTTTCGCCACTTGGTCCGGGTGTGAAGCTCTCCCAAGTATTCCTTTTGCCACCTTTGCCAATAATGTTGTACCATTGCCTGAATGTGTTGCCACCTGGACAATCGATTTTGGGCTACATCAGTTAAATTGTATTCCAGAACTGAAGTGATGGTTCGGTTTGTTCAAAAAATGTTTCGCAATATCTTTCAGCCTCTGATAAATTTTTTTTTATTATTCACTTCTTCTAATTCTCAAAATTGCAAGATTTTATTATCTAACCAAGAATCTTCGAAAGTAGGTACTCAAGCAATTTACTGACACGTTAGTTTTTTTATTAATTAACATATTACCAGCAACTATCCAACCTAATGAAGTGTCTTGGAGAATAGGTAATTTACTCCCAAGCAATTTTTTATCTGGCTTTAAAATAGACCAAAATATTTCCGAACCTAGTAAAACATCAATTTCCTGCGAAATATTAAAATCAGGATCAGCGAGTTCAATATAAACAGGAATCTTTAATTCATTTTTATCAATGGAAAATAGGGGAAGGTTATCTGCAATTTTATTGATGACTAGACAATTGATTTTTCTTTTAAAACTATTATTAACAGTTGAACTTATTTCAATATCAACTTTTTTGTTTATATTAGCTAAAGTTTGTCCAATACCTTTAACAGCATGTCTTATATTATTTAATGGCAGGTTTAATTTTTTACAAAGATTTTCAGTTATAAAATTGCTTTGTGACCCATTATCTAACAAAGCTCGGCATTTGAACATTTTATTATTTACTTTTATTTGAATGATCACCGTTGATAGCAAAACTTGCGAATTATTGCACAGTGTGGCAACCTCGATCGGCCTTGTATGTGCTGAGAAACTTTCTGAATTTGAGGAAGCCGCCGCTTCAACCCCGTTGCCCGTAGAAACATTATTTGCACTATAGTTCATTTAAAAACCAGAAGGAGTAATTTGAATTTAAGTTGGCAATTCTGTAGATCTCTGATTGGTCAGATTGAAACCAGTTTCAAACAGCACTTTTTAGCATTGACATCTCGTGATAATTGACAGTTCTGACTTCCGACATATATAATATTTATATTTGTTTTTATCATCGTATCCGTTCCCTTGTTATTTCATATGTTTCACTTAGTTTACCACTCTATTTCGTTAAAACAGTTCTTTTCTGAACTCCTGTTTGTTGAATTTTTGCGATTATGGATCCTTCTACTCCAAGTACCAGTTATTTGCGTAGTCCGCCAAAACCACGAAAACGGCTAAGTCTAGGCCATTTAGGAATCAGATAAACAATACGTAATAAATATGTATAAACAAATATTGGATGAAAAGCCAAATACTAAAACTATTGATGTTATATCCAAAGTTTCTCAAGCAGCCGGTAAGTTATCATTATAACTTTCAAATTAACAATAGTATTAAATGCACAACATTTTTCTTACAGGAGTAGCAAAGTCAACAGTTTACAGACTATTGAAGGAATACCGTAGTAGTGGAACAATTACCAGCCCAAAAAATAGTGGTGGAAGACCGGGATTTTTTTTTCAAAAATGAGTTACCTACAGTGAATAAAATTTTACTAGCTTTGAAGAAACGTTCAGATTTGCTACAATTGTCCCGGTCATCTTTATATACTTTCTTGAAACAAATTAACTTCAAGTACCTAAGTGTGTAACTTTGAAGAGTCAAATGTTTATTTAATATATAATAATATATTTTTAGATATTGTAACGTTTATTCTAATTCATATTTACAATTAATTTATATTTACAGATTTATATGTAATTCAGTCCTTATTTAATAATTTATCTAATACACTAAACACACTAATTATAATTTATATGAGAGTCACTTTAATGAACACTTTATCGAGGCGCGATTACTTTCCTTCGGTATCGACACTGACTGATTTACTAATTGCCTGCAGCGATGCTCGTGGCCTATTTATACTCGCGCGTCGTATTTCTAGAATTCTCTCGACATTCTGGCGGATGCACTGGGTGTTCTCGATGTTTCGTATTTTGGATGGTTCTAGAAAATTGGCCGGAGGAGCCATAGTCGTCTCATACGGGAATTTCACTGGGGGCACTAAGTGAGCATATTAATGCAGTAGCTCGCGTAACATTGCCCCCTCCTTAAGAGACAGTTCCTCCAGAAACTAACTGGGAAACTGGAACGAGATGACTGTATCGGCAACTGGTCCCCTTGTTGCATTTTCCAGTTTCTATGGAAGTAACATGCGACCGTCTTCTCCGTTGGCTGTGTCTCCCGAGCATGGCCGCAAACCAGTACCTGCACTTCGGTGTCTCGGAAGATTACTTCTACCATGTTACGGATTATTCGCCAATCTAAATGCCTACATTCAATCTTGGGCATGGCTAGCCTATGCACGTTCAATTCAAGCACATGCCCCCTCTGGCTTCGTAATGCTTCCCAGACATCCTCGTACGTTGGTATTTCGTCGAAGGTGTTTCTCGTCACTAGGTGGAAATTGTAGCGGGAGCCATTTTGCAGCTTCAAAGCTTTACCTGGTACTGGTAACTGGTTTGCCAAAAGTCGTGCACCACTCTTCTTTATAAACAGAGATGCCAGTCCGCGCGCATCGGTTACGCTGGCAGGGATGTTTATTGCCAGTGAGTATTCCTCCGGAACGGTAAGCAGGTCTTGTCGTCTCTCAGTGGTGACGCCGAATCTGGCTTTTCCGGTACCACCATAAGCACCCATGAACTCTACAAAAGCAGGATCGGCTACTTCCTGAAGCTGGTTTACTTCCTCATCGTGGTCACCCTCGAATGGCGCTAATCGGTTACGGTGTACCACCTTTGGCTTTCCATTTGGGATCTTGCTGATACGATAGATGACATCGTTGATTCTTTTCTTTACGAGGTACGGACCGTCCCAAGCTTTCTGCAACTTTGGAGAAAAACCCTTTTGTCTTCTTGGGTTATGCAGCCAGACTTTGTCTCCTTCGTGGAAACCTCCTTCCGTAGCTTGCGTATCGTACCTTTTCTTCGTCCTATCGCTAGCGATCTGGAGATTCGATCGAACCAGCTCGTGTACGTCGTCCATTCTTTTTCTCAGCTGGGTCACGTAATCTTCACCAGCTATGTCTTCTCCGGGTCGGCATCCAAATTCAAGGTCGCAGGGTAATCTCATTTCGCGTCCGAACAGAACTCTTGCTGGTGTTTGGCCGGTGGACTCATTGATGGCGGATCTGTAGGCCATCGCGAATAGCGAGAGATATTGGTCCCAATCTCGCTGATGGTTAGATACTACTTTAGACAGGTATTTGCCAAGGGTTCTGTTCATTCGCTCTACCATTCCATCCGACTGTGGGTGCAAAGCCGTAGTTCTCGTTTTCTTCATGCCGAGCTTTTCACAAACTTCCTGGAACAGCTGGCTTTCGAAGTTTCTGCCCTGGTCGCTGTGTATTTCCAGGGGCACTCCATATCGGCAAATGAACTCATTCACAAGCACGTCGGCAACCGTTGCGGCTTCTTGGTTTGGAATGGCATACGCTTCTACCCATTTTGTGAAGTAGTCCATCACCACCAAAATGTACCTGCTGTCATTTGCTGTCGGTGGAAACGGTCCGGCAATGTCCAGGGCAATGCGTTCAAAAGGGCTTCCGACATTGTACTGCTTCATAGGAGCCTTTCTTCTCCCGTGCGGTCCATTGGTCGTAGCACAGGTAGTGCACTTCTTACACCAGTCCTTCACATCTTCGGAACTGTGCATCCAATAAAACCGTTCTCGCACTTTCTGGAGGGTCTTCTTCGCACCTAGATGTCCTCCTGACGGACTGTCGTGTAATTTCCGCAGTACTGCTGCTATCCTTGTTCTTGGAATCACCAACTGTCTTCTACTTTCGGAACCCTCATCGTTCTCGATTACTCGCTGTAGCAAACCGTTTTCCAAAACCAGCGAGTCCCACTGGGCCCAATACGATTTCATCGTTGGCGAGTACCTTGAAATCTCCTGCCAAGTAGGTCGACAATTCTCCTTTTTCCAATGTCGGATTTTCTTCAAGTCGGGATCGTTCTCTTGTTCCTCTTCCAACTTTTCTAGTGTCCATTCGTCGGTGGTCACCGTGGTTCTTCGAATCGCAGCTTCCTTAGCTTCTGTTTTCCTGCAGTGAGAGCACTCTGCAGGGCATGGTCTTCTAGAGAGGGAGTCTTTGGAAGGTCTTCGAGTCGAAGCTGCCCTCTGAAGGTCGGCCCTTCCTAGTTTTTCCTGCTGGGCATCTTTGTTTGTAGCAGTTCTCGGTCGCTTGCATGAACTGCGTACATGTCCCATTTCTCCACAATTCCAGCATCTCACAGCTTTCAGTTTTCCATTTGAGATGCTTTTCATCATGTTGACAATCTGGTCGAGCTTGTTCTCAACTTCTTCGTCTGCTACAGCCCTCACCTTGCCGTATACTCCGGAAGCCTGTGTAGCTGCATCGTACTCGAAGGCTGTAGAGAGTACGTAGACCAGTGTCTTATGCCGAGCCAAGCGTTGAGTTATCTGCATTTCATGGTCACGAACTCCGTCGATGAATGTCTGTACCCCTAAACATTCCGTGACGTTCTCCGGGGCCGATGGATAGGCAAACCGCACCAACCTCGCAATGTCTGCTTCGAATTCTTGCAGAGTTTCGTCGCGTTTTTGTTTGCGGTTTTTCAGCTGCGACTGGTACAGATGCTCCAGGTGTTCCAGGCCATATCTCATATTCAATCGCTTTTTGAGTTGTTCAAAATCTTCGGCCTCTTCCACTGGAATGGTCTGGAGGATATCCATGGCGTCTCCTTTAAGGGCAAGAGTTAAATTTAACGCCTTTTCCTTCTCACTCCAGTTGTTTGCCTTTGATGCCGCCTCGAATTGTTTAAGATAGTTCGGCCATGACGTTTTACCATCGAATGTTGGCAGTTTTACTCGGCTGTTGATGTCGTTTTCCATTTTCGGTTTCAACTCTACTTTCTCTGCCAGTTCGTGGTTATTCGGGGCTTGCCTAGTTGTAAAATCCGGTTTATTACTAGTCTTCCTTTCGATTTCTTTGATTTTTTGTTTCATTTCTTGCTCCATACTTTTAATCTTTTCTTCCACGGCAGAAATATCAGTCTTCATGGATGTCATTTCATTTTTCATGTCCGTTTTATTTTCTAAGTCCGCCGAAAGTTTACTTTCCATGGATGAAATTTCGTTTTTAATATCCGTCGAAATTTCATTTTCCATGTCCGACATTTTGTTTTCCATTGATGAAATTTCGTTTTTTATATCCGTCGAAATTTTATTTTCCATGTCCGACATTTTGTTTTCCATGTCCGCCGAAAGTTTTATTATGGAAGAGGTTATAGAGGCGGACGCTTCGTCGGTGAATTCAAACGTTTCCGGGTCCAATCCATTGTTAATCATAGCTTTTTTAGTCGTTCCACTAACACTGACTTGACCCCACTTGTGTCCAGTTCGTAATCCTCCAACTCTCTTCGAAGCTCTGAAACTTTTAATTCACAAAGTTTCTTAGCCATCTTCCTGTATATTTATTTATTTTTTAATCCTACACCTGACACCAATGTAACGTTTATTCTAATTTATATTTACAATTAATTTATATTTACAGATTTATATGTAATTCAGTCCTTATTTAATAATTTATCTAATACACTAAACACACTAATTATAATTTATATGAGAGTCACTTAATGAACACTTTATCGAGGCGCGATTACTTTCCTTCGGTATCGACACTGACTGATTGACTAATTGCCTGCAGCGATGCTCGTGGCCTATTTATACTTGCGCGTCGTATTTCTAGAATTCTCTCGACGTTCTGGCGGATGCACTGGGTGTTCTCGATGTTTCGTATTTTGGATGGTTCTCGACAATTGGCCGGAGGAGCCATAGTCGTCTCATACGGGGATTTCACTGGGGGCACTAAGTGAGCATATTAATGCAGTAGCTCGCGTAACAATATTATAAGAAAAATCGTAAAAGTGACGATATCTGTCGATGGAGGTTGAACTATTTAAGATCCATATAACAATATAGAAAAGAAAACAGGCCAAACTTTCACTTAGATGAAACTTGGACTAATGAAGGTCATAGTAGGGGAAAAACATGGGTGGACCAGAATGTAACCAGTAGTATTGGGCCTAGGTATCCACTAACTAACACAAGATAGGCACTTTGATGTGCAATTGTAATTAGTTGAAAGATTAGTTTCAAGCAAAATGTTATACACATAGAATAAAGAAATTTGTCTAGCGAAGTAATACTTACTTATTTTCATTTAATTTCATATTATACATCATTTTTTGTTGTCACTATACATACACCTATCCTACTTCGCTGACATAGGTATTAGGTGTTTTAAAGGGATCCAGTGTCTGGAATAGTCCCCTTTTTTTAAACGCTCAACTAATGCACATTATACTAATGTTGAAACCAAAAAATAGGCAAAATAAAGTTGGCGATTCTAAGCGTTTTCCTAAGATTTTTAATAAATATGATTTTACAAAACAATTATTATTATTCTATATTAGCAAAATTATTTTAAATTATTATGCCTCTGTAATAATTAAGTAGTAGGTAGGTCTTTCTGTGCCACTCACATTTATCATATGGATTTGTATTGTGTATAACTTTGGAATATACATAAGGAACTTATTCTATCATGAAATATTGTTAATATTGTAATATAGTTGTTGTGAAGCAAAAGTTGTAAAATATTTTTAATAAATAAAGCGTTAACAATAAATAGACATATAATTAGCAATAACTTTACTGGAACCATTTTATTCATTGGATAAAAAACCTTATCAAAACTTAGAACATAAATCGGATTTTATTAATGATGTCCCTATATACAATAACATTAACAAGTCCAGGTCTCATTTAGAATGATAGTTCATGATTTCAAGTGGAGGATGTGAAACTGTAAAAGATCCCATACATAAGTTTTTGATTATTTTCTCACTGAAGTCAGTTCCACATTAAATTATATGACCAGTTTTGAAGACATTTTAACCTTTAATTTGCCGAATATGTTCACCAATATGCCAGAATATACAAAAGTTATATCTTAACATTTACGTGCATTACTAAAATTATAAAGTTAATAGTTACAATACAATATAATTTCAAAAAGAAACCTTTAATCTAACTATACAATAAAACGACCAACTTCAATCTCCAACCACAATGCATAATTTTTACAGGTTATAGAATACCCTGTTTGTTCACATCTCATCTCAACCCGATATCTTAAGAATCATTTTCAGTACATAAGGGTTATCTATGATTTGCTAGTTTCCGCGTCAAGTCAATCAAGGCATATTTAATAAATTCTGAACACGACTAATGCGGAACACGCTCTTCAGTAACTAATCTGGTAACTTTTAGTGGTGTGGATAAGGCTTCTGAAATTACTCCTCCTGGTTTTTAAATGAACTATAGTGGTGTGGCGTTAGCGTTTAAATTATTATTAAATGTATCAGAATGTAGTATGGTGTTATGGGCTTTATGGCATTTTGCACATTTATTCAATCTACATTTCCAGGAAGGATGTGATGGATGAAGACAATTTAGACAGAGCCTCAATTTTTTAACAACGTCAATTCTTTTATTTATTGAAAGATTTAAAAATGACTCGCACCTAAAATAGTTATTTATGCAACAAGTGTGTAAAGTAACCCTTTTTTGACGAATGTGAAAATTGTCGATCACATGAGTCAAAAAAGGGGGTTTACACTCGAATTTCATACAATATTTTTTCTACTTCCGAAATTTTAATAAAAAAAAAGATTTGTTATTTCTATTTATTTAATGATTCAATTTTATCATCATATTCCTATTGATAAAATCAAAATTTATATATCAAATTAGATATGCCCGGCGCCAGCTCACATTTTAAATAAATGAAACAGAGCAAAATCAAAAACAAATACTCACTTGAGTTCTTTCTCCATTGACGTCATATGATGTACTATGAGATTCACTATTCTCAAGGTGGGATCAGCCTTCAAACTTGATTCTGTTGTATTTCATAGACATATGATTTTTTTTATCCAATAATTGTAAATTTCAATAATTAAACAAAAAAATTACTGATATTCTGAAATCAAACTCCAATGAATTTGTTTATAAAGATTTCAATGAAGTGATAAACCAGCTTGGCTGAAAACCGACACCGACAAGGTATAGTCCAATAAACATTTAAACAAGAAAAAAATAAAATGAGAACGATATTATTGGGTTCAACCTTGAAAGGTCAAATCTGAAAGATGTAAACTAGAAATATTTACACCGAATGAACGAATCAAGTTGAGTGGGTAAGTGAGTGAATTCACTTTTATGCAATGGTTCTATCTGATCTGTGGTTCTATCCTAACTTATACTAATATACAATATTTTCCTTTTAGGATCAAATTTACAAAGAATGTTCAAAACAAAGATAAACTAGACAATTTATGTCAAATGTTCATACCTTCATTCACTTCGCAATGACTCTTCTTTCTTCAAGAGCTCTCTAGGAGATGATGGATTCTAATTCAATGCTCATATAACACTTACAATACTTTTAGGAAAGTGTTTTTATATTATTTCTGTGTTGAGCATATATTTGTAATATTTCCAAGTATTTTATCTAATATATAATTTAAAATTATGGAATTATATTACTTCGTATCTTGCTCAAAGTCTTTTTTCTTTAAAAATGCTTTCAAAATTTCAAAAAGTATTTTTCAATGACATTTCACCATCATTCTAATAATCTGTTATTATTTTCGTTTCCATGTAAACGTCTATCCACTGATATGAAAGGTTTGTTTTATACAGGGTGTCCCAAATAAGAGTGACTGATTTTAAACATAAATGCCCAGCTTATTAATTGCTCCAAAGAGATGGGGTTTTCACTAGTTTCACTAGTTTATCAAATAGATTTTTTTAGGCTTGGCTGGCATTTCATCTCATCAACACAGGGTGTCTTACCAATGTTGGTCAAATTCAAAGGGGAAAATATGTTTATTTTAAATGGAACACCCTATAATTTTTGATCTCATTCGAAAGAGCAATCATTCTCCTTTCCAAAAATGTATAGTTTCCTATCTTTTGTTTCATTAACAACAAAGATATTCGAGGTTTCATGTAGTAGTACATTTTTAATCAGTAGTTTTATATGAACGTATTTTGATGCCTAAAATCAACTCATGCTGTGACCGTTTGACGCAAAACCAAGAAATAATGATGGTCTTTTAAACAAGTTGATGTCAATTAATGAAGTGCTACATGATAACGATCATAAAATTTCAAATAGAAAAATTGCTGGAATTTTAGAGCTTAGCAAGAGTGACGTTCAAAAATGTCAAAAATTTTAAAACTTACTCCATACAAAATTCAGACTTATCAAAAATTGCACGAGTCAGATTATGAAAAACGAGTAATGGTCTTATTAAGAAACGAACCCAATTCATTATTAATTATGTCTGATGAAGCAACGTTTCACATTAATGGCATGTGTAACAAACATAATTGTAGAATATGGGGTTCTCAAAAACCAATTTCTTTTAATGAATTTCAGAGAGATAGTCCAAAAGTAAACGTTAGGTGTGCATTATCTCGGCGAAAAATCTATGGTCCTTTTTTCTTTTCGGAACCAACAGTGACGGGTACTAATTACACGGATATGTTGGAAACTTTTTTTTATCCGCAACTAGTTCAAGATGGAATTAGCGACGACGTTTACTTTCAACAAGACGGTGCACCACCACATTATTCGTTAATAGCACGAGATTCATTAAAAACGTTTTTTAATGATAAGTGGATAGGTCGAGCTGGACCGATTGGATGGGCACCGCGGTCTCCTGAATTAACTGTCCCAGATTTTTTTCTCTGGGGACAAGTGAAGGATAGGTGCTACAATCCTAAGCCTAACAATTTAGCAGAACTAAAAAATAATATCAGAAACATTATTGAAAACATTCTGCCAGAAATGTTAGAAAATTCATTTGAAAATTTAAAATTTCGCTTACAGTTATGCATAAACGAAGAGGGTAGGCATATGCAGCATTTATTGTAATTTTTTTGTTCTTCGTTCTTTATATGTATTGAATAATGTTATTATGTTTTCTTACTAAATAAACTGTTTGTCAGATTTGTTGGCAATTATTTACGTAATTAAAAATGACTACATGAAACCGACTTAAATGATTTTGTCAAATGGCAGCATGAGTTGATTTTAGGCATCAAAATACGTTCATATAAAACTACTAATTAAAAATGTACTACTACCTGAAACCTCGAATATCTTTGTTGTTAATGAAACAAAAGATAGAAAACTATACATTTTTGGAAAGGAGAATGATTGCTCTTTCGAATGAGATCAAAAATTATAGGGTACGTTCCATTTAAAATAAACATATTTTCCCCTTTGTTCTCTGTGTTGATGAGATGAAATGCCAGCCAAGCCTAAAAAAATCTCTTTGATAAACTAGTGAAACTAGTGAAAACCCCATCTCTTTGGAGCAATTAATAAGCTGGGCATTTATGTTTAAAATCAGTCACTCTTATTTGGGACACCCTGTATTTAATTATTTTTAACATACAGGATGTTTTTTTTATATATAATATGTTCAAAATATTCTTTTAAATATTTCTATAAAATTATTCTAATACTAATTATCTATATACACAAAACTCAATATGATAATCCATTCTAATAAAACATTTTAATTAACTAATTTCCATTAATACCTTTATAATCAAATTCTCTTCTTTATACTACTAGACTGAGTAAATATTTATCCATTTCATAGCTCAATCCTCAATCTCATTTATTATTTAATCAAGCTGTCCCGGGCATAATAATCAACTAACCATTCTATGAATCGTTAATTTTTTAATTTTTTTTAAATTTATTGTATTAAAGAAGCTAAGCTTTTTTTAATATCCCACTAACTTATCTTCTCATGTTTAGCCGTTTATCAATATATTTTCTTTTACTGTTGATAATTTGTTGGACACTAAATATAAGCAAAAATAAATTCACAGATTTTTGGGGCAATGAATCATTAGAAGCATTCTGTGCCACGTCTAATATGTTTGATGCGAAATAATGATTGTTGACAGATACAGGGTGTTTCTAAATTCATGCGACAAAATTCAGGAGGTGATTGCTCGTATGAAATTAAGAAATTAAGAAATGGGTCTTTCCTATAACAAAATTTCCTCAGCCCACCCCTTTCCGAGATATCACCCTTAAAAGGTGGTGACTAATATTGAGTTTTTATTTTTTTTTCTGAAATTTCAGTAAAGCTAGAAACTTGAAATTTTGTAATTTTCGTGCACTCGCAAAGTATTTAAAAAATACCCGTTATCCTAGGAAAATTAAGCTGAAAATTGATGATCAGCCGAAATAATTCGTGTAGTTTTTAAAATTGGTATAGCTATCCATTGGGGTGTCCTGATAAACATAGTAAAAGTCCCCGAGAGTGGGGGACGAGCTGGCGATAGTGGAGGGGGTGAAAGGTAATTTTCTTTAGTTTTTTGCTTATATCTGTAAAACCTTCAGAAATATCAACCAGAGTTTAGTAAAATAAATTTAAAACAAATTTTACCTTGTATTTTAAAGGTATGATCAATACTTTTAGATACAGGGTGTTGAAATTTAACAAAATTAAAAACTAAGAGTGATTTTGTTATTTTCCTAAATTTATTTATTTGAATCAAGCGAAAAATGTATATATTGTATTTAATCGTCTGTTATATTATTATTATCATCATTGTCATCGTCATCGACATCATTTTCATTGAGATCAACGGGCGCCCCGTTGGGACATGCACCTAAACAGCTATTACAAAGAAGGCTGCAGTAAATTCCAGCTTTTCGGCAGCCACATTTCCCAGAACAGTCACTCTTGCAGCGGCAAAAAATAGAATTTAACACTGTGTCAGGTGCGGGAGGGTCTAAGGTTGTGATTCGCTCCAGGTTTCCATCGAATCCTCGCTTCCATCCCCACATTTCAGGAGGCAGTTGGTTCCCTAGCCACTCTTGTACTTGGTGGTAGACTCTAAACGAGTGATATTTTGCTGACCCTTTGGTAGGTGGCAGCGAAGCAAGATCCAGTTTAGGCTTGGTGCTGGATTTTAAAAAAACTGAGTATCGATGGCTGTTTAGATCAGTATGATTAGAAGGGGCACGGTAGATTGTCAAAAACATCTTCTCTCCTGCTTCTACTATGGATTCTTGAGTTGACGTTGGGTCATAGACGACGGCTGCTATATCCTTTATTAATGGATTTTGTTCAAAAAGCTTGACAAACAATGCTTTGCCCTTCCTAAAAATGGCTGAGGTTGTATCGCAACCGCTAAAACTGTGAAGAAAAAGAATGGCACAACAATATGAAAGTTTTTGGAGTTCTTGGGAAGAAAATATTTTAGTTTCTATTTTCCCTCTTCCCGGCTTGACAAAAAATATTTCATTCGCTGATGGTGTCAGAGCCATTAAAAGAACTATAAGATCCACATCTTCTCCAACAACAGCAACCACAGAATTGTTTGCAGCTTTCTCAATTGCAGTTCTTATAATTGGACAGTCAGCATCACTTACAGCCACTCTTGTTTCAATATTCTCAGCCAGCATTTTTTTTGTAAGTAGTTTAATAAGTTGGCATTTGTTTTTTGCATTTGACAGAAAATGCTCTTGTTGAGCAGTAACTTTCATAGCCGGATGAAAATTGACATCAATAGATGATTTTGCTGCCCCTCTTCGTTTTTGTTCTGATGTTTTCGTGCTATTACTTGTATCATTGTAGCCATCAAACACGACAGTACAATGCAGTCCATAGTGAGATTGTACATAGTTAATGTACTGATCACATATCTCGGAATAAGATGATCCCAGTTGCCTCTTAGAACGGTGCAGAAGGGACCCACCATCTAACACAATGATACTATTTTAAAAATCAATAGTAATGTCGGTATTCGGTGGAACACCATATAAGGCTGCTTTTTTAGTTTTCCTCGTACAGCCTTCATTGAATAAAGCTAACGGATAGGGAGCTAATTCATACTCCAAATATGACTCCAAATGTTTATCGTCCTTCTTTCCAATCGCAATTCTTTGGAATAATAACAATGGATCGACAACTACAGTCTCGTCATTGACCTTGATAGCACTTCTCATCGCCCCCAGTGATAAAACTTTATTCTTGCGGTGAAGTTTTATATCTGCAAAGTTATTTCCCAAGGTTTGACTCATTAGCTCTTTGCCAACTTCTTCGGCCAGGTGACAATTTACGTCAGAACTTCCTACAATGCCTGTTGATAAGGACATGAGTTTTTCAGTGTTTGGAAAAGGATCATGAGATGTGCACCAAACGTAAAGCTTTTTCCTGTCCTCTTGATCCCTGCGTTGGCGAGCAGATCTACGTGTTGATCTCCTGACATAAAATGTACCCCACCAAATTGTTCGAGTGAAGAACAGATAGAATTGCTTGTTACCGTCGCTTGTATCCATTTTGCTAGCGTCGAATTAGTAATTCCTCTTCCTCGAGTCATGCCTCCAGAGCTCTTCATGCTACGCATCAAAGTTTGCTCAATGGTCATATCAGACCAAACGCCACTCCAAAAGGAATCACCTCTTCTAATAGTAAAGTATGCTTGCTGGGCAAATAACTCAAATTCATTTGGCTTCATTCTTGTTTCAAGCTGGATCATATCCTGTAGATACAGATGGACACATCGTGCGTACTGAAAGTGACCACTAGCATGGAAAATGGGATCATTCTCTGAACACAGCTAAGGTGAGCCTCCCAGTCACCAGATCGTTCTGCAGCAATAAACTGTTTCATAATTGTGACCATGCGATAGTACTGGACCCATAGTGCAGCAGTAGGCCTTCTTTTAAAGTGTCCAGTTCATTTATCATTTTCTTTTGCAGTGAAGTCAAATGCTCGTTGTTGTTTAAGGTTTCTGCCCTTAATGGCTCTGTTAGCATATGTTTTAAATGGATATTTACAGTTGTCTTCTCGTCATCACTAATATCCATATTATTGAATATTATTAATGATAAAGTAGTGTGTACTAACAAATGCGCGCGAATTGCTCTTGCATAAGCATGACCGCTCAAAATTTGATCAACTGAATTGGGAGCAAATACATTGCATAACAAATCCCGTAGGCCACTTTCTGTCATTATTTGTCCAATGCAACCGAGATAAGACATTAGCATGTGGAAAACCCCGAGTCGAACAACTATATTCTTGAGCTTAGGATCATCTTGACTAGATGCAACAATATCTCGAGCTTTGATATAAAGGGGTAGATCAAATGTAACAAAACATGTTTCAATTTGACAGCAATCTGCAGCGTATTTTAAAGCTGTGTATATTGTATCGTGGTCATTTGGAGGTGATGTGAAGAATGGGAGATGTATAACTGCACTTGTTATCATATTTCTGATTTGGTTGGATACACCGCATGTAACCTTTCCACTCGGGAACATTTGGTACCTCAAGCCACTTGCCACATATCCATAGCATATCACACAGACTTGGTACAGGAGAATTTTGGTACAGATGATGTTGTTGATTCTCGTCTTCTATCATATTTGCTTTAACCCTCTTTTAGCAAGTTTGTTGAACATTTGCAGTTGCAGGACCGCTAACGTTCCAGTTTGTGTAGAGTTAGGAGCTTTTGTTAATTTCTCAATCTCTTTTCCAACCGGTACAGATCCCGCAGGTGTAATGCATGAAATGCCCCCCATGCTGTGAAATGAGTTCAAGCCGTCTAAAGTGGCCACATTAAAGTCGGCATTATCAAAAATAAACTGCGTAAAAGTATCTGTAGGTAAAGGTTCTTGGGGGTGATATATTGCAGATAACTCAAGCATATTAGCATCGTAGTAAGATCCACTAAACCCAAAATTAGCTAAAAGATCTATCAAGCTTTTCGCACCAAACTTTCTGTGGATGAAAAATGCAATTCCGTTGAGCACTGAGGAAATGAAGCTTCTCGGTCGAATGATACTAATAATAAAATGCGCTAATGAAATTATTTTTCTCTTGGTTTTCTTATTATCACCCCTCTTTTATTATTACGAATACAACTACGAATACAACTATTTAAATTTCCCACCTACATTTATTTAGTTAAAAGTAGGTAAAAAAATTCATATGCGAAATGAGCATTAATCTAGTTTTTATATTTCCACTTGGTAGAGGA
Organism: Lochmaea crataegi; assembly: GCA_947563755.1. Lineage (NCBI taxonomy): Eukaryota > Metazoa > Arthropoda > Insecta > Coleoptera > Chrysomelidae > Lochmaea > Lochmaea crataegi. Next base: position 34,838,136 of record OX387429.1, read on the forward strand.
CATTCAATGTTTACATAAATACAATTACGAACTTTTTAAAAATCTAAGAAAAAAACAATTTAAAAAGCAGATAATTTCACTTGATATAATAAATGAAAAATGGGAAACAATTACATTACACACTTTATTTAATAGACTTGGATAAATATCCGCTTTGGACTTGATTTCTGGGCTTTCTTTGCAGCTGCCTTCCACTGGCTTAGTTTTCTTTATAAAATTCTTACATCTGGAGAATCGAAATGTTTCCTATTGCCCCTATAACCATGAGCTAAAAAAAAAGTCAACTATTGTTATCCTCATTCAAGTTGTAGGCAGTGAACTTATAAGTTACATACACAAAAGCAAGGTATTGCCGTGAACAATTTTTTCTGTAATTTAGGTTGATTTCCTTCAAAAATATAGTTTTTGACATCACTTGTACTTTCAATTATTAAAATTCAAAGTATGACTAGCATATGCAATAATGAGTTATTTAACTTAAACAAGCTTACCAGTTGCAGTTAAAACTCCTTTATATCTGCCCAGATGCCAAGAAATGGATGGTGCTTGTATGAAACTGGACGGTAATTGTGAAAAACTTGATGTGGATGAACTGTAAGCTGAAAATTACATAAGAATTTTTTACAATTGAGTTTTCAACATAACCACAAGTAGGTCACCATAAGCTATACTGCCTGTAGGTGTTTTAAAAATACTCACCAGGTACTTCATCAAACTCATGTAGTAAACGCTTCCTTGTATATGTCTTGACTGGTCGTTGTACTTTTCCTATTGGACTATTACTACTTTTTGCGGTGGAAGCACTTAGAATAGAAATGGATTCTAAAAAATTTTTAAATTAATATCAATAAAACATAAGCTGTTGCTCTCGAATGACTAGGCATTATACAGTTACAAATGATTTAATACTGGATATAAAAAAATATTGCAAAATTTTTATAGATACCTTTTAGCTTCTCGGGAGTTGAAAATGATTGTTGTTGCTCTGGTACCCAAAAATGATCACATTCACACTTCTCTTGTATCCTAAAAAACATTAATCCTAATTCAACATATATTTATACACTAATCATAATTTTTATATAGTTACAATCAACTGTCTATTGTAGTACTAATAACTACTATTTCAAACAGTGCAGTACACATATATGAGATAAGTTCTTACCATGCAAATGTAGTGAGGGATTTCTTCAATCTGCCACAATCTTCAAAATGAATGTTACACTTTCATAAGATTTGTAAGACTCAAAAGCCAACTTAGAATTATTAATTCTCTCATTCCAAACCTCTTGGTTAGCAGGTAGGTATTCTATGCCTATAAAAAAAATACTTAGGTTAAGAGGGCCCTCCGCGCAGGTGTATAAACCTTAAAACTTACACAAAACTTGTTACTTATCTAGTAATTTTTGGTTCAAAATATTTACGATAGATGTCGCTAGTAGTACCGAATCGGCTTTTATTTATGCAACTTATTTTCTCTCTCTCTTTTTGTCTTTCCACTCTTGACCGTATAGGTATAAAGTATTTATCTAAGCTCTTCACGATTCAAACAAACTTGTCTCCGGATCAGCTGTTTCGATGTTTTGGTTTCAAACAAACACAATTTCTGCCAGCAAATATTTTTATTTTTAATCGCAATAGGTAAATTATGATTTCATTTATTTGCTATTTTTACTCAACAGCTAGTATGTTTATTTTACCTATAATATGTATTCTCGTTACTTCTTTAATTTTTTTCTGTACTTTTATAGGTTAATTTTGAAATTAAAATAATATTCCAATCATTATCGTCGTTTCTCTATATTTTCAAGTTTTATAGGTATATCGAGATTTATAATTTCCATTTATTGAGAAGTAGGTACCTAATGATAAAATACAAAGCAAACCAAGCCGACCTAACAAAAATCCATTGGAATTATCTGAATGAAAAAACACTGCAAAAAGCTAATCTTGTGAATATTTTCAAGTGATAGGTTACCTATAGATATAATATATACAACATAACTTACAACCCATTATTAATTATTACGGACCATTTTTCATTTTTTTAAAATAATTTATTGAATACGAAATAAACTAGGTATAATATATACATTAGATATCAAAATTTAAATTAGATGTGATTTTTGCTCAAGAGTCTCAAGTAGGTAGGTAGGTACATTTATTTTGGACAATTTCAAAAATTATAAAGAAAAGATGTTTAGAATTAAAAATAACTTCCAAATATTTAACACATTGTTTTACTTCAAAAAATTTTTTATTTCACAGAAAATATCGAAAAAATTATTTATTTGATCTAAATAAACAATATTGAATACCTATTTGAAAGTTATTTTTAATTCTAAACATCTTTTCGTTTTTAAAAGATTACTTATTTTAAAATATATTTATACAAAAAGGAACTGAATTTGACCGAGCTTTTCGCTAAAACATTTTAGAAACTTCAGTTTTTTTACCCATTTTACGGACCTACCCTCATTTCAAAAATATTTGAAGCCACATAACTTTGTACCTATTGATAAGATAAGAAAACAGATTGAAGGGAAACATAAATAAAGCTCAGATATTTCAACTCTACCAAGTCGAAGAAGCGCTATTGCCATTTCTAGAGTAGGTAGACGAAATTAATTTTTTAGTCTTCCTTTGTTTTACAATATTTTTCTAATCAACAACTAACACTATTACCACGTCATCCTTTAATAATTATTATTTGGGTTCTTATTTTCTTTCATTGTTTTAAATGCTTATATAATCAATTAATTTGCAAGGTAATTTGACAAGACAAAGTTACCTACAAAACATTTATGCTTCGAAATTTTTTAAAATGTAATGTTACCTACCTCATTCATTAATTTTATTCAACAATTATTATTACCTATAGCAAGCTAAAAACTAGATAACCAGCATCCTCATCTCGTTTTATCGTCGTAATGGAGAGGATTATTAAATTGTATCTAAGGATTTCTAGGGATAATTTTTACATTTGGCATCGAAGCTTTAAAATCCAAAAGAGCCAAGTAAAATATGGAGGGTAGAGGAAGGAGCACCATCTCAATGTATTAAAAAGTGTCCATCGAAAGGGAGCAAATTAAGGTGGCACCACAGTAGCAAGTGGAAATATTTTGAAAACAGCGCCATGAAGTAAGATACAAAATTAAAAAAGGAAAGAAATTGAAATTATACAAGATAGTCGATCAATAATTCTAGGCTTGCGCGTAAGTCGTATTTGTGACAGAAAACCAGACGTCTGCCATTACGACCATTACGTTGGTCGTTGGCACAACACAACCCCACCTAGCATTGCAACTCCCATGTTAAGAAGTGGGGATACAGTTACTAGCGCCACTCGTGACTGGCCGCATAACCATTTGAAGGTTGGCGGTAAAATTTAAAGTCTTCAATTAATTATATAGCGGTTTGAGATATTTGAGGTTAAAAACACGAGGTGATTTCGAAAATATTCTTTATTATTACTGGGAATTGATATTTGAATGACAGAAAAAATATTTAAAATGAAACCAGCTCCTGTTGTCAACCTCAAAATCTAAACCATTTCGGAGTTATTGGATCATAAATACTTTATAGAATGGGGCATTAAAACAAAGGTAATTTATCTTATCTATATTTTATTAAATTGTTCATAGGTAAAAGAAAAATAAACTACGAAATTAATATCAATTAAATAAAAATACAATTCTTATATATTTGTTAAGTGGTTTTACCATTTTCATACAAAATTTGAGTAAAATTGTGTGGATATAAAATACAATAATAAAAAATACACTATTGCTTCTAAGAACTTGCTTACAGCAATGTTACAAACATATATAATTACATAAATATTTTGATTCAATTAGTCAGCTAGACTGAGAATATTAAAAGAATAAAAGCTTAGTCATTTAATATAAAGGATCTTAATTTGAGTATATTCCAGATGTATTGGCTTATCACCATAGCTTTCTCATTTGTAATATTTTGCAAAGCATTAATTAAAGCATCTACATTCTGTAAACAAGATATATTGCCCTTCATCACAGTATTTATGGGACACTCAAAACCAACATGTAGAAGTTTTTCCTTTTCTTGATTGTTACATATAGAGCAAACTAATTTCGGGTCAATAAAATAGACAATACCATTAAACGTAAATTTAATTTTATAATCATTAGCCATACGTAGTTGAGCCAGGGTGCGGGTGACTTGTATAGGTAACTTTTTTGGTAAATACAGACTTGGTGCTTCAGAAATATCAAAAATACTATATAAAGACATATGAAAATACCTAGACACAAGATTGACATCCACTTTGTGAAAATGTGTGTAATATTTATCTAAAACGTCTTTCTTTAAAACAGAAAAGTTGAATGATGAAAAATTATTCCAGTAATCGAATACATTCAAATCAATGGAAAACTGTCTTACTTGCCTTGACCAATTGTAGTTGATATCGATTTATGAGAGTCCTTTAAGATGGTAAAGCAAAAATTTTTGACAACAGCCGATACCCTTTTCCACTGCCCTTCCATAGTGTCAATGCTAAAATCTTCTCTTCTTCTGTGAACCGTCTACCTCTAGAGGATTGTTGTTGCGTTCTAATCTGTGACATTATGAAAGTCTGGGTTAAATAGTTAACTTTTTCTGATAATTTTTCAAAAGCTGTACTTTCTGCCAATTGTTTTGCTGATAAGTATTCATCCTACACCTCAATGTGGCAAGTCTATTGCTAGCGTTGATTACTTTGGCATACATAAGTTTTTTTTTAGGTGTCAAACTTTTCTGTCTAGTCACATTGATCGTTTTCAAAATACTTGATCTGTCACCTAAAACAAACAATGGTACCTAGTATTAGTTAAGTTATGGCAATTATAAAGATAATTGGTTGAATAATGCAAACTAACTTTTGTACTTATAGTTAAGTAAAACTTGGTGGTAGAAAGAAATGATGGATTATAGAAAATTTACAGATTAACAACTTGCTTTTGGGTGTGAATAATAGTTCCTTTTTCTGAATTTGATCCTCACAAATATTTGTAGTAGGAACAACTTCATCGGGATTTTTCAAATTTTCATCCATGTGAAAGCTACAGGATGGCTGATCGATATCTGAAATTGAGCTATTGTAAAAAAAATCAAATTATGTTACCGTTATAACATTACCTATTGCATCAACCAACCTTCGTTTAGAAGGTATTTCCAGGAGCATCCTGGCATCATGGTCAGGAGTATCAGCAGCTGAAATGAGAGATGTTTGTAGATCATTGAATGCAGCTTAAAAATTTGTTGTTTAAAACAAATTATCAGTATTCAAAATTATATTTTGGATCCCCAACTTTATGGTAGTTTAAAATTATCTTACCTAATAAAAATAAAGCCGAAATCGCTGTTCTCTTCACACCTCTTTTTCCTACTTCAACTTTATCTTCCTCACTGAAATGTCTTTCGCAAACACGCATATTATTGTAAATGTCTTCTGCAGTCATGTTACTTACTCTTTCACTTTGTATTACATTTAACCACGTTTGTAACATATTGAATTCGTTTTTGGGATTCGGGAAACGATACTGACTACTTGCGGTGTCAGTACATCCTGGGATGCAGCATTTTGTTTTGTTTTTGTGAGTGGTGGTTTCCATCTTTATACACAAAGAAGCAATTAAAAATAATAGATTTAAAAAAAGAATCAAATAGCACAACAGCAAGAACAGAACACAACAAGCAAACAATAAACAATGGCCGAACCAAAACACAAACTACAAACAGCGCCAAAAAAGTCAACTTCATATGCAGCGTTCGCGCATCAGAAGAGTTTATCTGATTGGTGTTATTGCCTCAAAAATTCAATTGACAGTTGGTAGCGCCAATAACATGCTGCGAGATGCATCAATGTAGCCGTAGCTTATTCTATTGCAGCGCCGCTCGTGACTGGCCGCATCGTAACTTCATCCCAATTTATCATATCCATAGATTAACAACAATAAAAATTAGAATCATATCCCAGTTGCAATGCTAAGTGGGGTTGTGTTGTGGTCGTTGGTGCCCAACAATTATTCGACACCAGCGTTGTTTCCAGTTTTGAACTGTAATAATTAGTTTAATTGTGAATTTAATAAATTATAATAATAGTGTACTGTGTCGCTTACGGTTGTAATAGCCGAAGCGATAAGAAAATACCAGGAATAGCATTTCACAGGTAAGAAAGCATTTTGCTTGATTGTGTCCTTGTTATTTAAACGACAATAACTTTGATAAATATTATTAGGGAAAGCTAACATTCACATAGTTTGTTTGTATGATTATAATTTATATGAAGACTCAATGCACACGCATTATTTGATAATTTTCATACATAATCTTCCATATCTTTAATGTAAATAAAAAACTCCATTATTTTGCTGTAAAATGAACGTGTGTTTTTGTATTTAATCACTTAGGGATATAATACATTTTTTTTTGTTTCATACTAAAGTTTTCTATCCAGTGACACTAAAATTTGTAATATTGTTTATTTTTTTATATTTCCAAAAGAAAACGAAAGACGTAGTTTGTGGGTGAACAACATGAAAATAGCTAACTGGACTCCTACTGAAAATTCTCGACTTTGTTCTGAACATATCAAGGAAAATGCCGTTTATAGAACCGAAAGTAAAGTGAAATTATTAGGTGAAGAAGCAATACCCACAATATTTGCTGAGTTACCCACATATCTACAACCATCAAAAAAGGTTTGTATTAATAACAATTTCCAATGCCAAGTTATGGCTTTTTGACTTAGTTTTTGTTTATTTTAGGAATCTCTAAAGAGACCACTTCAGAACCACAACCTTCTACAAGTTCAAATATCCAACTGAATGAACCTTCTACTCTTATACAAGTAACTTCTCTAAGCAAAGCTTCCACTAGTGCCATGGTGGATGTCTATACACCTAGAAAAGAAAATCTGCGACGAAAATTGTTTTTAGAGAAAACTAAAAGCAGAAGGAAGTCGCAAAAAATTAGGGTTTTTGGGGCAGAGTCTTTGAAGCGTTCCAAAAAGAAAATTATTTCATTGAAGCAGACTATTCGTGAGTTAGAATCTAAAAATATAATTTCTCGGGAAAACTGCTTGGTACTGGAAAACATATCAGGTTTTAATAAGGAATTGCTGCAGCATAAAGTGAGAAGAAAGGGAGAGTACAGTCCAGAGTTGAGAAAATTTGCAGTAACATTAAATTTCTTTTCGCCCAAAGCATATGACTATGTGCGTGAAGCATTTCAAACATGTCTTCCACACTTTAGCACTATATATCAGTAAGTGGTACAAAAACATTAATGCAGAACCTGGGTTTTCTGAAGAATCGTTAAACACTTTAAAAATGCATGTTCAAAATTCTGAAAAAGAAGAAATTTTATGTTCATTAATGGTTGATGAGATTTCTAAACGGAAACATTTAGGAGTGGGACAGAAATAATTATTTTGGATATGTTGACTTTGGTACTTCCAATTAATTGGCAAAAGAAGCTTTTGTCATCATGGTAGTTAATATTAATGGTAGCTACATGGAAGCTTCCGGTAGGTTATTTTTTTACTGACACTTTGAATGGTCATCGAAAAAGTACACTGATTCTTCAGTGTTTGACATTGCTGAAAGAGACAGGTATTAAAGTTATTTCCTTGACTTTTGATGGTGCGCCATCAAATGTTGCTATGGCCAATATATTGGGATGTATTGTTAATATTCAAAATATGCAACCATTTTTAATTTTGCTAATAGAAAATTTTATATTTTTTACGATGCCTGTCATATGGTTAAATTAGTCTGCAATGCTTTTGGAGAACGCAAGATAATCAAAGATGGGGATGGTAATATAATTAATTGGGATTTTACTACTAAATTGCATAACTTGCAGGAAAGTGAAGGGCTCCATTTAGGTAATAAATTATGCAGTGCACATATACACTTCTTTAAGCAAAAGATGAAAGTACGTCTTGCAGTTCAACTACTTAGTGATTCCGTAGCAGATGCCTTAGAATATGCAGGAAATCGGTTACATTTGGAAGATTATGCGGGTTGCCAGGGTACCGTACTCTTTATTAGAAATATAAATAAAATATTTGATATTATGAATTGCAGACAGTGGCAAGCATGTGGTTCTAAAAAACCTTTATGACCACAAAACTTTGATGTGGTGTTGCAATTTATTAACTATGTTGTTGTTTATCTTTCTAAACTAACTTTTTTGAATGGTGAAAAACTAATAACATCTAACCATAGAACTGGTTTTATTGGTCTAATTGTAAGCCTGAAGAGTGCTTTACTGTTATATAGTGATATCATTGCAAACCAGCATCTTCTGAAATATTTACCCTTGTATAAGGTCAGTCAAGATTACCTGGAGCTTTTTTTCTTCCATCCGCTCTAGAGGCGGATGGAATAATAATCCCACTGTCCGCCAATTTAAAGCTTCATATAAAAGATTGTTAATCCGAACAGAAGCGAGGAGTGGCGGGGTTGGTAACTGTATACCTCTAGAGCGAGTTCCTATTTTAACTGTCTCAAGCAAAACCACTAAAACGTCAGTTTCTGAAGATCCTGATGATGTAATAAACAGGTCAATGCCATCACAGTTTGAAGAATATTCAGAAAGCAGCTCATCCGATTATAAAATTCTTGACAATATATTTGACGATCATGATTATGTCATGAATACTTTTGTTTTATCTAACTTTAGCCAAGAAATTGTTATTTACAAAGCTGGTTTTGTATGTCGTAGTTTGCAAAAGCAATTAAAATGTGAAGGGGCATTATCTGGTGACAAAGCAAATTTTTTAAACTCTTTAATTACTCAAAAAAGCAAAGGGGGACTAACGTATCCTTCCCTGACGTGTTACAATTTGTAAAAGATTTCTCAGAGGAAGGCAAGATTTACTAAAAAATATAGCACACTTAAAATATGATATTGTACAGAACTGTTTAAGTTTCAATTTGTTTAAACACATTAATTGTCATGATCTGGATAACACTGTAAACCATTTATATTTCTTAATAAAAGCTGTATGTGAAATATTTGAACATACGGATCCACTTTATTGTGAAAAGGCAAAGTGAAACAAAAGATCCAATAAGAAATCATTTAACAAAAATGATCTTGTTGAAAGGACAATAATATTTTATTCTGTATATTACATTTTAAATTGAATTGTTTTGAGTTAATTTTTGTTTTATTTATAGCAGTGTTTAAAGAGCAGCGAATATTCCTATCATATTGTATTCTGGGTGATTCGTTGTAAATAAAACTATTTTGAATTATTCTTTGTTTCATTGAAGCAACCCCTGCCGGTCGGTAACACGCCTTAGGCGACGGACAATCTTCTTTCCTTGTCTAAGACTTCAGGTTTATTACAGCGCACATTTTTAAATTATTATATCATAGACAAACATACATATGAAATATAATTATACATTGTTTTCAAATCACCTAATTATCTATAAATAGTGAATAGAAAGTAGAAAAAATTAGTGAAATTTAAGAAACAGTTAAAATTGTAATAAACAAATTTCAAATAATTCAGGAAATTGCCTGAAAAAATAAAAGGTCGCAACGATTTGATAATTATTTATTATAAACGTTACAATATACAGTTTGTCGCTAATGTATGGAATAAATGCATGATTTCCAAAATAAACGACTTTTGGAAAAAATCCAAAAACAAGTCAATTTTAATTTTTGAAACGTCATGACATGATGTAGATGTAATCAGCAATTTTTTTAAATGCAACCATGTGTCTCAAGACACCTCATTGGAAAGGTCTTCAAATCGTCTTTACAACGATGTAATTATTTGAATATTTATTTTTACAGGGTCGGCCAAAACTGTTTATTTACTAAAATACAAAGAACTGTTTAGTAAAAAACAATTAAATTATATTAAATGTTCAAACTGATGACCTTCAGCAATAATGCAATGAGACAGCCGAGCAATAAATTCGTCTCTAACGTTTACGAAGTAAAATTAAAATTGACTTGTTTTTGGATTTTTTTCAAAAGTCGTTTATTTTGGAAATAATGAATGTATTCCATACATTAGCGACATACTGTATAAATAAAAAAGTAGATAAAAATTTATATTTTTAACATAAAATATACCATTGAAATTTTTAATAATAAGCCATACTTTCAAGAGAGCATTTTGCATTTGCATTTTTCCGGTTCATTTTTGTTTTCGTTTTAGTTGCGTCATATCGTTTATTTTCAGATTTTGCCAAAAAATGAGCCCGCATTACAATATAAATATCAATTATTTTAACAGTTAATTCTTTTTCATGCTGAAAGCACCCAACTTTTATCAAATTTTCTTTTTTAAGTTCGTGTGATATTTGACTTAAAGTTTCCATGTTTGTTAAACATTTGCCTACCTCAAAACACATTTCTCCAATTGCTTGGTCAATTCGAACAACTCGCAGCTAGCGTACATAAGTCCACCATATAAATTCATTTTATTAATTACGTCATTTCTTTGTAATTGTTGGCCATCTCTTGTATCCATACGTATATTTTGTAAGCATTCTGGACATTTCACAACCTTTTGTAATTTGCGAGTTATGTAACCAGCAATGTATGATTGCACGGCATCACTGGTTACAGCCTCATTATAATTATGATCTTCATCAATTGAAGAACCTTCTAATTGGGGTTCAGCACCTTCTAGAATGCTATCGATGTTTTGAAGCCATACCTCTCGCCCTTGGCTCGAAGAAAGGTTTAAGCAAACTTTTCAAAAGGTTCTCCCCAGAAACATTACACCCTTTCGGAGGACGTATAAGTGAAAATGTGGATGCCAATCGATAAACTTGAGCGAACATTTTTGGATCAGGATGATCATTCCCTCCACACGAATGTCGCATTACCGAAAAAAATCTCTAAAATGAAAGATCGATGATTATTTAATAGACGTAATGACAAGTACTGTCAATAATAGTTATATTATGTTTATTTGTGTATAATTACCTCTAATGGATCCTGTGATAATGTTGCTGTCATTAAATATTTATATCCACATTCGGTTTTCAGCATATCTAAAATTTCTAGTGACGCTCGTAACGTAACTTTCAAACCAACTGAAGTACTCTTTGACACAGGTATTTTTTTCCCAACATTTCCCCAATTTTCAAAAAATTGCAGAAATTCTATAATTGCCTGAAAAATTTGTGAATTGGATGAATAAAAATGCTTTTTATCAAGCGATAAATTATTAATAGTACAAATTCATTAGCCAGTATAAGCACTTATTGCCAAAATAACATGCGAAGTAATAAATAAATTTTATGCAAATGAGACCACAGATCCAACCACAAAAAAAATCAAAAAATTATTTAAAAATATTCTCAACTGAAGAAATTTACTAAAAATATAATTATTTTATGAAACCCACATTCTTAACATAATCGTTAGGTATTGAGTACCTGACAGTTTTTGTGTTGTTCAAATTTTCATGATCGTTGAGCTCTAAAACTGTTTCCAGTTTCAATTTATCAGTGAGACTTGCAACGTTGAAATTATTATGTTCAATTAATAACTATTCCTACCTTTCTTTTTCGACAATGTCCATCTGCATATAGGGCATCTCGTGGCATGCGAGAAGACATAGCTTGGATCAAATTAAAAACGATGTCTATAAACTTTTGTGTCGAAGTTGAGTCCTTCAACTTCTCACAAATTGGTTGATAATGAGCCATCGCAACAGATATCTCATGACCAAAAACCTAAATTTGTAATAATAATATAATTTTATCAATAACAAAAAATGAACATATTCTAGTATACATACTTCAGTTGCAAGAGGTACATTCATTATTTGAAAACCTTTTGGTTTTAAATGTGCTGGTGTTAATTTATATGCAATTTTCATGTTTGGTTGACGATAGTTTTCTTGTTCAAGTAGTGCTTCCCAATGCTTTTTTTTTACCATTCCGTAAGGTGTCTGAAAAATTAATTACATTATTTAGCATGTTAGTGAGTAAATTTATATTTCAATGTTATTACCTTGAATTCTGGTAACTTTTCATCCATAGAAGATGTTCGGAAACATTTTAATAAATGATTAAAATCTGCAATCATCCATAAACGTCGTGAACTGTCATAGGGATGCTCACAGACTCACAGCTTATGGAATTCTCATTCACTCCAAATATTCTCCACACCCCCCGATTCCACGATGCACCGTCCATTACAACAGCGTCTATACAAATGTTGCTATTTTCCATCAATATCAAACACTCTACAATAAGTTTGTGCAGAGGCTCGCTTTTACAAGCACTTTTAGAAAGGAAACAACCCAAAGCTTGAACCCATCGACCTTGGAAAGGTACAAACTTAAAAACTAAAGCATGATCTGCTGTTTTATTTTTCAAGACCTCCGGAGTGTGTTCTCCCAAATCTACAAATCCGTTAAATTTCATATCTTGCGAATTGAAAAAAACACCCTCACTCAATTTCATCTCATCGACTAGAAGTACTCCTCGTTTTTGCCCTTTATTCATTGTCTCACATCTTTGTTTTAAGCCTTGAAATGTACCTGGCTGAAACCCATAAGCTGAGCTGCTTATCCGCCTTATGAACTTATTCAATGTCTCAATACAAGGTAAAGGTACAATATATCTGCTACGTAAGAATTGATACGTTCTTCGGCTGTTTATACGTATCAAAACACACTCGTATATCCATTCCAACGTATATCGCCGACCTTTACAATTCTTCTTTTTGGCTGCTTCAAAGCACGAATTTACGACATTCTGAAATGCTTTTGGCAAATTCATAATAGCTTTTTTGACTGAAGTTTCTGACATCTTAGAACATTCAGCTTTGGCCTGAAACACTTTTTCCCTCAGTGTCATTTTCTGCAAATGAATAATATAAACCTTAAAATTGTATAAGTTACGTATTAAAAAAAAAATCAAAAAAAAATTTGACATATTACGCAATTCATTAAATAGTTGTGACTGTATATCATCAGTTGTAGTGCAAAATTATTCGCCATTTGAGATTTAAATATAATAAACGTAATATTATTTATTTATTAACTATTGCTTATTTATATGTTAAAGCAATAAAACATGTAGGTACAAAACAATTTCCTATCTTAGCTCATTCTGACATATCAAAACTTAATACACACTAATTACTTTATATAAAGTTTAATCAACATAAATTAACTAAAAAATGTAGTGTTTTATTTTTATTCTCATTGCATAGAAAAGTACAAACGGGATGTCTTAAAATAAATAGTAATTAATTCAGTAAATAGATATAAAAATTATGTACAAAATTAAAATAAGTAGAAATTCAAATACATACAAATTTTAAATATTATTATGATAGTAGAACGAATGTACAATTCATATTTGAAAGCCATATAGGTTATGACTCATTACTATTTCAAAAAAACGATTAATAGACAAATCTATTCGAAATTTTAACATCAGACATGTTTCATATGGATAGATATAAGAAATAACTAATATTAATATTACGGAACTAACAATACTTTTGTTCGTAGCTTGAGAAAAATATTCTTGATTTATGTCATGTATCCTGAATAGATTCAAGCTTTTATAAACTCTATTGGCATTGAAAGAGTACAAAAAGTATGGTTTTCCTGTAGAAGAAAAAACATAATACCGTTTAATTTAATATTTTCTCTCGATATCAAAAATAAAAAACCAACACCACATTATCTGCAGATACTAGGGCCAAGCTTAAAGATGATTGATATGTAGTTATAATTTTCTAAAATTTCTTAATAATTGATTCAAACATCGTTTTGCAAGACTTTATTATTCCTTAATTTCCTTACTTCATTGAATCATTATAGCTGTTTCAGATTTCGTATCGAATATACATCATAAAATTGAACAGCGTAAAATAAAAAACTATTTTTGTATTCTGTTTGTGATTACTCAACTCTTAGTACCAAAGGCTGCTTTAAGCTTAGTAATTATTGTTATTACAACAACTTACCATTCTTTTCAGTCGTTTACATTGTTTTTGTAGATTAGAAGCATGTCGTTTTTGAGAAATTGTAGTTTCTGAAATAGTTGAAGTAGAATTAGAGTTTTGTAAATGATGACGTAAAATTCTACAAGATGTACATCTTGGATTTGCTTGATTTCTCTGATAAGAATCGTCACCAACAATTACACCCTTACAAACTGTTGAATACCTGAAATTTAATGGAATGATTAAAAAAGTTAATTGTAATCTTTTTTGTCATAGCAGTCAATCCATTTGTCAATACACAAATAAATCTTACTTCTTTTTGTCAATTTGAGTACCAACGCATAATGACCATCTTTCTACAGATTTCAAGTAGTCGCTAATACTATTGAAAGAGCTAATATTGTCATTTACTGTCAACTCTTCAGTAGTAGAAAAAATAACCTACAATATTTTTGCAATAAATTATTATTATAAAAAAAGAAATATAAATATTTTTGCATTTGTAAGTGCTTACAGTAACAGATAAATCCTTATTTACTCGTAGACGGTTTAACATTTGCATAGTTGATACATTCATTCGCATGAATTCTAGTCCTTTCGGTGTTTCGAAGTACATCCAACTTTGCGGTAGTGGTGAAGATTTTAGATTAGCCAAAACTTTCTCTGCTGATTGGGAAGTTACTTCAGGTTCTTCATCGTTCAGTCTAACATTATGAGTTTCTTGATCCAACTGTGGCATTTCTGAATGGTGTTCTGTTTGTTCAGTGACATGCATTAAATTATCAACAACTCCCTGATCACCCAACAATTCTTGTTGCTCAAATGTATCTTGATGCTCTTGTACTTGATGATCCTGGTTTTCTTCGGATTGATTATGGTTAGAATTCGGCTGTAGTGATTTATTTATGACACTTGCTTGGAGTTCATGTACTGGTATAGGGATAAACTGATGCTCAATTGTTGGCACAGCTTTATCTCGTAATGTGTTTTTGCCTGTAAGAATAATGGAGATCTCTCCTTTAATATTGAACGTTTCATACATTTTTATATCCTCTTCTTTAAAATGTAGGTGACAAATATAATCAGTTTTTTTCATTGTCGTGCCCAAAGCCATATTCCAGTTTTCTAATTTTGCTGGTGTCTGTGAGTTGATATAAAAAAAATTTAATAGGTTGATTTATCTAGGTAACATTATAAAAGTTATAAACTCTTAATTGGAATAATATGATACTGATTTCAGCAGATATTCGACATTATTTGTAATTTTTACAACTCATCAATAATAATGACAAAATTATTTTTCACAATTAGTACTTAATGATTTTGTCAAAACATTTTTTTGTTTTGATATGTATATCTGTTAACTTCAGTATCATAAAGTAATTAATAAAAATTTATTATACATACTGTGGGTCGAAAAAACGACAGAGGTTGAGACGTATCAATTTCTTTGCTTTTAAGTTTTCGCCCGCTTGGACAACTTTTCACTGAACAAAGCTTTCCCATTGTTTCAATATTTTTTCTCCTTGTATGAACAACAATAAAATGATTAAAATAAGAAAAATGATTAAAAAAAATTATAAAAATCAAATCACTAACGACTTAAGGTGGATTCATGCAACATCACTTTATTTAACTTATCTTAATTTAACTTATGATTTTCACTTAAGAAAGCTGACCCAGTTCATGCATCATAACTTTAGCTATTACTTAGTAGCCAAGGCGCATGCGCAAAAGATCCTAATTATTATGTTTTAAGAATGACAGACCCGGATTGTTTGTGTTCTGTAATGAATGGGAATGTTGAGGAAAAAAAAATTATTACTATCTGCTTCTGCATTGGTCATCCCTAAAAGGAGGATACGCAGATTTGGGGTGAAGCCTTTTTTCAAAAGGATGCCTTTATTCGGACAATATGAGAAAATGTTTGTCTATTTCATCAGTCATCGGCATTTATGTCTGGTGTTCTATGACCCTATGTTTCCGCACATGCGCATACGCAAAATTACTGAAGAATCTTAAGTGAAAAGATAAAATTTGTCGAACTTCTTAAGATAAATTAAGTAATTGTTTGAATGCTTGTGTTATTTGTGGATACTTCATCTTATTAAGATAAGTTAAGTTAAATTAAGTGATGTTGCATGAATCCACCTTTAAGGTGGATTCATGCAACATCACTTTATTCAACTTATCTTAATTTAACTTATGATTTTCACTTAAGAAAGCTGACCCAGTTCATGCATCATAACTTTAGCTATTACTTAGTAGCCAAGGCGCATGCGCAAAAGATCCTAATTATTATGTTTTGAGAATGACAGACCCGGATTGTTTGTGTTCTGTAATGAATGGGAATGTTGAGGAAAAAAAAATTATTACTATCTGCTTCTGCATTGGTCATCCCTAAAAGGAGGATACGCAGATTTGGGGTGAAGCCTTTTTTCAAAAGGAGGCCTTTATTCGGACAATATGAGAAAATGTTTGTCTATTTCATCAGTCATCGGCATTTATGTCTGGTGTTCTATGACCCTATGTTTCCGCACATGCGCATACGCAAAATTACTGAAGAATCTTAAGTGAAAAGATAAAATTTGTCGAACTTCTTAAGATAAATTAAGATAAATTAAGTAATTGTTTGAATGCTTGTGTTATTTGTGGATACTTCATCTTATTAAGATAAGTTAAGTTAAATTAAGTGATGTTGCATGAATCCACCTTTAAGGTGGATTCATGCAACATCACTTTATTTAACTTATCTTAATTTAACTTATGATTTTCACTTAAGAAAGCTGACCCAGTTCATGCATCATAACTTTAGCTATTACTTAGTAGCCAAGGCGCATGCGCAAAAGATCCTAATTATTATGTTTTGAGAATGACAGACCCGGATTGTTTGTGTTCTGTAATGAATGGGAATGTTGAGGAAAAAAAAATTATTACTATCTGCTTCTGCATTGGTCATCCCTAAAAGGAGGATACGCAGATTTGGGGTGAAGCCTTTTTTCAAAAGGATGCCTTTATTCGGACAATATGAGAAAATGTTTGTCTATTTCATCAGTCATCGGCATTTATGTCTGGTGTTCTATGACCCTATGTTTCCGCACATGCGCATACGCAAAATTACTGAAGAATCTTAAGTGAAAAGATAAAATTTGTCGAACTTCTTAAGATAAATTAAGTAATTGTTTGAATGCTTGTGTTATTTGTGGATACTTCATCTTATTAAGATAAGTTAAGTTAAATTAAGTGATGTTGCATGAATCCACCTTTAAGGTGGATTCATGCAACATCACTTTATTCAACTTATCTTAATTTAACTTATGATTTTCACTTAAGAAAGCTGACCCAGTTCATGCATCATAACTTTAGCTATTACTTAGTAGCCAAGGCGCATGCGCAAAAGATCCTAATTATTATGTTTTGAGAATGACAGACCCGGATTGTTTGTGTTCTGTAATGAATGGGAATGTTGAGGAAAAAAAAATTATTACTATCTGCTTCTGCATTGGTCATCCCTAAAAGGAGGATACGCAGATTTGGGGTGAAGCCTTTTTTCAAAAGGAGGCCTTTATTCGGACAATATGAGAAAATGTTTGTCTATTTCATCAGTCATCGGCATTTATGTCTGGTGTTCTATGACCCTATGTTTCCGCACATGCGCATACGCAAAATTACTGAAGAATCTTAAGTGAAAAGATAAAATTTGTCGAACTTCTTAAGATAAATTAAGATAAATTAAGTAATTGTTTGAATGCTTGTGTTATTTGTGGATACTTCATCTTATTAAGATAAGTTAAGTTAAATTAAGTGATGTTGCATGAATCCACCTTTACCTCAGGAGTTTCATAGGTTATATTTACTAAATGACATTTGAATTGAACGCTAATTTCACATCATTTCCATTTGCTACACGAGCGCCATTTCGGCTAATTTTCGAATTATAATTTGCTGTTTACAGCTGGACACTTTTTCAACTTGTCTCCCATATAAGATGGTGCTCCTTCCTTCTACCCTCCATAAAGTAAAATCATAAAATACAGAATGCTGCATTCACAACCGATGTTGCCATGTTATACGAAAATCCTCAAACAAGGAGAAAATTTTTTTTAACAAGAAAATCTATGCACGTCATAAAAGATATTAGGTATATTTTTAGGAACTTGCAATATCTATATAGTGACCATTTGACCTGTATGTTAGGTTTCTTATGTTTTCAAAATTCGATACTGGACTTCGTACCTAGAGTGTATTAGTCATAAGGCAAATAATTGTGATTAATTTTTGGGTTTCCAAAATAGAAATATATCAGGTAAGTATGTGCTTATATTTTGTTATTGTTTCATTTCAGATAATTGTAGGTTTTTCATTATTATTTTCTCGTTACAATAACTAGGTAAGTAAATTCAACATTATTTTTATAGTTGTGGCAACTATGTAAATTCTAAACATTTACGTTTTATTGTGCAAAAAACGAACAAATTCGACTGGGTAGGGGTAGCGTGTGTTTTTAGATCCCGGGGTAATCGGCGGTCGGCGGGCAATTGAATATAACCAAAGAATACACCAAAATAACTAATATAGTCACAACACAACGGGGTTGTGTTGTGCTAATAGTAGCAGATGTTACTTTGTTGTGTATATCTGCGATAATATAGATCTATATATACAGGAAATTGAGATAGATAGAAAAATATGGGCCGAAAAAATGCGTCTGAAACAGAAGCAATTCTATACAGAATGTATAGCTTAGGGATGGCGATCTGAAATCGATTAATCGAAGAATCGATACGTAGGACCAAATAAATCGATTTTTTAAATCGATATGTTGTACTGAATCGGTTCAGTGAATCGATATTTCACCCTTGAAAATCGACATTCGATTTTTTCTGGTTTTGTTTTGGGAACTATAAGCTATATTATCTATTTTCTTAACTTTTTAATGTAACAAATACATTTAGAAAATAAATAGGTAATAAAAATAATTGTTATTATCGAATGATTTTACTGATAAGAGATCCCAGAGAGTGTTTATTAAGGTATCTTTCTTGTTTTTCATAAAATGGATTTATATTTACATTGTAAATAAAAACTTGAAAAAAATCGATTTTTTAGAAATCGATCTTATAGACCTCGATTTTTTGATGAATCGATTCATCAAGTTACGATTCATCGATTTAAAAATCGATCTTTTTTGGAAAGAATCGCCATCCCTAGTTAGCTTCTGAAATAATCAGAAATCAAATAGGAAAAGGACAGAAATACATTGACCTCCCTTATATCAAGCAAGCAATATCAGAATATGAGAAAAAGAAGTCTGGCAAGACAGAATCCAGATAATTAGGGCAAAGATATGGATGCCGATACTAATGTGTAAGTAAAAACACTAACAAGACATTTTAAAATGAAGCCTGATGTAACTGCCAGCACAGGTCCAAATAATATTCCATATAGCAGTGTTCGCTACAACTATTCAGTAAGTAAAAAAATGTCAACACCTACTTAGAAGAAGCATCTAATCTTTATATTTCATTTACAGTTCTGATTGTGTAATTAAAACGAAGCCTGATGTAACTGCCCGCACAGGTCCAAATAATATTCCATATAGCAGTGTTCGCTGTAACTATATTCAGTAAGTAAAAAAATGTCAACACTTATTTAGAAGAAACATCTAATCTTTATATATCATTTACAGTTCTGATTATGTAATTAAAACGAAGCCTGATGTAACTGCCCGCACAGGTCCAAATAATATTCCATATAGAAGTGTTCGCTATAACTATTCAGTAAGTAAAAAAATGTCAACACCTACTTAGAAGAAGCATCTAATCTTTATATTTCATTTACAGTTCTGATTGTGTAATTAAAACGAAGCCTGATGTAACTGCCCGCACAGGTCCAAATAATATTCCATATGGCAGTGTTCGCTGTAACTATATTCAGTAAGTAAAAAAATTTCAACACCTATTTAGAAGAAACATCTAATCTTTATATATCATTTACAGTTCTGATTATGTAATTAAAATGAAGCCTGATGTAACTGCCCGCACAGGTCCAAATAATATTCCATATAGAAGTGTTCGCTATAACTATTCAGTAAGTAAAAAAATGTCAACACCTATTTAGAAAAAACATCTAATCTTTATATTTCATTTACAGTTCTGATTGTGTAATTAAAACGAAGCCTGATGTAACTGCCCGCACAGGTCCAAATAATATTCCATATAGCAGTGATCGCTATAACTATTCAGTAAGTAAAAAAATGTCATCACCTATTTAGAAGAAACATCTAATCTTTATATTTCATTTACAGTTCTGATTATGTAATTAAAACGAAGCCTGATGTAACTGCCCGCACAGGTCCAAATAATATTCCATATAGCAGTGTTCACTATAACTATTCAGTAAGTAAAAAGATGTCAACACCTATTTAGAAGAAACATCTAATTTTTTATTTCATTTACAGTTCTGATAAAATGGATTGTTTAAAACTTTTGCTGAAATGAGTTTGAAATAATTTTGTTAGTAAAAATTTTTTTTTTCAATCTTTTTAACTATATCGATCAAGACTTCAGTATGTCGATGGGTGTCACCACCCCTTTGTGAGTGTAGAATCGTAAAAAATGGATAATTTTATAAACTTTTAATTTTCTTTTTGTTCTGAGGAGAAATGGTAGAGAAAAATGGAAGATGAACTTCAGTTGCTATGTACTAATAAATATGAAGACAAATACATTAAACATAATGTAATAATAATTTTATTTATTTTTATAGAATATTTTTGAATTGTTTCTTTTCAATAAAAAGATACCTATACCAATTTTTGCTGTGATTTTTTTGAATAATTAACAAGGATCATTGAAAAAGCAGACATATCTGTTTATTGCTACAATAAACATTTTTATAGTTTACCTAATTAATTAGCATTTCTTTCTGTGTTATAATTAATATAAAAACTGCCTACTTACTCTGTACTTCAAATTTGTATTACTTGAATAATTAGGATTAAGAAGAGTCAATGGAAAAACAGGCATGTCCGTTCATTACAAACTGGAGGAAAACTGCAAAAAGTATTTATAATAACATTTCGATACATCACCTGGAAAAATTGAAGATCAAAAATATATAACATTTTTATTCCTGTGTTTCGAAAATAAAAGATTACAACAGAATAGAATACGAAATGTCTATTTTGGTCAATTAGTAGAATGCATTTATTACTATCACCAATGTAGTTTTTCTCACTAACTCGGGTGGCCAATGTATGTATGCTGATGAAGTCTATGGTTGTGTACAGGTCCCCGGAGGAACCAAAAGGCCCCGATATGGGGATCAATAAATATAGGGCACTTTTTTGTGGGATCACTAGCAGTAGCTAAAAATATTTGTGGTTTATTTCACACCTATAGGCACTAAACACGTTACTTGTGATGGAGCACATGTGGAGTAAATATAAAGAGCATTTACGAAGCACAAATTTACTTTTTCAGCATGAAGATTATTTTATTATAACCACTTACAAATACTGACAAGCTATGCTATAAACAATAATAAATAATTTTAAATTTTTTTATGGACACAAAACCGTCAACATCTGTCATTGAAGTTCCATACAGCGCCATCCATCAAGACGGTAGAACGTCTGAACTAATGTTCGTTTCCAAAATTTTGTATGCAACAAATCTCAAAAAATACAATGGTTTGAGATTTCATATTTTCAGAATCGAATTCTCTAGGCTTTCTTTTGGGGATAAGATCTTGGCGTTCAAATTGGTGACCACAAATTGTCAAAACTGTCAAAAACATACCATCACATAATGGCTAATATATTTTTTAAAACAATATAAAACTTAACCAAAATACCTGATCCCCAAGACAAAGGTCCAAGTTATATTGTGTTAAAATTTCAACTCTTAATTTTACTGCGTTCTTTAGATTTGTTGTTTACAAAATGACCTAAATTTTGTTGCAAGTCAGGGGTGCCAACTGTTTTGAGCTGTCTAATTTAGGAGCGCGCTCTTAAAAGTTATTTCTTTGTAAAGAACTGCCACAAGCGTCAAACAAATAATCCGATCTACAATGCAAATATAACCAAAGGGAAAGGGTGTGAATCATAGAGAAATAAAAAATATATTATATATTATTTCTCTATGGTGTGAATATAACCTTCAAAAAACCAAAACCCACGACACATTGCCATAGAACATATTTGAGAATCGTTAAATCGATGTTGCCAGCTCATGCTATTCGACAAAATATGTCTCGTGCGAATTGGAAGACGAAACCAATTGAGAATACCACAATTTCAAGTTGTGCGACAATTTTCAACGACAAATGTCGAATTCGACACATTTTGTTCGACATTCGAGAATAGACCACCAGGTCCGTAACTACAGTAACGTGTGTTAAAATTGCGCATTTGTCATTTTGACATATGCCAAATTTTAAAATTTGTTGAAATGTCGCGATTTGGACAAGATTTTTTGAGTTCTATTCAAGAAAAAGTGACCGAATATACCTAATTGTTGTTTAAATAAAAATTTCAAACTAACGTACTTTTATTTCTTCAACTCGAGAAATATTCTACCGAATTACACTCGTGCATCAAAATAAACCTGATAATTTTTCATTCAAGCATGTTGTCAGTAAAAACTGCATTCGGTTATTTTCATATTTTGTTAAAAGAGCCCTCCTCCTTCGGAGTCGGGCTCTTTCGCCAAAACATGAAAATAAACTCTGCAGTTTTTAGACAACATGCTTTCATGAAAAATTATCGGTAATTTTGATGCACTTGTGTGATTACTTCCGATAAGTTCCAATGTATAATTATTTATTCTTGGATTTTTCAATTTGACATGGCACTAAAATTTGGAAGTGAATGTAGACGTACCTTTATTTCGGAACTAGAATAACACTCAACTTTCTAATTAGTGTGAATGTGAAATACTGAACCAATAGCTATGTTCTTTCGTACTGATTCAATTGATGGAACTTATGTGATTAAAGTGGAAGTGATTTTGCAATCAGAACACATTCATTCACTGAATGCCCGAAAGAACGCGCTCATTTTCATCATAGCCTTGAAGACGTTTTCGTGAGGTTTTCGTCCACAGATAACATGTCATTTGGAGGTTATTTATTTTTTATTCATTTATTGAGTTACGCTGTGTAGAACAAGAAAAACTAACGAAATGGAAAGAAAATTAATATTAGATTCCCTTGTAAATGTAAATTATAAACATCTAGCTTAAAATTTTGAGGTTAACTTTACCAATGTGATCTAACTGATATAATAAATTCCGCGTTTAGAATAATTACTTATGATCACTTTTAAGGTGTAGAGGGGGAACTGATTGAAAACGAAAGAACGATCGCTTAAACTGATCTACCTGATTTTAGTTACATAGATCACTTCTTTCAGTACGAAAGAACATTACTAATGTAACAAGGATAGATTCATACGTACTGAAGACGTAAGAGTGACATCAATGTAAAAATTTGATGATACTAGCAAGCTATATAGAAAAGAACGCGCTCTTCAAGGTTATTTTGGAACTACAGCAAAATTACGCCATATTTAATCCTCGTGTGGTGAAAGTTGTCAGTAAATAACTAAAATGTAAAGTATGCAGCATTATCCTTAAATTTATTTGTAATTAATTATTCTAGTGGAACTATGGCGAAAAATCATAATAGTAGTTACGATCAGAATTCTTCGTACTTAAATCAAGATGATTCGGAGAAGGTAATAACAAAATGCGTTAATTGAAACAAGTTCGCGCGTTCTCATCACTATAAATAGCATGTTGAATTTGTTGTACTTATTTATCTTGAATTCATTATAATCAATAGGTATTGTTTTTAGTCACTTGTGGGAAAATTTAAATCTATTATCAGCAACACACCTTTGTCTAAATGGTTCCGAAGACAAGATAACGATGTTAAGTCTACCATAAGAAGACGCGAAGAAGACTATGAAGAAGTTAATCAGCTGCAACCTCCAACAAAAAAAGCAAAATTTGCAATTACTCTAGAAGACGATGTCAGTGTATTATCCAATAAATCCAGTGATAGTACAATTAAAGACAAATTGATGAACAGAAATTACAGTTTTCCAGAGCCAGTAGCAGGTCCATCTGGTTTACAGTCTCGGAAATTACTTAACGATGTTAATACCCCTATAAATAGTGATATAAATGTACAATTATTTGGTAGTAGTGACTTTTTAAATGGACATAAAGACTCTGATAGTGAGGAATCTACAAGTGGTTATTCTTCTGCTCCTAGGATTGGAAGTAAAGAACATGTTTGTCAAAGTGAAGGAAGTTCAAAACAACATTCTCCTCTGCAAAGTAATTCTCCCAATAGGAGGTCTCTTTTTGATACACCAGGTGAGCTATCATTATTAATTTTCAATTCAACAAACTTGGTAGGGGCATAAAAGTAACCAGTATATACAAAAACAGGTCATGTTCATATACATCATTACTTTGGTAACAATTGTTAAGAACACAACCTTCTTATATTTTTTTGAGCCAATTTTTTCAGAAAACTGTTTAAAATGTCTATATAATGCATTTTTTGCAAGTTTGGGTCAGTGCAGAAAAACAGAACCTGTTATTTTGTATTAATTCATATTATTTTTTAATTAAAAAATATTAGTGTAATCTTAAAACACAAAGAGTAATAGTATTAGGAATAAGATTATACTGACAATCTAACATCGCAATTATAATATGCTTTTAAAAATTAACATTGGATTCTGATTGGATATTTATTAAGAAAGGCAAGAAAAAATGATTCAAGAAGGTACAGTGTAAAAATATGGCTGCGCTATTTGAAAAACTGTAAACATTGAATGCCAATAGCAAAGTAACAAGTAGTTTATGCCAACAATGGTGTTTTCTTTAGTGATGCTGAGGGTATTCTGAAAGGTTGTGTTCTTAACAATGACCATTACTTTTATTTAGTACATTTGTGGACTGTAATTGGTATTTATGCATAAGTAGTGTTGTGATTAGTTGCAAATATATTGTATTACAATAATCCTTAACAACTAAAATGTGAGTTAGTGTAGATTAAATAATAGGTAACTGTATACAACAGCTACTTCTGGTATTTTGAGTCAATTTTTGCAGAAATCTGTTTAAAATGACTGTAGAATGTATTTTCTGCAAGTTTCAGTCAGTGCACCTAAACTCAACTTGTTATTTGGTACTAAATTATAATATTTTTCAATAAAAAAATTGAAAATTAGTAGGGTCACCCCAAAATATGAAGAGAGAAAAGTATTAGAAATCAGATTATCCTGACAATCTGACAACGTCGCAATTATAATATGGTATACAGTGTTGAAAAAAATGGCCTCGTGAATTGAAAAACTGCAACTTTGAATGCCATGAGTTTCCCATCTTGGCCCAAAAAAAAATACTTGTGTTTAGGGATCCTGCGGGTGTACAGAATAAGTGAATACAATTTTTTTTGTGATATCCAGAAGTAGCTGTTGTATACAATGACCAAATAATACATTATCTACATATTTCTACAAGTATTAGGGAAAATGTGGCATTATGTTGAATCATATACAAGAAATATCAATAGAATGCTGGGGGTAAAGTTAATTCCATCAAAAACATGACATGTAAAAAAAATGCAATTCCCACAATTCCTATAATTAGTCAACTAACAACATTTTATAGTTAATGTATCAATATCAGACAGCTTTATCTCTTAAATGAATGGAATAACTTTGCAATCACAAATGGCAATAGAATTTAAGTACCATGAGACTAGACAAGGAGATCGAACTCATATGGGAAAATTGACAAAATCATCTATCTAAGCAGTTTGTTTTTTCACCATGGCGTCGCGCATAGTAGATCTTGCACCATTTTAAAACTGTCACAACAATAATCTTACTTTTTATATTTGACAGTAGGTAAATAGTAAATATTACTTTAAAAACTAGAAAATTGAAATTCTTATAACAAAAATTTACAATGGGCAGGGTGTGCGTTGTTGAAAATTGCATTAGTGGTAGTGCTGCTAGTGGTGCTAGAGCTGAATTTAAAAAATCCACGATTTTTTAAAGTACCAAAGGTAATTAAAAATATTCATAGATAAATGAAGTAGGAAAGAATATTTATTGTGATAGACTAAAATTATATACCTTAGTAAAAATATAAATACATTCAGCTAATTATTTTACCACCAAACCATCACAATTTTCGACATTTTTGAAAACGAGGACAAAAAACGGATTTCCTATACACAATATTTTCCATTTCTATGACCTAACCTGAAAATATTGATCCGGGTAAAATCAAGGCTGGGGTCTCAGGAATGAAGTTCCTTCGAGGTGGGGCAGCTGCAATTAGTTGTGAAAGAAGAGAGGATTTAGTGAGTGTATCTGATAGTATTCAAAAGCAATTTGGTGAGGATTATGATGTACAAATACCAGAAAAAAAGTTTCCGAAGATAAAAATTATAAATGTAGAAGAAAAATTGTTGAACAATGAAAATTACTTTATAGAGAATAGTATATTGTGCAACAAGTGAGAAAAGTACTTTCCCCACATGTTGCACACTATACTTTTTCTACAACTGCACAAATTTAAAGAATACAAGTAACTTAATATTTATTTTTATGGTTAGTAAAACAAAAATAACACTAAAGTACCTATCTCTAAACTGTTAAATAATTTTATTTAAAATTATACTTGATGGTGAAATTTGTACAATTTTTTGTATGGTCAAACCCGGAACGTCGTTTTATAATTTAAAAACTTCTAATATAATCTGACAGTTTTGTGACAACTAGTAGTTATTTAAAGATGTTAGTAGCCTACTAAGTTTTTGTCGATTTTATTTGATTCTCCATATAAATGTATGTGGCGTGGGCAAAGTGAGAAATAATATTTCTCACAGTATGAGCAATATTTGGTTTTGAAATTAAGTAAGGTATGCGAAATACGTCACTTTTCATAGCAGTTGTAGAAAAAATTTTTTTGCAAAATGCTATAACCATAACAGAGGACAAGAGAAATATATTTGTGATAGCACACTTCAAAGGTAAAAGAGGAAAAGAAAGTGTTGTTTTGGAGGTGGACTTTAATACATATAGCCTAATACAAAAATAAACTGTCAATTGGGTGGAGATCGTACACATATTTTGATCATATAAATATAGTGCAGTGCTTTAAGTGTTATAAGTTTGGTCATATGGCAAAATACTGTAAATCTGATAAAAGTGTTTGTCCAAAATGTACAGGAGATCATAAAATAGATGTATGTCTTTCTTAACAAAGTATCTGTACCAAATGTAAATATGCATAAGATGTATTGAAAGTGCCACATATTGATTATAATCATCTTGCATTTGATAAGAATTGTGAAGCATATAAGAGAATATTCTCGAGAATATACAAGGAACTGGAGCAAAAGGTTAATTACCAAAGTAATTATCCTTTACAAAAATAGCAACCAAAGGGAAAGGTAATGTATTTAAATATACAGAGTTTACTGGCACATATAACTGAACTGAGTTTAATTATTAATAATTGGAAACCTTTAGTAGTTTGTTTATCCGAGACATGTATAACAGATCAAATCTTTGATCATGCAATTCATCTTGATGGATATAGCCTCGTAAATACAGCATCACATAGCAGGCACACTGGTAGAACAATCATTTACATAAAAGAAGAACTATCATCAAAAACTTTAGTAAGATCATTATATTTCAATAATGTGTGGATGACTGGCATAGAACTTTCAATAAAATATGAAAAATTCTTAGTGTTTAGTGTGTATCATTCACCCTGAAGCAGTGACCTAGATTTTTTATCATATATGGAAGAGTTTTTTGAAGAATATGCATCTAAAGAAGGAAGTCTTATATGTATTGGTGATTACAATATTGATATGTCAAAAAACACATTCTATTCTTAAAAGCTAAGGCAGCTGTTATTACAAAATGGATTATATCAAAATGAAAATAACAAATGGAATGCAAAAAGCATTTGAAGTGACCGGACAGATTTTTACAGTTAATAAACAGCAGTTTAGAATATGGAACGTTTCCAAAACATTGGAGAAAGTCTACATTCATCCCCATAGAAAAGAAAACAAACACAAACAAAAGTGAAGAATTTCGACCTATTAACATGGTTCCTGTCTATGAAAAATTACTAGAAGTTATAATTAATAAATAATTTATAGAACACTTTGAAACAAACAAATTACTTAGTTACTATCAGGTGGGCTTTCGAACATTAAATTCCTGTGAAAATGCATTATAAACAGTGTTAATGAACTGGAAAACTGCTTTAAGTGCAAAACAGGTTATTGGGGTAGTCTTTTTGGATTTTCGAAGGGTCTTCGAAACTATAGACAGGTGTATGCTCCTGGAAAAATTGAAAAAATGGTATTGAGGGAGTTGTGCTCAAATGGTTTAAGAACTATCTATCAAATTGTACTCAGGAAACAAGATCTTTGAATAATACATCAGAAGAAAAAGAAAATATATTTGGCGTTCCCCAAGGGACAGTTTTGGGCCCTAATCTGTTTATTGTATCAATGACATTGTCAAGAACATCAAAAATTGTAACATCCAGCTTTTTGCTGATGATTCCTTATTGTATTTGATGGGTCAAGATGTTGATGCAGTTGTGCAAACGATAAATGAAGAGCTAGCAGTAATGTATAAATAGCTAAATCAAAATGGCTTAAGTCTAAATACAGAAAAAACTAAATTTATGATAATTAAAAGTAAGTTTAATTCTAGCCCCACTAGGAATCTTTATAAATAACCAAAGGATAGAACAGGTTGAACAGTGCAAATATTTGGGTGTTATAGTGGATGAGCATTTAACATTTTCAAAACATGCAGAATATCTGACTAACAAAATAGTAAAGAAAATAAATCTATTGAAAAGAATGAGTGGATATCTTAGTGACTGGTCAAAACTAGTAATCTATAAATCAATCATTTTACCACACTTTAACTACTGTTCATTAATATTGTTTTTGTTGAACACGACAGAGAAAAACATTCTTCAAAAAAAGCAAAATCAAGCCATGCGTTGTATTATAGGGTGTAATCGTTATACAAGTATTGACGCCATGTTACAGGCAACAGGATTACTAAGTATTAAACAAATAATATTTCTTAATACAATGACTCTTATATACAAAATAAAACACAGCTTGCTTCCTGAACATTTATTGAAAAATACTAGGTATATATCAGATGTACATAACTTCCCAACACGAGCTAGAGATGACTTTTATGTTTCAACAGTCTCCACTAACATAAAGGACTTATTCAATACAACAACTTGCCACAGAGTGTGAAGAATTCAAACACAAACTGAAGTTTTAAGAGAAGTTGTACTTTATACTGTAAAGATAATATTAACATATGTCATATATTATTATTGTGCAATTATTTGATAGATACTTTGTAATCCTTTATTTTATTGGCTGTTATTACTCAATGTTATTTGTGAATTGTTAGCATTATGCTATTAAACATTCATAAATAAATAAAAATAAACTGTCAAAGAAGCTAGCAATCATGAACATCATGAACTCGAGTTTTATGATTGGCTGTTATTGTTGTGCCGTCAGATGTTTTGGTGCAAGATTTTAAGTAGCGCCCTCTATCATGACCAGAAATTGGAATACATGGAGTTCGATCTCCTTGTATAGTCTCCATGGAATATAAATTCAACAAAAATTGAGATCTGAGAGCTTTATTTTGACATTTTAATGAAAAAAGTGAATGAAATTATCACAGTTCCTGTAATAATTGACAGAAGTGAATTCATGTTAATTCAAAATGCCATTTTTGTTCAGTCAGTGTGTTATAGTAAAATTAATACCTATTTAGAGGTACCAGCCGTTTTAGTAACTTAACGTATGCGGCTTCTTGAACCATCTGACATTAACATGAAATCAAAATTTGACGTAACTTCAAAAACGTGACATGTAATAAATTAGTTACGACGTTCATTTTTGTTGGTAATTTTTTGTTTCAACCGATTTATTAATAATAAATAAGGATGGTCTTATTCTAAATGGGTATAAAATTTACTATACATGGTTGTATTCAGAATAAAAAAATCTTTAATATGAGCTGTCACACAACCTTCCCCTACATTTGATATTGACATGACGTCATATCTGCAACCAATTGCTGCATGCCAAATTTAATCAAGTTATCTTCAGCCATTTTAGAGTTATGGCCTGTTTAAAAAATTGTGGTACACCCTGTATACACTGTATACAGGGTGCTATTGGAAATATAATGTTAATGGTTGTCACCTGGGGGAGTTAAATATTGCGAGGATGAAAAATACCAATATAGATATCCAAAAATATAAATCTTACAGTGGGTTTGAAATAAATTAATTTACTGTAATAATAGGGTAATACTCACTGTAGCCTTGGAAATCTAGATTATTTTTTAAACAAAGAATCCCAAAAGTCTTCATCTAGAGCTTCAACTGACAAAATAAGCATTAACCCTTTTTCTTCAGCTAAATTAGGGAGGTTGTCTTTTTTTAACAAATTTTTAACAAATTTTGAAGAGAGGCAGGACCTTCCTGCCATGTTTTTTATTTTATTTATTTATTTTATTTTATTTTACGGGCAAGCCCAATTCCATATAAAAAAGTGAACATGAAAATTTTTTTTTATAGTAGAACTACCTATAAATACAGTATACATTATAAAATACAACGATAAAAATGAATACAGTAATAAAAGGACAGTTTATAAAAAATTGTAAAACCAAAACATAATAAAAATAGCAGAATTACTGAAAATATATTAAGATATATATTAAAATATTAAGAGAATTTGCTAGGCTCATGGCTCTGTGCAGGAATGAGTGGAAAGCATAATTGTATTGATCGAAAGGAACATTAAATTAATTTTACATGTTTTTTTTCTTTGTTTTTGTTTTTAGACCATTTTTTAACACTGTAATTTTTAACATTGTAACTTTTAACACTGTAATTTTTAACAATGTAATTTTTATGTGAATTGGGCTTGCCCTAAATAAATGTTCTCACTTGCCTAGTTGAGCAAGGAAGCATGGACAGGCAGATTAAGAAGCTGTGGACAGTTACAAATACCATTTAAGATGTTAAATAGCAATAAAAGGAATTTTTGTTTTCTACGGCTCTCGAGAGAAGAGATGCCCAATTGATGCTGTCATGTATTGTAATCTCGATAAGAGTTAAGCTTAAATGCTATATAGCGAAAAAAAATTTTTGAACTTGTTGTATCTTCTTTCTGTGAGTTAAATAGTGAGGAGACCAAACAGATGAGTAATAACAAGATGAGACCTAACTAACGAAAAGTGAAGAACTTTTATAGAATTTATGTTGGTAAATTTACGAGTTGTTCTTTTTACAAAACCCAACATTTCCATTGATTTTTGTATGGCATTAGTGATGTGACAATTAAAACTAAGAGAGTTATCGAGAGTAATTCCTAAATCCCTAATCTGATTGACAGTATCGAGCAACTGACCATTAATGTGATAATTAAATGCTATTGTAAGATGTGTTCGATGAAAGCTAATTACATGACACTTACTGGTATTAAGATCCATGCCATTACATGAGCACCAAGTAGACAAGTTAGTTAGTTCTACTTGCAACAATGAGGCTTCTACGCAATTGTAAATAATTTTAAAGCATTTCAAGTCATCTGCAAATAAAATGGCGCTGCTCTAATGTAAACAGTAATATCATTGATAAAGAGATTAAAAAGTAATGGACCCAAGTGAGACACCTGGGGTACTCCCGAAGTAACAGAAAATGCATGAGTATAGAAATGATTTACTCGAACCCGTTGAGTTCTGTCAATTAAGTAGCTATTTAACTATTTAACCACTTCAACATGGAACCACATATACCATATGAATTAAGTTTCTGGACCAAAAGCTCATGGTTAACTCTGTCAAACGCCTTGGAAAAGTCGGTGTAAATTGAATCAACTTGTAATCCCTTTTCCAAGGCTTCAGACAGAAAATCGTTAACAAACTCAATTCTGCCGATTTACCGGAAGTAAAACCAAATTGCTGGGAATTTAGGATCATAATACCATTCATAAGCAAAAAATTCAGTAATAATACTTTCAAAAACCTTTGGAGTAGTGTTAAGGATGGATATGGGGCGGTAGATTTGTTACCAGATTTATATATTGGTGTGACGTGGGAAAGTTTCCAAAACTCTGGAAAATAGCCTATGCTTAGGGATTTACTGAAGATATGAAAAAGTGGTCGCGAAGGTATAAAACTGAATTCTCTAAGAAAAAGAGGCGAGATACCATCTGGTCCAGGTCCTTTATTGACATCTAATGATGAAAGTTTTCCATATATTTTTGAAATATGGATATGATATGAAGATATGTTCAGTTTAGATTGGATGTGGTCAACATTACAGTTTAAGGTTAGATTAGTGTACACCAATGAAAAGTGATTTGCAAATAAGTTAGCAATGTCAGCTCCACAAGTACCTACCAAGGTATTAAAAATCATTAAGTCGGGTATAGTGTTATTTTCACGTTTACTAGCTACAAATTTCCAAAAACACTGCATTATTTCTGATTGAAATTTCAGTGAAACGAATGTAATCATCATAGCAATGCTTTGTCAGTTGTTTACATTCTGTTCTTAGTCAACAAAATTCCTCATAGATCAAATGAGTCTTAACAGATTTATAAATTTTGTGACCTCTAATTTTGTTCTGTAATAATTGTTTGAGGTCTGAGGAGTACCAACAGGGAAATTTCGTATCTATAATGCGTGATACAGGAACAGACTGTTCAATAACCGAGTAAATGATATCATAAAATATGCCAATCATGTCAGAAAAATATCTATCGTGGAGAAGGCTATCCCATTCTATAAGTTCTAAATATTGATAATTGGCTGGAATATTTGCATTATTGAAGTTGTAATAAAATTCTTCACCAAACACTGACTTTTTATCAATGTTTAGATTTATGGTAGTTACCAAAGGAGGATGATGAGGGTCAGGTGAAATTAAAACATAATTTGCTTTAGAAATAACATTCCTACTATTAACCACATAATTGCCTTGGAACAAATTGTGATAGGCACATAAATTGGAAACAATATCAACAGCATCAACTACTGCTAACTGTGCAGGAGGCTGTACAGTTGCAGAAGAACAGTAATCTACAACTTCCCAAATAGCGGACGGGAGATTATAATTACCAAACAAGTAAAATTTTAAATCAGAAAATTGTTCACTTAAGATCATTAGCCGATCTGAGTGGAACTGTTAACATGAGTCTGAGGTGGAACGTATAGAGCTCCAAATATATATATATATATATATATATGCTATCTAATTTCACAAAAAGCTGTTCAATCGATGGGTCAGAGTGGATGAGAGATGAAAATTTTTTCAATATAGCAATCAATACGCCGCCTCCTCTAACCGATGCACCAGATTCGGGTGAACGATCCTGTCTATAAATGTTGTAGTTATCTAGTCCAAGTTCAGCATTATTGATGTTGTTATTGAGCCAAGATTCAGTAAGAATGATGATGTCATAGGTACAATTAAGAACACTAAGGCTCAATCACCGTACACTAATTAACGAAAAGGAAATTCACTTCGTCGATTCAGTGGTTACCGAAAATTTCCTTACCCCGCCTACCGTCTGCTGAGTTCTGATGAGTTTAAATCGAGAAAGTGTTGAATACAGGGGTAGCGTGCAGTGTTAATGTGATGCTGATCGGAATTTCGAAAATATAATTAATGCCTTTTGTTTTCGTTCATTGTTTTTGCGTGAATATTAAAATATTTATACATATTTGGAATTCTACCAGCATCAGCCAGAACTACAATTACTTTCATACAAAATATGAACGATCTTTTTGACATTCTAAACTCGAGTCATTTAAATAATTTTAATGCCTTTATGGGCACTGAAAAGCAAAAAACTTAGAGATATGCTCACAATGTTTAATAACCTTCAAGTTTTCAGTTCTAACGGAAAAAACGTTACTAAACAACTTAAATTTATGTTTGGGTGGAAGTTGACAATTAAAGCTATTTTTATTTTGTGGGAAATGTTACACCAAACAAAAAATTACACTTTCTTATTAACGAGAAACCTTAACCAGGATTGTCTGGAAATTTTTTTCGGGTAAATCAGAAATTGTTGTGGTAATGCAAGAAACCCTACGCCAATCCAATTCTGCAGAGCGTTTAAAAAATAACTTCTCTTAAATATTTAGATTACTCCGAAGGAGCAAACTGCATGCAAGATTTAAATGAAATTTTGCTTAATACAAAATCTGAATTGCTTAAAATTACAGTTAGTTCTACAACTATAAATAATACCTATATTCGTCTAAAAGTGATTATAGAAATATAAAAAGTATCGATGGAAATGCACTGGTACCTATAGGTTACTGGATACCTACTTAAAAAGTGTTTATTGCAGCATTTGTGAACACTTGCTTAGAATTTATTAAGATAAATAATCTAGAAGGAGACGCTACCGTTTTTATGAAATATAAAGATTATAGTGTTTCATCCAACATTTTTAATTTGGTTGTGCCTCCCAAAAATTTTGTGGAACTCGTTATAGAATTGGAAAACACATTTATAAATCAATTTATTAAAACAGCCTCTGAATATGGTGTCGGTATGAAGCTTAAAAATAGCTTTAAGAATGTTAAATTGTGGCATCTTTGTACAAATTTCCCAGTTAATTATTTTTATTCACTGTAAGTAAGTAAGTAATCTTTATTTAGCTCCTAGCTAATTACAAACAACTAATTCTATTTATATACAATATACAAAAGAAAATAACTTAAAACTAAAATGTCCCATCTCTAAGGAATAAACTCACATTTTTATTGAATATGTACACATTTTTACTGTTTTTAATATCAGTTGGTAGCGAATTGTAAAGTCGAAGCCCATCAGAGAACAGTGATTTCATGAGAAATGATTTACTTGTAAATTCTATATTATAATGTTGGTTTGTACGTAATAATCGGCCATGGAGTTCAAACCTAGATACTAGTAGATCAGTTAGGTACTGAGGTAATTTTTCATTAATTAACTTGTAAATCAACACCACGTTAGCTTTTTCAACATTTTGTTGGACAGACAACCAATTTAATTGTCTAAACATACTTTCAATAGGAACACGCCTACCACATTTGAGTAATATTCGCATACATTTGTTTTGCAATATCTGCAGACGAGTTAGTTGTTCTTTGGAGCATGAAAGTAACAATGATGTGCAGTAATTGAAATGAGGAAGAATTATAGAATTGTATACTAATATTTTTGACCATTCAGATAACTCTCTTGCAATTCTCCCAAAAAATCCAATTTTTTTGCCTAACTTTTCGCATAAATAGTCCGCATACATGTCAAAAGTCAACTGAGGGTCAATAATGACACCTAAATATTTCATTGTCTTTACTCTTTCGATCTGAATATTATTTAACACGATCTTATGATTTTGTGCAATAAATCTAGAACAATTGTTTTTAGAACTAATAACCATATATTTGGTTTTATCAGCATTTAGTTTCAGTTTAGAAGCACATAACCAATCGTACAAAAGCTGCAGCTCATTATTCAATACCGTTGTAATTTGGTCATAATCACTGCCAGCAACGGATATAAGTGTATCATCGGCAAATAAATTTACAAAACACTTTTTAAAAACATGACATAGATCATTAACATATATGATGAATAGTAATGG
Source organism: Lochmaea crataegi (assembly GCA_947563755.1). Lineage (NCBI taxonomy): Eukaryota > Metazoa > Arthropoda > Insecta > Coleoptera > Chrysomelidae > Lochmaea > Lochmaea crataegi. The sequence goes on from OX387429.1 coordinate 34,873,884, forward strand.
CCCTAACACACTACCTTGCGGTACACCGTAACAACTTTCCACTTTACTAGAGCAAATGTTATTAATCCTCGTTACGTGATGACGATTTGTTAAATAGTTTTCAAGTAGTGTTAATGCCGATGATGTTATGCCATAAATTCTCAATTTATCAATAAGTTGCTTCCGATTTATAGTTTCAAACGCCCGCTTTAAATCTACAAACACACTTAGCACTACTTTATTTTCATTTATCTCCCTTCTCCACCTTGAACACACAAATTGTATCGAAGTTTCACAAGAATGATGATTCCGAAATCCAGACTGTCCCTTGTAGAGTAGACCATTTTTCTCAAAGAACTGCTGTAGCTGATCTTTTAGCACTATTTCAATGATTTTATCTACTAATGGCAGAAGATTAATAGGCCTGCATTCTTCTGGTTTAGATGGACATGGTACTTTTGGAATTGGCACTATCACGCTAGTCTTCAAATCATCTGGTATAACACCCTTACGTATTATAGTGTTTATTATGTTTAATAGAGGATAACCAACAACACAAAATAAATCTTTAAGCATCTTAACATTAAAGCAGGTATCACTAGTACATTTATTCTTCAAGTTAAACACAATCTTTCTTAGTTCGTTTAAAGTAATTTCCCGGAAGCTTGTCATTTGATCCATATGCATTAATTGTTGTTGCCAAATAATTGGATACTTTTTATGTTCTATACTACTTTCTATATTTTTTATGCTATCATTATAAAAATTATTAAAATTTTCCTGTATTGTGTCAGTATATCCCTCGAAATCTATGTTATCTAAATTAAGTTTTTGGGTTTTTTGTCCTATAATGTCTTTAATGGTTAACCACATTTTCTTAGTATCCTTTTTTGCATTGTCTATTTTTCCCTGGTAGTGAATCTTTTTTTGTTCCCGAATCGTTTTTGTAACTTTGTTTCTTTTAATTTTAAAATCTTCCCAGTCAATTGGCGACTTCGTATATTTAAATTTTTTATAAGCTTGATTACGCAATGTCTGACAATTTCTTACTTGCTGATTTATCCAAGGGGTTTTTGAAATTTTTATTTTTGTCATTGGGCAAAAAACATCGAGAGACTCCTTTACATTATTGTGAAAGTTTCTGTAGAGCAGATTTACATCAGTTGATGTTGTTTCCCAAACTTTACTGTATAAGTCTGCTATTACTGTATTTATACTTTCTACATTAAGCTTTCTTTTATATATAAACTGATCTCTTTTCTCGTCTTTAACCCCATAGAGTTCAATGCCAATAATATCGTGATCTGATATAATAGGAAAATCTCTTGGTAATTCATTTGAAGTAAAATCATTTGTAACCACCCAATCTATTAGCGAAGATGAATTTTTGGTAACTCTTGTGGGTTCCTCAATTAGTTGTTTAAATCCATTATCATTTATTGTATCTTTAAACTTTTTGATCACACCAATGTCTGACCTATATTCAAGGTTGAAATCTCCCATTATTATTGTAGTATTAGTATTTACAACGGGGTTTTTCAACAAATTATCAAAAACTTCCCAAAAATCTGTTAGATGACCATGGGGTGACCTGTAAATAGAGACAACTACCATGTCTTTACCATTTTGTTTTAGTTTGAGCGCCAATAACCAATAATTTAAAGCCATTGCTTTTCTATCTATTACTGAATATTTTATATTTTCTTGCAAATATATAATGCATCCTCCCGTATGCCTACTATTTGATTCAACAATAATATGATTGAAACCATCTATTTTTATTTCGTTTTCATTAATGTCAGAGGTTATATGAGTTTCGGTTACACTAGCAAACAAAGGATCTTTCGCAAACATAAGCTCTTTTAATTCGTCCATGTGTGAAGTTAACCCTTGAATATTTAAATTTAGTATATTACATTTATAGACTGAATGATCTGTCTGTATTTGCTATATATATTGAATTCTTGATTTTACTTGATCAGCGGCCCGTTTATATGATACACATTCCTTGTCAAACACAGAGTGGTGAAAATTGATCCCAGGTATTTTTAAAGTATCATGAGCATACTTACAGTTTGTACACTGTTTTTCTACTGCTTGACATTCGCTGCTTTTATGCTGTCCATTACACTCTGGGCAAACAATGTTGTTTACACTACAATTCTCTGCTTTATGGTTAAACCGCCAGCATTTAAAACAACGTAATACATTAACATATTCATAAACTGGAAGACAGTCCCATCCTATGAAAATCTTTTTTTTATTCATCAGGTTTCTAAAAATATCTCCAGAAGTTTCTAGTACAACATTATAACGACTTTTATTTTTAGGGATAAATTTTCTAACAATTTTCATATCATCGACCGTCATTGTCTCCAGACAATTTTGTTTACTAATATTACTCACAAATGTAAGTTCATCTTCAAGATAATTTCCTTTCACCCCCGTAATTAGAACTCTTGGTTTTATCACTTTTGGGATTTCCACTGTATATTTTGACGATAATTCATTAATGGCAACATTTTGAAGTTTTTGCATTGATTGCTTATCTTCACATTCAATTAAAATTCTTCCTTGACTGACAGGTTTTGTTCTTGTGATCGCCACTGATAAATCAGCTGGTTTAATTTTTTCCCACAATTCATTTTTTGTTTCTTTGCTAGTTTGTTGATTTTTAGGTTTTATTATCAGCGATGATTCACCTTTCGACACTATTGTAGCATATGTTTCTTTCTTCTCATAAATCTTATCTGTTTTAACAGCTTCTAAAACTTTCTTTGTTTCTTCCAGTAGTTTTTTAGTATTTTCTTCTATGTTTTGGAACTTGTTCACCAAAATAATTCTTTCATCAACTCTAATGACACACTCGTCGCAAAACCAGTAAACATTAGGGCAATCATTTATGTTTTTTACTACTGCATCTTTTAATGAAACACACTGTGAATGATATTTGTTTTCGCATAATTTACACGTTATTTGCTTTGAATTAACTATAAAATTGTCACTACAGCGAACACATGTGCTCGCCATGACTACTACTGTACTGTATACAAGATTACGTATTTATTATACATTTAAATTTGCTAATCGTAAAATTAAAACCGAAAAATTATAGAAACAACTTCCCAAACTAAGTATGCTTAAACATTTGTAATCATTACTATGTTAAACATAACAATTTAATCAATAATATTCATTAGAAGCTTGTTCGATTACACCGTAGTTTTATTTAAAAGACTACATTTGTCATGTTCGCTTTTAAATTTTATTTTAATATTCCTGTATTATACACAAATGTGCAATGGAAGATGTGGGTTCAAATAATGGTCGCTGTAAATCAGTACAAACACGTATTTAACCACACGTATGTCTCTCGTAATTGTTGTATTATGATAACGGGCGAGTACGGCGCCAGAGAGACGATGTACCAAAAATTTCAAACGTTCCGAAGCAAGTGAATTTACTTGTCGATAGTTAGTGTACGGTGGCTCAATTCAGTAAGTTTTGTTCTTAGTCCTCTGACATTCTGGTAATATATAGAAAGCTTGCCCATGTCAGAAGAGTTTGGTAGTTTTTTTGAACAATTTTTGGTACGTTATTGAAATATTTAATGGATAAGTTTTGTTCACCTGCATTTTGACGAGTTAAGAGTTCAGACCGGACAGACTCTAACAGTTTTCTTTGAATAGGAGTCTGATCTAAATCAAAAAAAATCTTTTTTTCACGACTGACGGTCTGCTTGTTCTTAATCACACAGAGAGCATCACTAGCTGAAGAAACGATTGCTTTATGGGACGATGTCCGTTCTTATTCTTATTTCCGAAGCGGAAAATTTTGACTTCATTAATGTTGATAGAATCATAAGCCTTTGTTAAAATCGATTTGACTTGAATAGAATCATCTGAAGTATTAGTAATTTCAGGGAGATTAAAAATCAGTACATTCTTAGATCTTTTTTCTCAGTGTTATTGTTCCAGCCAATAAATTCGTCTAGAGAGTAAAAACAATTGAGTTGAGTTGAGATTGATATGAGTTCCCATGTTCCATTATCCCTCATTGCATCTAATTCTTCTTTCATTGCTGATTTCCAATGTTATTTGTCAGATCTTGACAAAGCATCATTTAAAACTTGTGGATCTGAATTAGCAACTACTAAAACATTAAAAAGAAACTCATTATTTCCAGAATCTTTTGGCTTTCGTGGTCTTGAATTATATCTTCTTTCCTCAATTTGATCTTCTTGGCTTGAAGATTCACCTTGAGTCGTAGATTCTTCTGAAATGCCACTTTCTATTGAGAAATTTTCTTGTGTTTTAATATTTTTAATAAATATCCAACTTTGATTTTCTTCTTCATTACTTATCAAATTTTCTTCTTGATCCTTTATTTCTGAACTTAGATTTATATGTCCTAGAAAAACAACATCTTCAGATTTAACCATTTTTGTAGGCTTTGCAACATTTAGTAGGTGATATCCTTTTGAATCTTCACAGTAGCCTACCAAAATGTACTCTGCAGACTTAGGATCAAGTTTTCTTCTCTTTTGGTTTGGGATATGAACCTGAGCTATGCTACCAAAAATTTTAAGATGCGACAGATCAATTGTCTTTCCTGTCCACCTTTCTTCAGGTACACAACCTTTTATAGCCCTATTTTTTAGGTAAATAGTTGTGTTCATAGCCTCAGCCCAATACTTCTTACCTAAGTTAGTGTCAAAGAGTAAACATCTGTTTTTTTCTACTAAACACCTATTCATCCTCTCAGCAACAACAGATTGTTCTTTAAGCATGTAACCAGTTACCTTCCTACTAAAATCGTCTATAAAAGTAAGACTACCTTACACCTCCATGATGGTTCTTCCATAGGTACTAACACATCTGTATGTACCAATTCTAGCAAGTCTGTGGCACGTTTAGCCTTTAGACTTTTCCACAGTTTGCTTTCCTTGCAGACATACTACACATGGCTGATAATTTTCTTCAGTGAAATGTACTCCACTAACTAAACCATTCCTCAACTCTTTCATAGATCTTCTGTTAAGATGGCCTAATTGTTTGTTCCGAAATGCCTGCTGATAATGCTTTAATCGGTTCTGTAATAACTTGATTGACCGTAAATAAGCCATTGCATAATTTCCCAGTCAGTCCTGCATCTCCTGAAACATTAAAATTATTTACGTTATAAACATAATACTTTCTAAATACTGGTAGAACTGCTTCGGAAGCTGAAATAATGTGGGTAATACACATGGTTGAATCTCAGTATTCGTTAAACTCTGTGAATAAATCAATTCCCGTAATCAAGAAAATGTTTCCGAAAAATTCTGTTGTGGAAAATATTAGGTTGACCTCAAAAAATGCAGCCTGTTTCATATCATTTGGAATAGCTCCATATTTTGAAGACGAACTGCTTCAAGTTATTTTGTCCTATTTTTCATGGCTGAAAAACCTGGAAAATCAGGGAATTTTTTTGAACTGGAGATTCCGAACCCTATTGGAGACTGCTCACACGATTTCTATAAAAATTGGCATAAGTAGATGGAGAACAAGTTATGTCGAATTTATGGAAAATATTTTTACGGTTATACCGAAAGTGAACGAAAACTTTGTTATTTTAAATGTAACACCCTGTATATTATTAACTTTTCGGATTCTACATTAAATTTTAATGTCACTTTGTTTAGAATACCCTATATCTAAAACCTATACTTATTGAGATATTAATTTTTTTAATAAAAAATTGACATTGAAAATTCATATTGAAAATTATGTGTGAACATCCCCAATACCAAATAAAAAACATCTTGTCGGGTTGATTAGTAGGACGATCAAGGTAATTGGTGACATGTCGAAAACTTCTTTTTTGTATACAGGGTTGTTAAAAAATGATGAAAAGTTCAAAAATGTTAAATATTTTCATTTTTTTAAATGAAACAACCATATTTTTATTCTTTTGCTCAATTCTAAGGCCGAAAATAGGGGCAGTTTATGTTCACTTCCCTTAAAACCAATCTTAAGCGTTTTTGAGATATTTTAATACATGGTGAATGTGACAGAGTTGTTACTACCTCGACCCAGCCGTTACACAGTGAAGAGAATATTAAACAATTTAGTATAAATATTATATGATGCAATATCTTAATTTCATTTTGATTTATTTCAGCTGTAGGTATTTTAAATCGCACCCTCTTGACAACTCCACAACAAAATACCTCGATGAGTTCAAGAAGACCTCATTTCAATTCATCTACTTTTGGCACTCCTAATTTTGTAGATCAAACATTGTCAACGAAAAAAGTAATACGTTCGCCATTTTATAGTGGAAGTACAATGTACGGAGGTGCATCTGCTTATGGAAATAAATTTGGTAAAAGAGCCAAAGATTTAAAAGGTTCATTAAAGCAATCTGTTCAAATCAGACCTATCACAAAAAATGCTGAAATTGGTAGTATGGTTTTGGGCAAGACTGCTAGAAAAATTCTAGAGACTTTAGAACAATACAGTACGCCTGTCAATGATGCTAAAAAAATTCCAGTAGCTTCCAAAAGGGTTCGATTAGATACTAGTTTACTTGGGAAACATATTGGTGTTAATCCATACATTGTTCAAGGTGAATCAGCTTTCAGTAAGGAATTGCAAGTGCCCACAATACCAGATTTATTGAAAATGAAACAAAAGTTACAAAGTAGTACTGAAGCAGTAAGACAGATTGCCACTTCATCAAAATCATATTTGAATATTGTTTCTCCTAAACAATATATTTCATCACCGGGTACAGTTAATACTCCAAAACCAGGAACAATTAATACTCCTCAAGAAAAAAATGTTCCTGTACACAAAAATCAAAATGTTGTCTTACAAAAAGAGAAACATATTACTCCATCAAAATTCAATAAACTGAAGGAAGATGTATCAAGTCCTATAATATCAACTTTGCATAAATTTGATCTGATCATTCCTCCTATGGTTAAAGTTCCAGAGAAATTAGCTGAAAATCCAGTTGTTTTCAGTCCTGCAAAAATACCAAATGTGCCACAACCAATAGTTATGAAAAACAATAGTCAAAAAGAACAACAAATAACTGTTACTCAGTTTAAATTTTCAGATCCACTAATTATATCTGAAAATCTTAAAAGTATTGTCGCTATAAATAACTTTAAGTTCAGTGAACCCTTATCAAATTTGAATAAACTGGAAAGTAAAAACACTAGCAAACAGTTTAAAGGAAAAAATAATGGACAAACTATTGTTGAAAATACGTTTATGGACAAGTTTAAACCAGCTACTGGAACTTGGGAATGTAGCACTTGTCTCATCAGGAACCAAAAAGAAAAAACTAAATGTGTAGCTTGCGAAACACCAAAATTGAATCCAGTACAAACAGAAAACAAAAAAGTTTCATCTTTTGGGGAAAAATTCAAGATGCCTGATAATATGTGGGAATGTTCTGTTTGTATGATTAGAAATTCTAATGACAGAACCAAATGTCTAGCTTGTGAGACACCAAATCCCAAGTCTTCAACCTTGGTAAGTTCATCTTCAAGTTTTCAAGGAAAATTTAAACCTCCTGCTGATACATGGGAATGTTCCACTTGTTTGATTCGGAACCAAAATGAGATTGAAAAATGTGCTGCTTGTGAAACTCCAAGGGTTGCCAAAAATCCTCCTATCAACAATTTAGCTACTGCTTTCAAGAAAAAAGCTGACGAGTGGGAATGTACAGTAAGTAAAATACAATTTGAATTAATATTTCAAATATAGTTTCACTTTTAAAAAAATAATTTAAAAAAAAGATGTATACAGGCTGTTTCTTTTATCATATGGTAACATTACTACATTCTAAACCTTATGAAGACAATTAAATGGACTAAAAGGTAACTATCATTCTCGAGTTATACAGGGAAAACTAAAAATGCTACTTTTGGTTTTTTGGGCATAACATTTTTAAATCAAAAAATGAAGAAGGAAAGTTTTATTTGATCACAAATTCACTATGGCCTTGTATTAATAAATCTTCGATACGACGTTTCGTGTCTTCTCGAGACTAACATAAATATTTGTTTGAAATATGGACCTGCCTCTTTTATTGCAATTATTAGTCAATCTTTAAAATCCAAATTCAGTGATATATTACACTCAAGGTTTTCATGACGATTTATTTCGAATAACTTATTTCATCCATTAAAACAATTTTTAAATGCGGCCCTGTCGTAGTTCTTTTGTAAATGGACCGATATCCTAGCCGGCTCGATCTCCAGATCTCACTACTTTAGATTTTTTTGTCTGGGGATACATCTTGAACAAAAAATAAGGGATGCATGTGTAATACACCGGCCATGTTAGAACATTGCTATAACAATTGCTTGCGCAGACCACATATGTGCATTCAACAGAGGGGTCGTCAATTCGAGCATTTGATGTAATTTTAATTTCTTGATAAATTATTTTTTTCTCTTCTACAGAAATTTTATACATGAATTGTTATTGCTCAAATAATTTTTTAAGTCATTGATAATGTCATATTTTATATCGAAACGCTATGTAAGATCTAAAAGGCACATACACACGACAATCTTAACCGAACAGTTAAAATTGCGCGTACAAAATTGCTAGTGTATGGGCCAATCACGACGATGTTCACCGACGTTCTTCATCTCCGACCTGACCTGAGATTTTACCCGTACAGGCTAACGTGTTCGTGCAAATCTGCTAGTGTATGTGGTATTCATTCAAATCCGTCGTGAAAAAACATAGTCGTTCTGAAAAATGGCCGATACAAGAATGTGGATAAAGATTTTACTATTGAATTTTTGGAGTTATATAAATCGTTGCCAAGTTTATGGAAAATAAAATCTTCAGAATATTCCGACAGATTAGAAAAAAACAAAGCGTATGAAATTATGATCAACAAGTTGCTAGAATTAGATCCAGAAGCTTCTACAAATGATGTAAAGAAAAAGATTTACTCGTTAAGGGGATCTTTTAGAAAAGAGATGAAAAAAGTAAAGACATCACACAAATCTGGAGCAGGGGCGGATTTCTTTTTTAAAGCAAAAAACAACGCCACTGCAATTATTTCATTGCGATTCATCGTGAAACACACAACTGCAGACGTTCTTTTCCGACAGTGTATGTTTTTTTAAAAGCGGTAATTTTGCACGTACAATTTTAACTGTTCGGTTAAGATTGTCGTGTTTACCCCTTTAAGTAATAGGCTCTCGGAACATTTCTACCAAATCAATCAATCAATCAAAATCAATCAGGTTCACCAAAGAGCCACGCCAGGACCGTATTTAAAAATTGTTTTCATTGATGTTGTTTATATTGTATATGTTTTGTATTATTGGTATAGTATAGTCAGTATTTTTATTTTTTTTATATTTGTTGTGAATTTTATAGTTTATCTATTTTTAAATTATGTCATTTTGTCCATCAAATTGTTCAATTTTCATGACATTAAAGCTTATCTCCTCTTTAGTTATTTGAGGTAAAACGTCATAAAAATCTTGAGTGTGATTTAATTTTGATTTTGGATTTTAAAGATTGACTAATAATTGTAATGAAAGAGGCAGGTCTGTATTTAAAAAAAATATTGATGTTAGCCTAGAGAAGACACGAAACGTGTTATGAAAGATTTATTGATACATGGCTATAGTGAATTTGTGATCCAATTAGCCTGTTTCCTCTTAAGATTAAAAAATAATCTACCAGAGGCCGCACTAGTGGGGGGTACATATGTTTTGATTTTCCATTTGATAGTAACGTTAAAAGTACCTAATAAAAATGGAATTAACGGAAGATGATGTAGCTGGAGCGAAATTAAAATTTGTTCGACTTGAAAATCATCTTAATCGGGAATTAAGACGATAGCTTGCATGCCGTGATTTACCTATTTCAGGCAATAAAAATATACTTGTAGAAACGTTAGTTGTTATTGATAATACGTCTAATTTGTTGTAAAAGAATGAAATATTTGCTGTTATATTTAAGAAGTTGAGGAATGTATTACAAATGGTAAAAAATATCATTAATAACAAAATCCACAAAATATTTAAATTTCTGATAACATATCTAACTATTCTACAAGTATATTTTTATTACCTGAAATAGGTAAATCACGGCATGCAAGCTATCGTTTTAAATCCCGAATAAGATGATTTTGAACTTGTGCAAATTTTAATTTCGCTCCAGGTACATCATCTTCCGTTAATTCCATTTTTATTAGGTACCTTTAATGTTACTGTCGAAAAGAAAATCAATACATATATGTACCCCCAACTAGTGCGATCTCTGGTGGATTATTTTTGAATCTTCAGAGTATGGAGGGTAGAAGGAAGGAGAACCGTCTTGTATGGGGGACAAGTTGAAAAAGTGTCCACCTGTAAACAGCAAATTATAATTCGAAGATTCACCGAAATGGCGCTCGTGTAGCTAATGGAAATGATGTGAATTTAGCGGTTATAAACCGAGTGAAGTGTGCTGGGTTTAAAAATTTAGTATTTTTCGAGACTTGTGTAGTTGAGAAATATGCAGTATTTAAAATCTCAACTATTTACGTAGTCAAATGTCATTTAGTAAATATTGTATTTTGTATCTTACTCTAATAATTCATGGCGCTGATTTTAAAATCTTTCCACTTGCTACAATGGCGACACCTTAATTTGCTCCCTTTTTTAATACATTCAGATGGTTCTCCTTCCTTCTACCCTCCATACTTCAGATGAAACAGGCTAATAATATTTTCTTTTTCCATTTTTTGATATTTTTTTGTTTAAAAATTTTAGGATAAAAAACCAAAAGCAGCATTTTTAGTTTTTCCTGTATAAATCGATAATGAAGACTGTCTCAGTAATTTTTTTTAACAAATATGTTCTCCATAATAGTTACCTTTTTGTCCATTTAATCGTCTTCATATCTATTATGGCTTATAATAATGTTAACATATGATAAAAGAAACAGCCTGTATATAAATTAAAATATGACCTTATTTTTTAAGAGTTATTAGTTATCTTTTTTTACTGTTATAAGTTGTAAATTTTTTTATTTCGCTGTTTACTTAACAGTATTGAACAATGACTACAGTTTGGAATGTTTTTTTGTCATTTAGGTATGTATGGTAAGGAATAGTAATACTCATATGAAATGTCAATGTTGTGAAGCTGCCAAACCAGGTAGCATGAAACTAATTGTTCAAGAAACCGAAAAGAAGCCACAACCAAAATTCAACTTTGGCATTGATAAAGCTTCAGTGGCACAATTTAAATTCGGCATTCAACCTACCAGTACATCTGAAGATTCCGTAACTAAATTAACAGATCCTATAACTACTACTTCAACTGTTCCTACTTTCACATCTAGCCTACAGAAGAAAGTTGATACATCAAAAACCTCGATAACAGACGTTAAGAGCGCCGTATCTTCTAGTACCGTGGAAAAACCAAAAGTTACTGCAGTGGTACCTCAAATTGTCCATTCGCCAAATGATAAATGCGCCACATCCGCAACTGCTGTTGCTAAACCTACATTCAGCTTTGGCTTGGAAAAACCCAAGAGTACTGAAACAGTGGTTGCTACAAAAACAGCTGTATCAAATAAAGCGCCTGAGACTGCTAAGCCTACAACTACATCCACTTTTAAATTCACTAATACTTGTAAGCCTGTTATACCTCCTAAAACAACATTTGAACAAACCAAATCTACTGTTGCTAGTAAGTACTAACAGATATATTTTTCACTTTTATCCAAATTTAGCTGTATCCGTTCTTCGATCATTAAAAAGACTAGATGAATAACCTACAATACTGACAACACACTTTGTAGCTTATATCTCGGAATTCACTTGTTTATCTATTTTTGTTAATTACTTCACTACGAATCAACCATTTTCTAAATACAATTTAAATTGATAAACAAAGTATCCTTAGTTGATTTGCAGTGACTATTTCACTAGAGTAAATTGATAACTGACAAAATTTGAAGGTTTTGAACTGGCAATTTTTTGTCTTGTCGCGGCAATTTTTTGACGTTTAATATATCAAATCTATGTGTATAAAATTCTATCACTCTGTGATAAAATTCAATATAAAATCTTGGTTAGTGGTTTCTAAGGAAACTAAGTTGTTTATTTATTTATTTAACTGTCTAAAAATTATTAAAACTGTTTCAAAAATTTAAATAAGTATTATTAACATGAATAATACAAGATTTGGAAATAATTCAATAAATGAAATAGATAGTACAATTAAGCAAAGTATACCGCGAAATACAATGAAGACAAAAAAGTCTGCGTGGGAACAGTTTAGATTGTTTCTGGACGCACGTAATTATTCGTTAGAAAAGGATACTTCTGAACAAGTTGTAGCAAAAATTCTTGAAGATTATGATGCAAAACAATCCCCAAAATAATGCTACAACGTACAATTATAATAATTGTACTTTTTACATAAATAAGTAATTTTTTTTCATAATGTATTATTTTTTTGGCTTTGTATAATTGAAGTTTGCAATAAATAAAACGTTTAAACATATGCTTTTTTAGTTTTTCTCTCGTGAAATAGTCATGTCGAATACCACTCAATTAAAAATTTTGTAAGGTAAAATTTTTCTCTTGTTGTATTCAAGTTTGTTGCTTTTAGGTAATTTTGCTCATGACATTTAATCCAAAACCACTCACCTGACGGCTCGTGGTTTTGTTAAAAATGTCATTCGCAAAATTGCCAAGCAACAAACTTTCATGACAATCGAAAAATTTTGCCGACAAAATTTTCACTCTCGTGGTATTATACACTGTGTCCGTAAAGTATGGAACAAATTCATTTTTAGCTAAACAGACCATTTTAAGAAATAATCCTGAAACACGTCGATTTTTGATTTTAATTTACCGTACTTTAAAATAATAATCTAATATACAGGGTGAATTACTTTCGAGTAATGACGTCACCGTCATTTTTTTTAAATGGAACACCCCCATTTTGTCCCAATTTTCGGATTACACTAGCTGAGCTGATTTCAAAAATGTATCACATGTTGATTTCAATTGGTACAGGGTGGACAAAAATACAATAGTTTTGTGTGTGCTCATAAAGTAACGCGTAACATTCTTTATTAGTTAAATTAACAATATTATCAAAAATACTTATTGTCTAGCGGCAATTAGTTTAAATAAGTATTTTTGATAATATTGCTAATTTAACTAATAAAGAATGTTACGCGTTACTTTATGAGCACACACAAAACTATTGTATTTTTGTCCACCCTGTACCAATTGGAATCAACATGTGATACATTTTTGGAATCAGCTAGGCTAGAGTAATCCGAAAATTGAGACAAAATGGGGGTGTTCCATTTAAAAAAAATGACGGTGACGTCATTACTCGAAAGTAATTCACCCTGTATATTAGATTATTATTTTAAAATACGGTAAATTAAAATCAAAAATCGACGTGTTTCAGGATTATTCCTTAAAATGGTCTGTTTAGCTAAAAATGAATTTGTTCCATACTTTACGGACACAGTGTATATGAAAAAACTAACATAAGATCCATAAAATATTTGGATAAAAAACAAAACAAAAAAAAGTTGGCTGTCACGGGACGCCCGGCAGATATAAAACATAAAATAATAATTATTATTATTGCCAAGATTTTTGCCTCAATTAAATTCATGAAAATTGTATTTTATTTAATTAAAACTAGGTGTAATACATTTTTTTATTAAATACATTTTTTATTCTTGTTCAATTTGGGGGGGTAGAGCGGAGACAATAGACTTATGATGAGTAAAATATGAGACCTATACTTGTGAGTCGATGTCGGATGTCGTTATTTTTGGGGTAGGACAATTTTCCAAGGAAATTTATTTTTATTTTTGTGGGTTCTCCAAATGTCCAGAAACGTCCAAAAACGGATTGGGGTGAAATTTATACGGGTGGTTTTTGGGGTTGAAATCCCAAAACACCTCAAAATGGCCAATTTCATGTATTAAACCACTTTTTGGGTGGGGGTGGTTTTCCTTTAAAAATGTCGAAAACTTGTAAACATTTTTCCTTCGGGACTTGGAATAATATTTCAGATGTCGGAGTCATATAGTTTATTTTAACAAGTACATAGAGTATTTGAATGCAATAATCCTCAAACTAACAGGTGTTTATCGGATATTACAGAGTTGTTCTCAAAATTGACAAAATATTTTACACTAATTTAATAGTTACTTTAGGTAGGTAGGTACTATTGAAAAATAAATAATGCCACAATTTTTAAGTTTATAAAAGTAAACTTGTGGTGGATCACTTCCAATACAAAATTAGGAATTATAAAATAGGTATTATAGATTCCTTACCCATTGTAAACAAACTTTCACTATCGATTTGACATGTTATGAATAAACGCAGAAAAATTTTCTATTGATCCCCAATTCGCAGGTAGAAAAACGAAAACCTGCTTACGTATTTTGAGAAATATTAATGTACAGTTTCGTGGTACCGTGACTATTACCTGTAAATTACTAATTATTATCCTCGCTCGAAGAACCAAAATTAAAGAATCGGCTTTTGACAGGTTTTTTATTTACATCTGACACTAACTAAAAAACATGAATAGATACAACATATAGGGTGTTTTAAAAATGAAATTTTTGATATGTATCCGTTCTCTTCCACAAATCTTCTCCAAGTAATTGGCTATTATTATAAAAGGCAATTATTCCACATCTAATACGATAAGCTTCGATACAGGTCTCTTTAATAACGTATGTGTACTGGTTTTCACATCAACTACACGGATTTTCCCATCTTTCGCTGGATAAACTTGTGACATCTTGCCCTTTTGCCAATTATTCCGTGTTCCATTGGGATCAACTAATACTACAAGGTCACCAATTTTTATCGGTTTGTTGTTAGTATACCATTTCGAACGACGTATCAAAGATGGTACGTATTTGTGTATCCATCTCTTGAAAAAATAATCGGCCAATCTTTGTGCAGGATGACATGAGATGTAGATCAGTTTCCGCCGTAACTGTATAAGGAACAGCTTCATAGGAAGGTCCAATGAAAAAGTGATTTGGGATGAGAGCCTCTGGATCCAAATGATCCGTCGATGAGTCAGAGGTCTAGAATTCACGATGTTTTCGCACTCTACAAGTAAAGTACGTAATACGTTGTTGGTATTTACTTTTTAAAATTTCACGTAGTACCTGTAATAATTTGTATTGTAATAAATTATGGAGACTGGTATTATTATATTTATTTCAACATGGTACATTGGTACTTACAAAATATATGTATCCAAGCAGTTGTACTGTCAGATACCGTGCTCTTGACATATGGCATATCGGTTTAGCCAATCTTCATTCGTCTATTGATTTACCTAACATCTCCCCTTTTTATGTTACAATTACAAATCTAACTTGTTTGGGGGTTTAACTAGTCTACCAGAACCTGATACTTTTGTATTTTGATTTGTGTTATTGACATTCTCTGGTAGGCTAATTTCACTTTGAGACTTATTTGAAGATTCGCTATCTACACTTGAATTATCACTCGAGTCATTGTCTGACTTAGAATTATTATTACTTACATCTAATGAAACATTTGAGTTATCACTCGAGTCATGGTCTGCCTTAGAATTATTGCTTACATCTAATGAAACATTTGAATTATTACTTACATCTAATTCTACAACTGTATTATTACTATCATCTAGTTGTACATTTTAATTATTACTATCATCTAACTCATAATAATATTCAATCTTGTTATTAAAGTTATCCTTTAGGTCTAAATCACTATGTTCACATTCAACTACTTTTTCACTGTTTACGTCACCATTTTTGTTTGTAACTACTTCACCTTCTTCACTGACACTATCTTCTATATGTACATAATAATTAACAGTAGGTTTCTTATCTTCTATATTTACATTTTTGTTTTCACTACTTACGTTGGTTGAAAAATTGTTCGGACTAAACTGCTGTATGACTTTTATAAATTTTCTATTTCTGTACAGTTCTGAACCATTTTCCAACCGAACTTTATAAACTCTGTCTCTTACTTGTTCTACTACAACAGCAGGTGTCCACTCACCTTTAGGCTTCAACTGAACATATACTTTTGAGTTTATAGCAATTTTGCGTAGTGACTTGACACCATCCCTGTTGTAATATTTCTGTTGTGTATTCTGATTTTTTTTTAATGTTTTGTTTTATGTTAATGGTAACCTTAGGGTTATAATAACTCTCTGTGCATATTACATTTGATCTTAAATTTCTCGACATTAACATCTGTGCGGGAGTGCAATTTGAATCTGTTACAGAATTTTTATAATTTAAGAGTGCCAAATGTATGTCTTTGCCATCTTCAATGGTTTTTTTAATTATTTTCTTTACTGTTTGTATGTGTCTTTCAGCCATACCATTGCTTTGAGCATACGTTGGTGATGAGATTACATGTGAAAATTCCCACTCTCTTTTGAATTTTTGAAATTCTGCTGAAGTGAATTGTGGGCCTCCATCAGACACTGAGGTAATCGGTATACCATGTGTAGTAAATATAGATTTTAAAGAATTTACAACATTTCTACTTGTGGTGTCTTTATTTAAAATTGCAACTTCAATAAATTTTGAAAAATAATCAACTATTATCAAAAACTTTTGACCTTGTATTTCAAAAATATCACAACCAATTTTATTCCATCTTAAATCTGGGATGTGGTGTGATACCAAAGGCTCCGATCTTTGCGAACTTGCGTATTTTAAACATAAATGGCAATTAGACACTCTGTTTTATTTCATTGTTAATTTCTGGCCAAAATATTGAGTTTTTTGCTAAGCTTAGTGTTTTGTTTAAACCTAGGTGACTATAATGCACTCTGTCTAACATTTCACATCTCAGTGATTTAGGGATTAAAATTGCATGCCCTTTGAAAATTAACCCATCAATAACATTTAAATCACTTCTGTATTGAAAATATTTTTTCATATTTGGATTCAATTTTTTATTACTGTTAGGCCATCCGTTTTTAATTATTTGTATCAGATCCTGAAGCTCATAATCCTTCTGTGTCTCTGTTTTTAATTGATTTATTTTTTCTGGTGTTGCATTAATCTGATTTTTAATTAAACAGTCCTGAGCTTCAATTTCTGATTCCAACACATCATATGTTTCAGACAAGTAAGCCCTCGACAATGCATCTGCCAGACTCAAATCTTTTCCTTTTTTGAATCTGACTTCAAAGTCAAATTTCTGTAATTGTAATAACATTCTTTGAAGTCTGGCAGGGCAACTGTTCAATGGCTTCTTTAATATTGACAAAAGAGGCTGGTGATCAGTCTCAACTATTATTTTTCTTCCATATATATACTCATAAAATTTTGACATGCCAAAACATATTGCTAGTAGTTCTTTTTCTATCTGTGCATAATGTGTTTGTGTCTGTGTTAAAGATTTAGACGCATATGCACATGGCATATTATTTTGCATAAGAGCAGCTCCCAGTCCTGTTTTTGAACTATCTACAGACAGCACTATCTGTTTATTTATGTCAAAAAATTGCAAGACTGGACTTGTGGTCAAGACTTGTTTCAAATTTTCAAAAGCACATTTTTGTTCTTCCTCCCATATAAATTCACTATCTTTTTTTAATAACTGCCTTAGTGGCCAAGTGTTACTTGAAAAATTTTTAATATATTTACTTACGTATGTTAAAACCCGTAAAATTCGCTGAATATCATTTTTATCTTTTGGGTCTGGCATTTCTACTATAGCCTTAATTCTATCATTTGTTAAAGTTATTCCTTCTTTTGAAATTTTTTGTCCCATGTACACTAATTGGTTTTTACCAAATTTGCATTTTTCTAAATTAAAAGATGTTATTTTGTCTAGCTGTTTCTAATACAGCCTTTAATCTCTGATCATGTTCACTTTTGGTTTTGCCCCACACAATTATATCATCTATGTATATTTTAGCTCTTGTATTTTTAAAAATATTTTGAAATTTATCTTGCAAAACTTCTGGTGCAGGCTTTAAACCATAAGGTAATCTTTTAAATCTATATCTACCAAATGAAGTCCCAAATGTGCACAATTCAGAGCTTTCTTTGTCTAAGCAAATTTGGTAAAATCCACTTGCCGCATCTAACGTGCTGAATACAGTTGCACCCGACATGTCACTTGTAATTTGTTCGAATGTGGGGATTGGACAGTATTCTCGTTTTATTACTTTATTCAAGTCTTTTGGGTCAAAACAAATTCGCAACCCACGACCATTTGGTTTCATAACTAGAACCATAGCGTTCACCCAGTCAGATGGGCCCTCCACCCTCTCAATTATTTGTTCATCTGAAAGATCTTTCAAACTCTTTTCTAATTTATCTAACAAAGGTAAAGGTACTTTTCTTACTGGGTGTACCACAGGTTCCACGTTTTTATCAATCATGATGTGATATGGTTCTTCATCATTTAAACATCCTATTCCATTAAACACATCTTTATATTCACTTATTAAATTGGAGTAATTACTGTCCTCATCATTTATATTATTTATACGTTGAATTAAGTTTAATTTTAAACATGTATCTAACCCTAATATACACTGTGTGTCTGAATTTACTATGAAAAAATCCAACTTGTATATATTATTATCTTTTTTACAATTTAGTGTACTAATGCCTGCTACATTTAAGTTATCCCCTGTGTATGAGGTTAGTCTATTATTTGTTTGTTTTATTATACTTTCACTCGTTTTAATCTTCTTATATATTTTCATCGGCATCACATTGACCATGGCCCCAGTATCTAACTTAAATTGTATACATTTATTATTTATTTCTAATTTAATAGTCCATTCGCTATCATTAATAAAACCAACACAATGTTCATTTTTATTTATACTACCAATGAATAAATTTTCACTACTTACACTTTCGCTGTTTCTTATTTCTTCTTGTTTGACTTCCCTGACTCTTGAGTTTTTCTTCCTGCATGCTTGAGCGAAATGATTTTTTGTACCACATTCATTGCAGGTTTTTCCATATGCCGGACACTTATTTATAGCGTGTGTCTTACTGCATCTGGTACATGATTTTATCAACTTTTCTTGCCTTTGTATATTTGTATTTCTCTTCACAGCATCCACCACTGCTGTTGAATTTTGTATTGTCATCGCTTCGCTTCGGGCTTTTGAGGTTTCTACTACCAAACTTAGCTGTATTGCTTCTTCTAAGCTTAATTTGTCCTCTTTGTCATCCTGTAAAAGCTTTTCTCTGATGCTATTGCTGGTTACTCCACAAATCAAAACTGTCTTCGTTAGACTTTCTTGCAAATCACCTAGTTTACATTTCATTGCTCGCTGTTTGATTTCTGTAAAAAATTGCTCCAATGTCTGGCCTTCTTGTTGACGGTATGAGAAAAATTTGTATCTTTCATAACTCACATTCTCTTTGGGCAAGTAGTGAGACTCGAACTTCTCAATTAATTTACTCAATTTATCTTTCTCATCGTCTGCGAACGAGAAAGTTGTATAAACTCGAAATCCATCTTCTCCAATATAATGCAACAGCTGAGCACACTGTGTAGATTCAGCTTTTTTATTTATCTCACTGGCTATTAAATAATTTTGGAAACGTGCTCTCCATATCTTCCAGTTTTCTGCTAAATTTCCATCGTCTTCATCGGACCAATCCCTTTTTGTTCTGCCATTTTAATTGTTAATTTAGCTATTTTAGTCACGCAGCGCCATGTAATAATTTGTAATGTAATAAATTATGGAGACTGGTATTATTATATTTATTTCAACATGGTACATTGGTACTTACAAAATATATGTATCCAAGCAGTTGTACTGTCAGATACCGTGTTCTTGACAGTACCTACCTTTTTACACACTATTAAATGCTCCCAACTACCTCCCATATTTGGAGCCATAGCTGGGTTAAACAAAAACTTTATCTTTTTCATAGAACAAAATGTAATGATTTCATTTTTGTTCAACTTTTCAAATTCTAGGGCTAATTCTCTATCAGCGCCATGAAAATTAGAACCATTGTCACAGTAAATTTCTTGAGGAAAGCCTCTTCTGCAACCAAATTGCCTTAGGACATTTATAAAATCATTAGTGCTTAAATCATAAGCAAGTTCTAAATGAATAGCTCTAGTAGCCATACATGAAAAAATTACACCATATTTATTTTCATATGATCTTTTCACTTCAACTTCTATCGGTCCAAAGTAATCCACACCGGTTTTAATAAAGGGCCTGATAGTGGATTCTACCCTACATGAAGGAAGCTGTCCCATTAAAGGAACGTTAGGCTTACCTTTTTTAACTTTACAATATTGACAATTTCGTTTAATATTTTTGACTGTTTGTCTTCATTTAAATATCCAATACTTTTGTCTGATACTATTTATAACAATTTCTTGCCCTAAGTGACAAAATTGTTCGTGATAGTTATGTATAAGTAATTTGGTAATGATATGTGAAGGGTCTAAAATAACTGGTTTGGTTGTTAATATGTCAAGAGAAGAATTGTCAAGTCACCAAGCTTAATAAGACCATCTTCGTCTGAATAAACTGGTGTTAAGGTGAACAATTTAGAAGAAGAGTGTATTGGTTTACCATTTTTTATAATTTGAGTTCATTCGGTAACCACTCCAATTGAGCCTTTTGAAAAATTAACCTTTTAGCCCTACTCAATTCGTCAACCTGTAGTACCTCTGGAAATTTTCTTTCTTCACGTAATATTCTGATAAATCTAAGAACATAAGCGGTGGATCGCAGTAATCTATTCCATTTGGAAAATCTTGTAGGTTTAAGCAGTGCTTTGTCTAAATTGTTGTGAGATGTGATCATAAGAACAACATTGTCCTCTACTCGTCTAATTTCGAGTATGTCCCGATCTATTCGGTGATCCCTACGTCGGATTGTAACGAAGAATACAAAAATGTCGGTCCTTTGATCCATCTCTAATTCTCATGCAGAATTGTTGCATTAACTCGTTTAGTTGCTTCATCCGCTACGTTCTCTTTTGAAGGAACATACCGCCATTCGGATACATTGGCCAATTCTTGTATCTCACCAATTCGTTGTGATACAAAAACTTTAAAGCGTCTTGCTTCAGAACGAAGCCAATGAAGAACTGTATATGAGTCGCTCCAGTAGGTAAAGGTTGATATTTTAAGATTTAGACTGTCTTTCAAAAGTTTACCAAGTTTGGCGGCCATTAACGCAGCCTGTAGTTCCAGACGAGGTATAGATATCGGTTTTTCAGGTGCTTCTTGCGTTTTAACACAAACAAAACTTATTTGTACACCCTGATCGGTTTGTACTCTCAAATATGCTACAGCACAATAAGATCTTTCGGATGCATCACAAAATATGTGTAATTGCATATCATTTTCGTCGTAGTCCAACGTAAAGTATTTGCGACGAATTTGAAATTTGTACATTTGCTTAAGATCTCTTATCCAATTCTCCCATTCACAATAAAGATTTTCTGGAATTTCGTCATCCCAACCAATATGGGTTCTCCTTGGAGTGATATTTTTCCTTGAATTAAAAAGTTAGCTAAAAATCCTAGAGGATCAAACACGGACATAATAACCTTTAAAATATCTCGTTTTGTTGATCGTCTAGTTAAAGTTGAAATCTCTTTGTCAACTTTATAAAATTTTGTCTTATATTCAAAAGAATCCTTCTCTGGATTCCAATAAACTCCCAGGATTTTTTCTGAAGTAGTGGTTACCTCTCCTTTTAGAGTTTGTATACCATTTGTTATTAAATCAGGGTTAATAGAAGCTAAAATATCTTGAGAATTTGATTACATATAACAAATCCCCCTTGTTTGTGTACATAAATGATATCGTCAACAATTTGGATAGCTTCAAATGACTGTCTGCACCTCCCAAAGAGTCGTCCATATAGTGCTGTTCAACTATACATTTAACTGCTTCAGGAAATTGTTTCTGAAAATCCAAAGCATTACGGGTTTTTGCTTCTTGCGCAAGACAACACAAAATACAACACCAATTTCATAAGTGTCGGGTTCTCTATCCTGATCCATTCCACTCCATAACAGTCTCTGTGCACAGCAGTCTTCAGATCTAATACGAACTTGCAAGAACATCTCGCGTATATCGGCAGTAAAGGCATATTTTTTTATTCTAAAATTTAACAAAACATTAAATAGAGAATTCTCAACTTCTGTGGTTTGTTTGGGTTCACACTCCCAAAATGTGGCAAACACCACGTTCGATCCGACTACTGTTGGGTCTCCTTAGGCGAAAATTTATGTATATACCCTCTTTCTTCAAATTC
Organism: Lochmaea crataegi; assembly: GCA_947563755.1. NCBI lineage: Eukaryota > Metazoa > Arthropoda > Insecta > Coleoptera > Chrysomelidae > Lochmaea > Lochmaea crataegi. Next base: position 34,896,172 of record OX387429.1, read on the forward strand.
TAAGAATCTTTCAGCATTAATTTTACTATACTTTTCGTCTCTGTCCATTTTTCTTTCGGTAGAGAGTAGTCGTCGGAATGCATTTTCCCTAGTTTCAGGTAAAATAATGTTAGGATTCTTCCATAAGAGTCCTGTGTCTCATATCCATCACCCACTCGCCTTATGGTTTCGTTAAGGGTAGACTCGGTATGTCTGTCTTCGGGACCAATGGATTTATTTCTTCGTCCCGGGACCTCTTCTAATTTCCACATTTCTAAACTAAATCTAAATCGTCTTTAATGCCTCGTATAATGTCAGTATGATCATTTTTGTCTGATATGTGTATGTGATACGGTGTGTTTTTGTAAGTATCGAGTAAATTACCATGAACAACCCAACCAAGTAACGTTTTGCTTACTGCTGGACCCTTCCAAGGACCTGTTATTAATTTCCTATTCACTAAAAGTGGCCAGTTATCTTGCTCACTAATTATTTTTGGTTGGGCATTTGTCATAGAAATAACATTTTCATTAATATAAGGGTATTTCTGTTTCAATGCTTCAACATCTACTGTTTGAAACGGCAACGAAAGCTTTATAGTACGAACATGTGTTAACTGAAAACTTTGCTTTGCATTAATCCCTCTTATTGTAAAGCGGTTGATTTGGACCGGAAAGTTTAAGTTGTACACTAAGATCTGTGTCTATTGAACTGATAGTAGAAGCATCGTCTAACAAAGCATAAGTTTCCATTTTAATTGATCCATGTTGCACTACAACTGGAATAATTTTCAAAAGAACACATTTTTTATCCGATATGTGACAATTGGTTGCAGAGGACTCACCTTTAGCGCATCGTATTTTATCGTAATTTTTCACATTTTTACGGTAAGTCAATACGAATAGAGATATCAAGATGCGGTTTTCACTAAAATATAAGAAATTTAAAGCTGTTTCAGAATATGTTACTAAAATAATAACGTTTAATTTAATTTTTTTAATAAAATCGTAAAAATAAGTAATCGCTGCATAAAGCGACCTCTAGTTTATCTGTTTTAAAGTAATCGATAAGGTAAATGAACGGTTTTCAAAATCCACACAACACAAGGTGAAACCAGGACGAAAAGTGAAGAAACCCAATGAATTTATAAACAACGCAATTAGATGATACATCCATTCATTTTATATAAAAAATGAAGTACCTACATTATATAAAATATTAAAATTCATAAATACTGATGCGGATTTGTCGCATATAAGTAAAACAACGTTGTGGCGCATTATACAAAATATGTTAATTTTGTGAAGCAGCTTGAAACGATTCAAGCAAGGAAAATTTAATCAATCATTTAAATTTTATTTAGAAAATGGTGATTCGCTCTGATGTGTGCAAAAGTGATGTTTATAATTGTTTCACAGGTATACTAGTTCGGAACTTCGAGATGTTATTATTCATCTAGTCTTAAATGATCGAAGGCCATTTTTCTTGTAGGTTCTTCATATAAGCACTATTGATTTTTTTGTCTGTAGGTGGTGATAACGGCCTTGATGCGAAAGCTTCGCCAACTTTTGCTACTTCTAGTAAACAGTCTCCTGAGGTACCATTGATCAATAAAACGGAAGCCAAACCGTTTTTGTTCAAAAGTACTGATTCTAACGGTAATACTCCCGTTAAAGTTCCTACTTTCAATTTCGGACAAACGATGAGCCCCTCTAGCAAACCATCAACTACACAATCATCTGGGTTTGGTTTCGAGCACAATACTTCCAAGACTACTCAATCCTTTGATTTCGGGCTGAAGACTAATCCTACGATGACACAATCTTCCGGATTTAATTTTGGACAGAATACTGCTACCACACCGCAATCATCTGGATTCACTTTTGGACCTACTCCAGCGGCAAATCTATCAGCTACGCAGTCGACCGGTTTTAATAATCAGCCAGCGTGTAAATCGCTATCTTTCAATTTTTCTGTAGCGAAAACCGAAAGCGGAAACTTATTTTCCGGAGCAGGTAGTGGAACTGCTTCAAAGAATGGCATTTTTAATTTCGGTGCTGCTAATCAGGGTAGCAGCACTACTCAGAAGACCGGATTTAACTTTGGAGGTGCTGCAAATGCACCTGCCCCACCGTTCAACGTGGGAGCAACGACAACTACAACACAAGCAGCGGTAAGTCTTAACAATTTATTTCCAATTGAAAGTCTCTGGAAATTGATATCTTTTGAAGTTTATCTGGAAATATTTTTAGTGTACTCGTTTAAACATATATTTTCTTTCTAGCCATCTGCAGGTGCTGGATTTAGCTTTACTATGCCTTATGACGCAAATGCCAAACCCACATTTAATTTTACCGATGGACCCGTGGCATTTTCGTAAGTATTGTCACTTTTTTACTTCCTGTTACCAGCTAGGTTCATCGAAATAAAAATATCGAAAACGTAAACAAGCTATGATAGGTGCACTCACATAGGCGCAATCACTGTCTTAGCTGCACAAAATTCAATTGTACCGGGTGTCTGATTGAGTGGGGTAACCCGCAGTATCTCAGAAACTATTTATCGTACAGCTTAGAGAAAAAAATATGTATTACAAACTCGCGTACGAGAAACTGCTGGAAATTATTTTCAAGTTTTCTACTCCTCCGCTAGACGGCGTAGTTCACAATAATAACACAAAAATATTATTTTTCTATAATTAATGTACCGTTATAGTCACACAAAATTTAAGTATTCGTAAGTTTGTTCCTGTACTTTTTCATCTATCTCGTAAAATAATTGGTAGGGGTGAGTGAGAAAGCTGACTCAATAAAACTGTTATAACTTTTGTTCCACATTATGGATTTTGACGGTGATTAAACAATTGTTTTGTTTGAAACTTTTTTTGGGCATCTTCAAATGCGATGCTATATTTTTTAATCATTTACTTTAAAGAGAATGGAATTAAAAAAAATGGTAAAAACCGCTTCTCAATATCTATTTTCTAAGCGAAGATACGAGAAAAAATAGGTATACTAGGGAATCGAGTTTTATACTTAAGTAAATTGAAAATTTTACATAATGTAGTAGGCGTCCAGATGTCATAAATTGTTGACAACTTGAATTTAAAATTGAGTAATGTAGAGTGAATTTATGAACCTGTAATGGTTAGCAATTAAAAAAAACTTAATGCCTAACACAAATAACGAAGCTTATATGTTAAAAGTGTATTTTGAATGTTTTGAGAATGCTCCGATTACAGCAACAGAATATGCATTACGATATCCTTTGCAGAAGAGCTTTCAAAAATTTGGCTAAACGTTTAAAACAAACCGGATCTATTCAACCTAAAAGAAATTCTACACGACAGCGAAGAAACAATACAGAAATAAATGTTCTAGGGTACATTGCTGCAGATACACAAGCTAGTGTAAGAAAATTAGCTTGCGAGTTGGAATTTCTAGGTATTGTGTTCACTCTATTTTAAAAAAAAATCGTTTTCATCCGTATCATTTTTCTCTTCATCAAGGATTAAAAGCTACAGATAACGATAAAAGACTGGATGATTGTAATTGGCTTAAGGATATACAGAATGAAAATCCAAATTTTTTTATTAAATATAATGAGGTCCGAAGAAGCTACATTTTCCAGTAATGGATCTGTAAATAGACATAATACACACTATTGGTCTGACCGGATGCAACAAGATTTTAACCAGGGTCGCTGGTCAGTTAACGTATGGTGTGGGATTTTAGATGGTAAAATTATAGCCCCTTTTGTTTTTGATGAACATTTATATCGCGAGCGTTACTTGAGATTCTTAAGAGATGAATTGCCTATATTATTAGAAGATGTTCCTTTAGCAGTTCGGCAAAATATGTGGATACAACAAGATGGCTGCCCAGCCCACTTTACAAATGAAGTTATGCATTTTTGAAACCAACCATAGTATAGGTGGAGAGGAAGTGTAGCATATTCCCTTGGCCGCCAAGATCTCCCGACCTTACTGTGTTGGATTTTTATCTATAGGGTCGAATTAAAAATTTAGTATTTCATACAAGACATGCAAATAGATCAGATCTTATTCAACAAATACAAAACGAAATCGTCAGTATTTTTTTTTTTATTCGATTATTTAACGTCGGTCTATTTCTGCGCAACTTAGGCTAATCACCGACGCCGGGAGCACTCTACCCCTAACCGGAAATTTTGCCGAATCCACTAGTGTTCCAACCAGTGGTAGGGATCTTTATCGAGCCCAACATCCATGGACTCGGGACCTCGGTTTTACGTCTCATCCGAAAGACGGCATATCTCCATTATACCTCGTGCTCATTGGTATAATGCCTGCGAGCTGTGATATGCTACTGACCCTAGTAATCTAAAGTGATTCGCTGCAGGCTGTACGGGCTCTACGACGGTGTTTCCCCAGTGGTCACCCATCCAAGTACCAACCGTGCTCGACCATGCTTGGTTGTCATTATCGCATCAGAAGCGTTCCACTACAAAGCTGGGCCGACGCCCTAAATTGTCAGTATTCCCAGGGTTGAAATAGAAGCTGCTGTCTTTTCTACCACGCAGAGATTAAATATGTGCATCGAAAAAAGATGGAATGCATTTCGAGCAATATCTAGGTCAATGTAGTTTGTTTTTGCTGTTTTTGTTACGTAATTAATTTTTGGCTATTGTTACAATGATACTGAGTTTGTCAAAATCCTATTTTTATGTATACCTATTTTTCTCGTATCTTCGCTTAGAAAATAGATATTGAGATGCGATTTTTACCATTTTTTTTTAATTCCATCCTCTTTCAAGTAAATGATAAAAAATATAGCATCGCATTTGAGGATTCACAAAAAAGGTGAAAACAAAACAATTGTTCAATCACCGCCACCTAGCCACCTAGAAAAGAAAAATGTTTTTGTGTTATTATTGTGAATTACGCCCTCTAGCGGTGGAGTAGAAAACTTGAAAATAATTTCCAACAGTTTCTCGTATGCGAGTTTGTAATACAGATTTTTTTCTCTAAGCTGTGCGATAAATAGTTTCTGAGATACAGCGGGTCACATCTCTTAATCAGACCCGGTACATAAAATGATTGCTTTTCTTTTTCTTTGCAGGTCTCAGTCGTCAGGAGAAGGGGGAGCAGCAGTACCTAGAAAGATAAAAAAAGCAGTTCGCAGGACACAGCGGTAGTTATTTATAAAATACACGTGTAAATAGAATTTTTGGACGTTTAAAAGTATCGCGATTGATTGATTGTTGTTTGTGGTGTAAGAAGCGCGAGTGTTAGGAATAAATAAAATATGTTAGTTAAGAAAAAGAAGTTGTTTCGTCATAAAAAACCTTCTCATTATCTATTGTAAATTACTTATTAACACAAGACACTGTAATAGAAATAAAACGGTAAAAATATATTTTGTTTTTCATTATCGTTCAAGGATTCTTTTCAAGATAAATATTCGACCCTGACACAGTTTATGCTACTACTACACCACCGTAAACTAACAAGAATAGTAGTTCAACTCACCCTTTGGGTCTTTGATCTCGTGTTATAAAGTAAAGCCGCTGTCGCCAGTGAGATTAGCACGTGGCTCCTATTTACGAGGGTCGTACATTCATGGGTTGTTGATTTATAGATTGAGTGTTTGTTACGGGGTCCGGTAAAAACGTACCTTGTTAGAAAACTATTTTTTTTTGAATACATGTTTTCTTTTGGTAAGTAGCTATCGAATATTAACTACTACACTAGAAGTTTAACTAGTACTGAATTGTTTACAAAATATTTGACTGAAATAAAACAAGAAGTAGCAGGAATAGGCATTTAATAAACACAGACAATTTTTACAAATTTTTTAATATTGACAACTTTATATCAGGCTTACTTATTTGATTTGTTGCCTTTAAGGTCGCGATTTATAAATTTTATTGTAAAATAAATATGTAATCTAGTATAAAGCGATAACATATAACTTTTTGGAAAATTTGTACAGGGGTGGTGTTTATTGTGTGGACTGTAACACTTATTTTTGCTTTTATTTTAATTAAAATAGATCTATTTTTGCTTTTATTTTAATTAAAATAGATCGATATTTTTGTATTTTTTAATGTTAAACTTTGACTGGTGTATATGTATGTGACAGGTTTTTTGAACGACTTATTATTCTTTTTTTTGTTCTCGTTCCCTGGCAACCGCCACTCTCGTCGCCGGCGTTGCCGACTTTATCAATTTTCAGTGGAGTCTGGACATGCCGCCCGCCTTGATATGTACGAGGAAAGTACATTCAACAACTAATTGTAAAAAAGCTAGCAACAAAATAATAAAAACATAAGAGCTAATAATATGTGATAATAATTGTTCATAGTTCAATGGGTAAAACGCACAGTTTCGATATGGGTCTTTTAAAAGTATTACCTGTAGACACTCGGACTGTTGCCACTCTCACTATATTGTCTGTCCCGGGATGAAGTGCAACTACTCGTGCCAGCTTCCACTTGAGAGGTGGCTGGTCGTCTTCTTTAATTACTACTAGACTGTCAATCTTCAGGAGGTTGTACATTTTTCTGCCACTTTTGGCGTGATTGAACTTCTGAAATATATTCGCTCTGCCATCTTTTCCAGAAACATTGGACGGCTTGTTGCTGCTGCTGATATTTATTAAGTCGGTTCACTGGAACCTGCCCAACGTCAGGATCCGGAATTGCGGTCATTGGTTTACCGATTAAAAAATGGCCGGGGGTGAGTGGGGTATAGTCATCTGGGCTAGAGGATAAGGGCGTAATAGGTCTGGAATTGAGGATGCTTTCAATTTGAATTAAAACAGTCGAATAATCCTCATAGGTCAAATTCAAATTTCCTGTAACTCTTTTCAAATGAAACTTGGCGCTTTTGACCCCTGCCTCCCATAATCCGCCAAAATTGGGGGCATGTGGCGGTATAAGGTGCCATTGTATACCTTCATTACTTAATGAATCGTTAATTTTATCGGATGAGTCCTTTAAGAAATTAAATATCTCAGACAGTTTACAATTTGCTCCTACAAAGTTAGAACCGTTGTCGGAATATACATGTTGAGGCTTTCCTCTTCTTGCTATGAATCTTTTGAACATTGCCATAAAGGCTTCGGTAGATAAATCTGTCACCAAATCAAGGTGAATGGCTTTTACCGACGTACAGACAAATACACAAAGGTATGCCTTTATTAATTTTGCATTTCGTAATTTCCGGTCCTTTATTAGAACAGGTCCGGCATAGTCAATTCCGACATTAAAAAATGGAGGAGTTTGCGAAATTCGGCATTCTGGCAAATCTCCCATAAAGGGATGGAATGATGATGGTTTGACCTTAAAACATTGTACTCAAGCATAGGTGATTTTTCGTGCAGCGTCTCGACCAGCTAAAGGCCAATAGGTGTTTCTTAAGGCGCCTTCCTCACATAACAGTACGGTATCGGTGCAGCATCTGTATGCGGTATACCGATAGTAAACTTTGTCGGCCAGATCTCCTCACTTATCGGTTTACTGTCCGTAAGTTGTCTGCATGCTTTCGGTGCAAACATTCATCAGATGCGTTTGTGCCGTCATCGTGAAATGATGTCATCGGATGAAGATGAAGATGTCATTGCGTGTTACATGTACTTACGATTGCGTAGAAGAAGAAAGAAGTATTGGGTACACCCGTATATTGCCAAAAATATTTCATGCAGACTTTTCATTGCGGCACAACAACTTTCGCAAGATGATGTGAAATTCCGAGCGATGTATAAAATGTCAAAACAAAGTTATCGTGAACTCCTGTCTCTTATTGCACCCCACATTACGAAACAAAATACTACATATAGAGAATGTGTTAGTGCCGAAGAGAGATTACTCATTACTTTGAGGTAAGAACCTGTACATTTCTTTAAATGAGTGCTTTGCAATACACTGCTGGACGTACAGTTTGCGATACATCAAGTCATCTATTTTGATAGCTGTCACGCTCTTACGTCAATACAGTAAAGGTTAGTTTCCCTGATAAAGTAGATGAGTCGCACACTGTACGTCTCACCAATAGTGCTCCAATCGTTCAGGATTGTCGGTCCATCTTGAGGGAGGCACCCACTTCTATTCTATTCTATTAATGTTGGGGTGTCGATACACTGCGACCTATAAGATCTATTGTGCCCCCTTCTGCTGCCCAATCGTCGAGGATGTCTCAGCGATTAGAGCAGTTCCTCCATTCCTATTGCTTTCAAAAAGTTCAGGATGTCGGTAGGCTTCAGGTTGGGTAGATCTCCCTCTTCTATTTGATATTCTCCGAGGTATCGTGCCCTTGGATTATGCAGGGTACCCACTTTCATCTGCATCTGTCCGATGTAAAATCCCTCACAAAGGCATAAATATGTATAAATCATCAAAAACCAATATAATTTTTTATTTATTAATAAAGTTTTTATTAATGAAATACAGAAAAGTTAACAGCTTCATCCTCATTTTGGTAACCTGGCGTAGAGTGAGACTGGTAGTTCATGGCTTCATCTGCATTTTGATAACCTTGTGTAGAGTGAGACTGGTAGTTCATGGCTTCATCTGCATTTTGATAGCCTGTCAAAGAGTTAGACTGGTAGTTCATTACTGGCGGAGATGCAGCTGGTGCTGGAGTACCAACTGATGATATTGGAGAAAATAGAGAATTGTCCATTGAAGAACTACCAGTGGAGTTTCTTGAAGGTCCTGATATCGGTGCGGTCTTAATGTCATCTATAAGTTGTAATACTTTAATTTTGAAAGATCGGATTTGTTGGGCATTCATATCGGCAAACTCTGGTAGTAAACTGAGGAAGTAATGGTTCATTTGTTTTTCGGTTTTGTTTAATAAAATTTCGTCAGTCTTGTCGATTTTGTTTTTTAAAAACTTAACCATTGCAGCGTCTACTGCTGCTGCAGATGTTGCCTTGGGGCGAACTCGGGGCATGGGTGTAGAAGAAGAAGAAGCCGTAGATTGGACTTGTGAATCAGATAACTGGTGTTGATCTGATGAATCAGTAGGGCCCTCGTCTGTTACTTGTTCTTTAGGTTCTGCCTCGGTATTATCTGCCGGTTCTGTATCTGGCACCGTGTTTTCTACTGGATTTGGTGGTATGTTTCCACGATTAGGAATTCTATTAACTGGTTTAACGTAGGGTAAAATGAACGTTAAATGTTCAGCCAAATAATAAGGCTTTTTGGTTTTTGAGCCGCTTGGAGGTGGTTTGGTACTTCTGATGAAAGTGGACCTGATATTGCGCCATTTTTCCTTGCATTCAGCAACTGAAACAAACAGAACAGATAAATTAAACTGATGCTTTTTTTATTTTGCAGATATTTAGCTACCGGAAGTACATTTACGGCATTGGCATTATATTTTGCAAGAGGTGTGAGCACTATATCTGACATAATAGCTGAAACGACTGACGTGATTTGGTCAACACTAAAGACAGAGTACATGGCAATTCCAACCACAGAAAAATGGAAAGATATTTCTAATCGTTTCTATGAACTTTGGAATGTCCCTAATTGCTTAGGGGCTATGGATGGCAAGCACATCAGAATTCAAAAATTGCCGAATACTGGATCCACAAATTATAACTATAAAGGCTATCATTCGATCGTCCTATTAGCAATATGTAATGCTGATGGATTGTTTACTATGATTGACACAGGGTATGCTGGGCGAAATAGTGATGGCGGAATTTTTCAAGCTTCGGCTTTGAGCTACTGGATGGAAACAGTTGGTTTAAATATGCCTATATCTTCTGCACTTCCACATGATGATACACAACAGCAAGTGCCATATTTCTTTGTTGCCGACAATGCTTTCCCTTTGAAACGCAATATAATGCGGCCTTACCCCATGATAGGTATAAACAATATTAAAAGAATCTACAACTACAGAATGTCGAGAGCACGCAAAACAATAGAGTGTACATTCGGAATGATGACTCAAAAGTTTCAAGTACTTCTAACGCCAATTCGGTGTACAAATTACACTACAGTGAACAACATAATTAAATCTGTATGTGTCCTACACAATTTTATACGATTACGAGATGGAGCGCCATATTCTGCCACAGATAATGAGGGTACTCACAACCAGAATCGAGATTTTAACATTGAGAGAGACGAAATTCCTATTAATGCTAAATCAGCCGGGTCAACAGTCCGAAAATACTTAACTAATTACTTTGTTTTACCTAGGGCAGCGCTTCCGTGGCAATACACTCATTGTATTTAATTGAAACTACATACATAATTATTGTCTATGCATACTTTGTAATTAATAAGAAGAGTACTATAAAATAATATTATGTGAGTTTGAGTGTATGTGTGAGTGATACATAATAAATAACACGTACTTACCAGTCAATTTTGTTTCATTGCTAATTTCTGTCCACGCTTTTTCCGTCAGGTCGTTCCTCGAATATTCCGGTAACTTGTAGTTATATAAAAGTGGATATTTTTCTACTTCAGCCACCAATTTAATACACGTGGCTTTTTCATTTGCCATTTTCAATACACTTGTATGGTAGACTCCGTACGATTCACACAAGTTTCGCGCTCGGTATCTCGGATCTTACTGGAAAGCCGTACTGCAATGCAGTATGCTGAACATATACCGCCCCGCTCCCGCGCCAGTCAGAAAGCGTGTATGCAAATATAGGCGCTCGGTAACGAAGCGGTAACAATTTTACTGCATGTAATTTACTGCACCGATACCGTACTGTTATGTGAGGAAGGCGCCTAAGGATGCTAATAATTGTTGGGGACCACAGTGGTGTAGACTTTTATGTTCATGACTCATTATTAATTTAGTGAGATTGTGTTTAGGATCTAACACTATTGGATGTTTTTTGTCAAAGGTAAATTGCTTGGAATTTCGTAACCTGGCGCCCACTCGGATTAATTTATTCTCATCCAAAAATGGATTGAGCATTGTTAGACGTCTTTTACATGAAACACTTCTCTGGTTGCAGAGATGATTAAACTCCTTAGGAAATGACTGGAATTGCGCTAGTTTTGTTAAAACGGTCATTGAATAATTTAATTCCTCAACTTGTAAGGGTCCAATTTTTCTCCCAGGTTTAGGAGTTTTTAAGTTATTAAAAAATCGAAAACAAATTGAAATTACTCTTTTTAATTTATTGAGGCAAGAAAAACGCGTAAATAAATAATAATCGTTGTTTACTGTCACATGACAAGTAGGTTTTGATTCAGGTAAGTCCGTTAACCTTACTTTATCAACCTTCCATTCTGACTCATCATTCAGGAGCCACTCAGGGCCATGCCACCATAGATTTGATGACACTAATTCTTCTGCACTTATACCGCGCGAAAGCAAGTCAGCTGGATTGTGTTTAGATTGTACATGATGCCAATTTATTGGTTCGGTCAGAGTTTGAATATTTCCAACTCGGTTGGCAACAAATGCCTTCCATTTGTTTGCCGCGCCGCGTATCCAGCCTAAAGTTATAGTCGAATCGCTCCAAAAATATTTTTTGGCGATTTGTAAATGAATGGAGTTTATTATTTCCTGACTTAAGTTTGCTAGGAGGTTGGCGGCACATAATTCTAGTCTCGGTAGACTGACTTGTTTGATGGGTGCGACACGTGTTTTTGCCGTCAATAGTTGCGTTATATATCTTCCGTTACTATCACGTGAACTTAAATAAATACATGCGCCGTACGCCGCTTCGGAGGAATCTGAAAACCCATGAAGCTCAATAGTAATTGATTTTTCAGACAACGCGAATCGAGAAATTTTTAAGTCATTTAGACTAATTAAATTATTGTGAAAATTGTTCCAATCAGTTAATATATCCATGGGTACGACTTCGTCCCATTTTATTCCCGCTTGCCACAATTTCTGTAAAATAATCTTTGCTTTTATTGTGACGGGTGATAATAATCCCAACGGATCAAAAATTTGAGATGAAACGGATAGAATTATACGTTTTGTAACAACTGTAGGGCATTCTAAATCAATAGAATATTGTATGGTATCCTTATGCGAATTCCAATATAGCCCTAGAGTTTTACTATTTTCGTCTTGATTTAAATGCAAAATATTCATAGTACACTCATCGTTTATTTCGAATTTATATAAAAGTTCTGTTCTATTGGTTAACCATTTTCTTAATGTAAAACCCGCGGATTTTAAAATATTGGTAACATCTTTTTGAATTGTTAAAAGTTCCTCTATAGAATCGCAGCCCGTTAAAAGGTCATCGATATAAAAATCGTCTTTTATGACTCGTGACACGTTATTTACGTTATTTTAGTATCTCTTGCTAATTGTGAAAGGCATCTAGTCGCTAAAAATGGTGCTGAGCTGGTCCCATACATCACGGTTTTCGGCTCATAGCATTGCAACTCATCGCTTGAGTTTTCACGCCAAATTATTCTTTGCAGACACCTTTGCGATTCGTCTATTAATATTTGGCGGTACATTTTCGAAATGTCTGCGCTTATTACTGTAATATCGGACATATGATAAGGTTGGCAACGGTGTCAAGCCAAGGAGCACAGGCTCATTGAAACGTAGTAGACAGTCTGCTCTCAACCTCCGCCCTCTATGTCACGGTGATTAGATATATATATATATATAGATGAGTATGATAGTTAAGGAAGTAAATATGATGTAAAACCGCTTAAAACATAATTATTAAAGTATATATAAAACACGTGAGTTTTATTAGTGTACGATGTTTAAGTTAAGAGGATACACCACAAAATGGCGACGAGGATGGGATCAACCGGCATCGTGTTCCATCAATTTAACAGTGAAACTGACGATTGGATCATATACAGTGAGCAATTATCAGAATATTTTAAAGCAAACGGTACGAAGGAAGAAAATAAAGTAGCTACGTTATTAAGTAATATTTCTAGCGAAATTTATAAACTTTTACGAGACCTGTGTCACCCAGATCCACCAAATTCAAAAACATTCAAGCAATTAACAGATTTATTAAGTCAACAGTATTGTCCAAGAACAGTTGTATGGCGAGAGCGAAGGAAATTTCACCTAGCTCAACAAACACGTGAAGAAACGATGGCAGAATGGAATGCTAGAGTAAGAAGCCTATCTGTAAACTGTAAGTTTGGAAATGATTTACAATTGCTTTTGAGAGAAAAATTCATATCCGGGATGAGAAACGGCCCGATATTAGACAGACTATGCGAGGAGGAGGAAACCGCAGACCTAAAAAAACTAGTGGAATTGGCCATAAAAAAAGAAAACGATAGCATCGAGAGAGAAGTGAACATGAACTTTGTAAAAGACGCTACAAGGTCATCGAATCAAAAATATCAAGTAACAAGAGGAGTTTCAAATCAAGGCGCGCGGCAACGACAAAATTTGGACCAACCACAACGCCGATGGCAAGGCGCAGATTCACAAAACAGTTCAAGACAGCGCACGGATAGACAGACGTCGATGAGTTTAGCTACACTTCCACGCAGAAGGATGACAACTGAAAGAAATGTCAACATGGCGGAAGGAAAACAAAATTACGAGATGATAAAATGTAAAGTTTGTAATAATTATCATAAAGGAGTTTGTCGGTATGTAAATTTTTATTGTTCTAAGTGTAAAAGAAAAGGACATCTTGCTAAAGCATGTGCAAATAGAAATTTTAACTATGTAGATTTTTCAAATACCGAAAATAACCAAGATAACTGCCGAGATTGTTGGTTCACGGAACAAAACAATCAAACGGAGGAAGCAGACAAAAATTTTAATGTGTATAGTGATTGTCCATCAGAATTTGAAAATTTTAATATCAATAATGTTGATAAAAAATTTATTGTCAAAGTTTTAATAGAAAATACAGAGCATCTGTTTCAAATAGATAGCGGTAGTGTGATATCAGCGATAAATGCAGATCATTTTAATAACTACTTTGGACATTTTAAATTAAAGGAAGCCGAAATTGTTTTAAAAAGCTACAATAATAGTACTTTTGCACCATTAGGTTATATAAATGTTAATGTTAAATATAAAGACAAAAAAAGACAAATTAAATTGTATGTTATAGCTAACGGCGGTCCGAAGATTCTGGGGATGGATTGGTTAGAAGCATTTGGAATTCAGTTCGGAGTGGTTAATCAGCAGGATTACGTAAATAAAAGGATAAATGATATTGTTTCTAGATTTCCAGAAGTTTTTAGCAAAAAAATCGGTAAGTTTACTTTAGATAAAATTAAAATATATATTAAAGACAATGCTATGCCAATATTTCGTAAAGCACGTCCAGTACCTCTTGCATTCAAGCAAGGCGTTACAGAAGAATTAGAAAGGTTAGAAAAGGAAGGAATTATATCTAAGACTGAAACATCAGAGTGGGCTACACCTTTAGTTCCAGTTTTAAAAGAAGACGGTACAGTAAGATTGTGTGGAGATTACAGCGTAACTGTAAATAAATACCTAGAGAATATGGAGTACCCTTTACCAAGAGCTGAAGAAATTTTCTCGAAGCTTCATAAAGGAAAATATTATACCAAATTGGATTTGTGTAGAGCTTATAATCAATTTGAAGTAGATTTGGAATCGAGTAAGATTTTAACGTGGAGTACCCATCAAGGATTGTACACGGTTAACAGACTTCCATTTGGAATTAAAGTTGCGAGTTTCATATTCCAGAGGCATTTGGAGCAACTGTTAAAAGAGATACCATCATGTGTGTGTTATTTAGATGATATTATTCTAACAGGTGAAAATGAAGAAGAACATCTGAAGACATTGATCCTAGTACTAGAACAGCTAAAGAAAGCTGGACTAACCGTAAAATTGGATAAATGTGAATTTTTCAAGTCAGAAGTTGAATATTTGGGTCATGTGATTGGAAGTGATGGATTGAAGACAAGCGAAAAGAAAATACAAGCAATTAAAGAGGCACCCAGACCAGAAAATCTAACAGAAGTGAGATCTTTCCTGGGAATGGTAAATTATTATTCAAAATTTATACCAAACGCATCAATGATACTAAAACCAATTTATAATTTATTAAATAAAAACACTAAATGGGAGTGGGATGAACAATGCAATGATGCATTTTTAAAAATTAAAGAGATATTGTCATCAAAACTAGTACTAACCCATTTTAATCCAAATTTGCCAATTGTATTAACTTGTGATGCTAGTAAGTTAGGAATCTCAGCAGTATTAGCACACGAGATGCCAGATAAAACTGAGAGAATAATAACGTGTGTTTCTAGAACTCTGCAACCGAGCGAAAAAAATTACCCAATAATTCATTTAGAAAGTTTAAGCATTTACTGGGGTTTAATTAAATTTTACCAATATTTATATGGGAAAAAATTTAAAATTAGAACAGATCATAAACCATTAATATCCTTATTTCACCCTGAGAAAGGTATACCACAAATGCATGCCAGCCGTATGCAACGTTGGGCAGCATTTTTATCAAGTTTTAATTATGATATTGAGTATATAAAAGGGAAAAATAATATTGTAGCTGATTATTTGAGTAGAGCACCTTTAAATATTAATTACATTACAGATGAATTTCAAGGTTTAGGTAACTATGTGAATTTTGTGAGTACACTTAAGGAGCAAACGATCAGTATGGAAGAAATAAGACGAGAAACCAAAAAGGATATTATTTTGAAAAATGTAATGAAATATATACGAGAAGAAAAATGGCCAGAGATGTCAGAAGAAACGAAACCATACTATCACAGGAAGCACGAGATAATAGTGGACAAAGGAATTTTAGTTTGGGGACATAGAATAGTTATTCCGAAGTCACTCCAAAGAAAAATGCTGGATGAACTTCACCAACACCATTTCGGAATGGTAAAGACAAAAAGTATAGCAAGATCGTATGTTTATTGGCCTAAAATAGACCAACAGATTGAAGAAACATGTAGAAAGTGTATGTGCTGTATGGAAAACAAGCCAGCTCCACCAAGAGCAATACTAACACCATGGGATGTTGAAACCGAGTCTTGGACACGAGTGAGCATGGACTTTCTGGGACCTATAAGAGGTAAAATGGTATTAATAATAGTGGACGCATATAGCAAATGGCCAGAAGCACACATTATGAGCCATATAACAGCAAAAGAAACGGAAGAGAAAATTAAGAGGACATTCGCCAGATTTGGCATTCCTAAAACGATAGTAACGGACAACGGCACACAATTTACAGCAGAAACGATGCAAGAATTTTTCAAAAGAAATAACATTCGACATATCACGTCACCCCCGGGTCATCCACAGTCGAATGGAGCAGCAGAAAACATCGTAAAAACTTTCAAAAACAATGTCAAAGCCAGAGCAATTGATATAAGAAACAAGGGTAAGAGTATTGATTTGATAATTTCAGAATTTCTATTTTCATATAGGACAACACCGCATATAGTAACGAAAGAAACACCAGCCAAGCTGATGATGGGTAGACAACTCAGAAATAGAGCAACCATACTGAAAGAGTCCATAGGATGGAGAGTAAGTAGGGAAGAAGAGGAAACTGGAGCAGAAAACAATCATCAGAAAGCTCAAGAGCGACAGGTTAAGTATTTTAAAGGAAAAAAGAGAGAATTTGAAATAGGAGAAACGGTAGCAGTGGCAGATTATGGTAATCCTAACCAAAGGAGTTGGACTAAAGCAGTCATTGAAAAGGTAATAGGCAAAACGACATATCTGTGCAGACTAGAAGATAAGAGACTATGGAAAAGACATGCGAACCAGATACATAGAAGAGAGAGAGAAGGAACAGGGTCAGGTAAAAAGAAATACGGATGTAAGAAACAAACAAAGCACTATGAAACGGTATTGTTGGGAAAATATGCCTGAAGCGGCAAAACATACGTCAGACAGTGATGAAGTTGTAAATAATGATGAATTTGTTTTTACAGATGAAGCAGTAGGGCAAGATCATATTACAATTAACAACTCAGCTGAACCACCAATCCGAACTGAACATTCCAAACCACAACAGACAGAACCATTCATTCCGAGTGATCCAGGCCAACCCCCGGAATCATCGGAAACCGGAAGTAGGACAAATGTTGCAAAACATTGTGATTTAGAGAAGGTTGTACGACGTAGTTCAAGAACTACAAAAACACCAGCAAAATTTAAAGATTATGCATTAGAAATCGACTGAAATATGTACTTATGGTTAAAATATTTTTTTTTATATATGTGAATAGCCACAAATAACGTTTAAATTTGTATTTGTATTGGATGTATACATGTATGTATTTTAAAGGAATGACAGAGTGGAATGGCGGAGAGAGCTTAAGTATTAATATTACTTTTAAAAATAATACAAATTTAAGTGATTGGTAGAAAGAAAAATTTTTTTTTTGAATATTGTTTTCTAAAATGATTATTGAATGTTTCACTGTACCTATTGTAAGTAGAGATAATTTATATTGTACAAACATAGTAAATCGTAATCATACTGTAGGTATATTGAAGCATAATATTAAAAATGCACTCACAGGAGTTAGGCTAACAAAGGGGGGTGTAATATCGGACATATGATAAGGTTGGCAACGGTGTCAAGCCAAGGAGCACAGGCTCATTGAAACGTAGTAGACAGTCTGCTCTCAACCTCCGCCCTCTATGTCACGGTGATTCGATATATATATATATATAGATGAGTATGATAGTTAAGGAAGTAAATATGATGTAAAACCGCTTAAAACATAATTATTAAAGTATATATAAAACACGTGAGTTTTATTAGTGTACGATGTTTAAGTTAAGAGGATACACCACAATTACGTATTGTCTTGATCTGAATCTTAATAGAATTGCGAACAAGTCTGATTGTACCGTAGGTCCGCTGTATTGCGCGTCGTTTAAGGAGATTCCCGTTGTAGTTTTTGCACTGGCGTCAAATACAACGCGACATTTAGTAGTAATGGCCGATTCTCTTCTAACCGCATGATGAGGTAAATAGTAAGTTAACTTTTGAGTGTCATTGTTTTCAGACATTTTATACATATGGTTTAATTTTTCATTCTCCCGCATGAATTGTACGTATTGTTCTTTTAATTCTGAGTTTCGCTCAAGTTTTCTTTCTAACGAAAGAAATCGGTTGACTGCGGAATTCCTTGATTCCCCTAAATTGTATATTTTCTCATTTACTGGCATTCTTACTACAAATTGACCGTTAGAATTACGTATAGTGTTTTGTGTAAAATGCTCTTCACAAAATTTATCCGAGCTTGACATCACCTTACAGTTCTCATAGTTTTCTAGTTGCCAAAACTTGGCTAACTGTTCATTAATGGATGTCTCATCCGGTTGTATAGAATGACATACAATTGCTCTATTGTTATTTTTTTGTAAATTGTTTATAGCCCCACTTACTATCCATCCTAGCATTGTATTGTGTAATATTGGCAAATGTTTGCCCAATTGAATTTGACCCACTGATAATACTTGCCAAAATATGTCACAACCTAAAAGCATGTCAATTTGTTTACTTTTGTAAAATTCTGGATCTGCTAACTGGATATTTGAGGGTATTTTTATTATTGATTTGTCTATAGTTAGAATAGGTAAATATTCTGTAATTTTATTTAATATTAAACACGACAATTCAGTTTTGTAATTTGATTGCAGTGAATTTAATTCTATGTTGACCTTCTTGTTTGCGAAAGATAATGCCTTACCAACGCCACTAATTGCGAAATTAAATTTTAATTTATTTAGGCCTAACTTATCACAAAACTGTTCTGTTATAAAATTACACTGGGATCCATTGTCTAGCAGAACGCGGGCTAGGTGGGGTTTCCCATTGTGATCCTTCACTTCTACGGACCATAGCCGTAGCCAAGAGGATTTGCGCTGGGACCAGAGATTCAATAACGTGCATTGATATATTAGTTTCATTACCTTTATTCTCGATTGATGTACCTGCTACGTCTGAGGATTGTGATTGATTGTAATTCTCAATATGTAGTATTGTATTCTGCTTCCGGTGGCACTTTTTGCACCCAGAATACTTGCAATCTTTTGAAAAATGTCCCGGTCTCAAACAATTTGTGCACAACTTTTTCTCGAATACCCTTTTTCTTTTTTCAGAAACTGGAATTTTTGACAATGTTTCACAATTGTATATATAGTGGTCCCCTTTGCAAAAATAGCATTTTGTTTTATTGACTGTGCTTACATGTGAGACACCTTTCCTTGGAACCTTAATTTCACTCTTTATTGTGTCCCTAGAAGAAGACCTTTTATATTCAAGTTTTTTCAGTAAACCTAACCTATAAATTAAAAATGTTTCCATATCGTTCATGTATGGTTTGTCTCCCGCTTTTTTGTATATTTCCCATTCTTTTTGTGTTTCGGTATCAAACTTACTGTTTAATATATATATTAAAATTGTATCGACTGATGGTTCCCCAAAACTCTCCAAAGCTCTCAAGTTTTTTGTGGTATTCAAATAAAGATCTCTTAAACCCCCACTGTCCTTAATTGACATATATGGTTGGTCAAAAATTGCTTTTACATGGTTAAAAATGATTAAATTGTGATTCTCATAATATTGACATAGTAATTTCCATGCAACGGGATAGTTAGCTTCTGTTTTTTGTATACCACTTACCAATTGTTTTGCTTCTCCTTCCAAGGACATTTTTAAATAGTGAAATTTATCGACTGTACCTATATGTAATTTGTTGTGAATCATTTCTGTAAACGCATCACGAAATTCCAACCAATTTTCAATATGGCCGTCAAATATCGGTAATCTAATTTTTGGCAATCGAGAATCATGATTTGACATAGACGGTAAAAGCCTAACATCGCCACTGTTATTATTTGTATTAATAATTTCTGACTCCTTTATTTCCGCCACTGGTAATCCAATATTGTTAATAGCTTCCGATATTTTTGTTGCGACACTAGCTTCGCTTTTACTAATATTGCTACCTTTTTCTGGTTGTATATACACTACCTTCACGTGACTTATCAGAAGTATCGTTTATTTTTAGAATTTCCTTCAATTTTCCGATTGTTGTGAAATAATTGTTTCCAAAGTCTACCATCTCCTCTTTTTCCTTATTTAGGAATTAATCGTTATCTATTAATATTAACTCAATTTTATTTTAAACCTCCTCAAATTGATCCAACAACGGTTCTGCCTTGCTTACTATTAAAGCTATTGTACTGAATAAAGTGTTATCTTTTAATATAAGCTCTTTTTCAAACTCTAAACCTAGAAGGTAATTGTGCAATCTAGTTATTTTACTTTTTATTTTTAATTCTTTTAATTGGACTTCCATTTTTTTTGGAATAGAACTTATAAAGTTGAATTGCAATAGAAAACTAGATTGATTGAATAAGTACCTATGTATCTATACACTTTTAATTGTAATTTATTAAGCAGATAAATATGTGTTTTAAATTTAAATGAAGTTACTTGTTAGTAATACTGTATTGTTTTACTTAATTGAATTGTAATCACCCGTATAATTGTTAATTGTACCTATTCAAATCCTAATCGGAAAATATCGACTATAATAATAAATTCAAATCTACAGTGCATGCATAAATTGGTACTTCTGTCATATATTTTTCAAGCTGGAACTCCTAACACTTGACCATGCGGCGAAATTGAAGTATGATGCACTATAATTGTCTTAAAGTAATTAACTGATTACTATTTTAATCCGGCTCGAAGGACCATGTTTATTGTGTGGACTGTAACACTTATTTTTGCTTTTATTTTAATTAAAATAGATCGATATTTTTGTATTTTTTAATGTTAAACTTTGACTGGTGTATATGTATGTGACAGGTTTTTTGAACGACTTATTATTCTTTTTTTTGTTCTCGTTCCCTGGCAACCGCCACTCTCGTCGCCGGCGTTGCCGACTTTATCAATTTTCAGTGGAGTCTGGACAGGTGGTTAAACGGTACATTTTTAAATATCTCTAGCAGATTTTTTCCAATGCCATCTCTGCCAGCCATTTTATTAAAATTACCCATAAATATATTTTCAAGTTGTAATATTGCACAATATTGATAGGGGGTACTGTCAAACCTCCAAAAGGCAAATTTTCTTTCTGGACATAGGCTTTCAATTTAGTGAAAATCATGGCTCCTCTTTCCAATAAGTTTTGTTGGTTAAATTCTTCACAAATTGGACAAGAATGTTGCAACAACATTACCTGCTGGGCTAGTAAGATTTTGATAGTCACAGGTAAAAACTTTTCAAGGTGTTTTTGGAGTAGAAAAGGGGAAAATAATATCTTTAAAAGTTTCTGCCGAGTCCGTATTAATGTCTAATAAAACTTCATTAATATCGTCCATGCAATTAGCACCTTCAACTTCATTAAAATATTTCTTAAACGCTCTAAAAAATTACATGGGTGTTGGGTTTCTAGAATTGCTAATTTGTCCAAAGAAATTTTCAAGGCAGTCCTGATTAAGATTTCTGGCCAACAAAAATGTATATTGCTTTGTTTTCAAAATATTCCAAAGAGCTTTTAATTATTTTATGGTTAACTTCCATCCAGATATAAATTTCATTCGGTTTGTAACGCATTTACCCATTTACTATGAGTATATTTTTAATATCTTACCTTCGGAAATCGAAAAAAGAGATCTAATCCTCTTACTCTTGCAAGCATCAACAGGACACAATAACCCCATTTCAATTAATCTAGATTTAATTATTAAAAAATATAAACAATGTTCTCACAATATTACACAACGCAACACTAAACTACAACCGGTATAATACGTTCTCAGCGGAATATGTGGATAACTGGTATACAGCTCTGGGCCCGACCAGCCCGAAACGATGACGGGGCAAGGAGGGAACGTTTAGGGGCGTGCCGAAGAGTTGAACTACTATTCTTGTTAGTGTATGGAGACTACACTAACACTTTACAGTATCTTACGCGCGTAAGATAGTGTTGGTGTAGAGGTAGTGTAAACTGTGTTCAGTGACGAGTATCGCCAACGGTTCCAAAATTCTCAACTTAGTTTAGACAAATATTGCAAATAAATATTTTATAACAGTTTGACCATTTTTCTCAAAGTCGACTTTGTGTATTTTAAAATAATCTTTTGTGGGTCAACAATATTTACATTTGGATGCGGATCATAGTGGAATTGATCAAACTGGAATGCGTTTGAAGCTGGCCGATTATTTTAAAATAAAAAAATAGTTCCTCACTCATTGTGGTCGCCATCAACGAAGTAAAATTTCCTAATTTTAACTATGATTGATTTGATCCTTCGATAATTAAACAGACTATAGTTCTGTTTCAAAAATGTAGACCATGATTCATAACGTCGTGGTGTGGTCATATTAGGTTTTTTAATTTATAGAAAAAAAATTGTATACCATAGCAAAGATTACAAAATAAATACTTGTAATCTATAACCATAGTCATATGATTTTAAATGACAAAATAGAATGGGTTCGATGTTAATGAATCAAGAAATAGATGTTATTGGTCAAAACTAATTTACAACGATCCCAGCTAACAAAGATTAAAGACTCGGAACTAGATCTTTATTGTCTTTCCCACAATCAAGTGTAAAATAAACACTTCAAATAAAAATAGTTATTTATACTATAAGGGATGTAAGTAACATTTACTAGTAGAGAACGATTTTGCGCCCGAGCGATAGCGAGGGCTGGCAATAAAGTTCGAGAGTAGTAAATATACTATTTCTTCTCCTCCCCGCAGAATTTATTTTTGGATTTTTATTAATTTAATAAGATACTTTTCTATAGGGTCATGAGCATTGTTATTTTATCAACAACGTCAAACTGACAGTTGTTTATAAAAAATTGAGAGAAATTGAAATTATTGATTTGTATAACAGCCAAATGGATATAGAAGAATCAGCAAATATCCATTGTCTGTCGCTGCTGCCAGAAAAATCAAGAGAGAGGTATGAAGCAACGTATCAATACTTCAAGAAATGGTACCAAACACGTCAAGGGCAATCGATACCCTTTATACCCCTCAAAACAGTGTCAAAATGCGTTGTTTACTATATAGGGATGAGAAAATAGCTATTTGTAGGGAGGAAAGTGCTTCTTTTCCTCCCGATGGTGAAGTTTACTATAGTTTACTATACTAAAGTATTCATTCAAGGGAGGAAAAGGCACTTTACCCCCATGTTATTACATATGATTTTTCCGCCTCCCTCAAATAACAAGTCATTTTTAAATAATTTATTTATGAAAGAATTAAAAAAAAGAAAAAAAGCTGTCCACGCCGGAATTCGAACCAGCACCTACAGGCCTATCATGAACAGTGAGCAGTGCACCAACTCGTTGCGCTACCGAGACTAGCATGCAAGATCTGCGGAACACAGCGTATTGCTGTAGCTCTATTATAATATTTGCCGTTTAACTTTTATTTTCTTAATATATTTACTTCTTGAAAATATCTTACCTTCATTAATAAATAATTATCATCGGTGCCTTCTAGTAAAAATCTATTTACTTCCTCTCTTGAGAAGGTTTTTGCCTTATTAGGTTTATATCCCTGATTTTGTCTTTTCAAGAAAGCAATTAATTTTGGGTATTAATATCCACATTTTCTTTTATTTGAGGCATGGTACGTAGTATCGAATACTTGGACCACAATGTAGAGGCTTTTAATGTATTTGCTAATATCGAAAAATACCCCAAAATAACATTTTCTGACTAAGTAGGTACGAATATGCTTTTCTTCGGCCCATTGCTTGAAATGTAAATACTGTTTTCCGTATTTTTCTTTAGATTTTTTGGGTAGGTAATAGAGATTGTACTGTTACATTAACTTGTTCAAAAATATCCGGTGGTGTATTATTTATATCTTCAAATTCGCTTAAATCACTCATTTCTTAAATATTATTTTATATTTTGTAGATAAATTATAGCGTAACAAACTTTGAAACTGATCTGTCAATCGACCATAGCATATATATGCTATAATATTTCTGTCCTAAATTCGAAAACCGGATGAATCTATGAATTGAAGTCAAATTATTAATGTAAAAATCGTTAAATTAAAATAAAAATTTACTGATTTTTAACATTTTGCAAAATACAGGGTGTTCTATAAATAAACGGTAAAATGTATACTTATACCTATAATAGAATATAGTTTAGGTCGTCAATGTCGTATAAGTTATTTCATTGATGATGTACCATAATGTGATGCCTTTTGGCCCAATATAATAATATAATAATAAGAATTAAATTCCCTTGATCTTATTTCAACAAAACGTTCGAACATTTCATTATTATATAAATATAAATTAACCCATTAATGGCCAAAGTTGCGTAAACGCAACTTTTTAAAAAACATTTTTTACTTGGAAAACGAGGCAGTATCTGTCAAATCTAAATTTATAGTAATGTAAACTAAGAGTTTATACATTAGAAATAAATCTATGTAACTTAAAATATTAATTTATCTGAATATAGTAAATTTCTGAATATGCTCAATTGTAGTTATTTATGTACCTCTTGTTTAATGTTCTGTTATTTATATTTAAGTTATTGGTTGATGGTTTATTAAACATAAGATATTATTAGATATACTTTATTTGTTAAGGTCGATACATGTTTTTACAATCATAACTGTAAAGGGTGGAATGTCTGTTGTGTCAATGTCATGACATATGACACATCAGGTGTGTTCCGAACATCTATATAAATACCAAACACCTTCCCCTTAAAGGTTAAGTTTTACAACAGGTTTAATACATCGACCAAATCGAGATCTGTTGCCAAGAGAGGTATCTGGGATGTTTATCTCATTGGATGTAATAGTTTCAGTTTCATGTAAAATATTTAGGTCTTCAACAATGTTGTTGTTTTCATGATCTGTTAAATCATGTCTACTGTTATATTTGTCATCAGGATGCAATTCCGGCTCTAACAGTAAGTCATCAGTGTTTGTCCTGGTAAATGAGAGTTTCATTTGACTACTATTACGTCTAACAATTCTATTATTCTTTTCCTTGCGCAACCAATATGACCGAGGCTCAACAGCCTTTTCTAATACTACTGCTTTATGCCATATTTTGTCTTTAGAGCTTTTTACTACTACTTTATCTCCCTTTCTAAAAATTGACTCAGTTTTACGGCTAGTTTTATTATGTTGTTTTTCAACTTTTTGTTTTTGCTCACATAAATATCTTAATATTTGTGTTTCAATCTGTGGTTCTAATTTACTTTCTATTATTGGTAATTGTGTTCGAAGGGTTCGGCTCTGCAATATTTGAGCTGGAGATGCCTGTAAATTTATTATTGTTGTGTTATTATATTCTAAAAGTAATTCCCTATAGTCGCTTTTTTCATCCAAGCTTTTACGCAATATTTGTTTGCCTAGATTAACAGCCTTTTCAGAGAGTCCATTGCTTTGATGATGGTATGGTGTACAGGTAAGTATTTTTATGTCTTTATTTTTATAATAATTTTTGCATTTTGCTGACAGAAATGGTAAGTTATCGGCTATTATATGTTGGGGGTATCCAAATCTTGTAAATACCTCCTGCATAACATTAATTACTGAATCTGATGTTTTATTAAATAGTGGACACATCTCAATCCAGTGTGAGAAGTGGTCCACTAAAATTAGGTAAGCTTTTGATCCGAATTCAAGGATATCTACACCAATTTTATTAAACCTGAGTTTCGGGATAGAGTGAGGTAACAGCGGTTCCTTAATACCCCTTGGCATATGTTTTTCACAAGTTCTGCATTTTTTTACATAGTTCATGATATCAGCCGTTAAATTTGGCCAATATAATATTTTTCTTGCCTTATGTGTTGTTTTATTTATGCCCATGTGACCTTTGTGTAACAATTTCAACATTGGCAGTCTTAAAGATTCAGGTACCACTACTTTATTATTAATGAAAACTAAACCTGCTTCTACATAAATGTCGTTTTTACTTGTATAGTATGGTTTACATTCTAAAGGAACGGCATCTAATTTTGGCCAGCCATTATAGTAATAATCCGAAATTTGTTTTAAAACTATATCATTAGCTGTTTCTCTTCTAAATTCACATTTTTTTTCATCTGACATGGGTAAATGTCTGGATACTGAATGAACAGTTTCAAACATATCAAAATCACAATAGTCAGAATTTAAGCTGGCTCTGGATAACATATCTGCGAAATGTACCTGTTTTCCAGGAACATAATATACATTTAAATTATATTTTAGTAGCTTAAGGCGTAAGCGTTGTAATCTTACTGACCCAATTTTACAAATAGGTTTTTTCATTATCGGGATAATTGGTTTGTGGTCCGTCTGCACATCAACATTAGATCGGTAAATAAAATCATGAAATTTCTGAGTGCTATAATGTATTGCTAGTAATTCTTTTTCGGTTTGACTATAATTAACTTCATGGTTGTTCATCGTACGAGATGAACACGCAACTAACTTTAGTACATTCGAGTGTTCCTGAAACATGCAACAGCCCAACCCATTCTTAGATGCATCACACTGTAATACAATTTTCTTGCTTTCATCGAATGGTGCTAATGCAGGTGTTTTACAAATAATTTTTTTTATATTTTTAAATGTTTGTTCATGTTTTGGAAGCCACTGCCATTCAATATTGGATTTAAGCAATTCACATAAAGGTGACATATGTTCAGCCATATTTGGAACATATCGCCTCACATAATTAAGTGAACCAATTATTCTCTGCAATTCTAATTTATTTTCTGGGCTTTTTAACTTACAAAGAGATTCCACACGATCTGGATCAATTTCCATACCATTTTTATTGAAAATTTGCCCCATGAATTTAACTTTTGTCTGACAGTATTGAAGTTTGTCTTTATTAAATTTAGCATTTACTTGTCTGGCTTTTAATAATACTTCATTTACAGCTTTGTCATGCTCCTCTTTTGTCGCCCCTGCCACAATCATGTCGTCATGACATATTGTTACATTTTTAATTTTGCTGAAATGTTTTTCAATCATTTCATCAAACAGATCTTGGGAGTTTGACAGACCGTAAGGTAGTACCGTATACCTATATACTCCAAATGGAGTTGCGAAACAACATTTCCATGAGGAGCTTTCATCCAGTTTTAAATGATGGTAACCTTCTGATAAGTCAAATACTGTATATATACTTTTACCCTTTAATTTTGAACATACTTCTTCAATGCTTAAATTTGCTTTAGGTTTTGAACTATGCTCTTGTTTAAATCTGATGGATCTAAACATAGTCTGATTTTACCATTAGATTTCTCTACTAAGACGATTCTATTTATACTAGCATGAGAGTCAATTTTTTCTACTTTCATTATTGCTTTGCCTTTAACTAACCTATCTAATTCAGCTTTATATGCCTCTCTAATAGCTAAAGGTACTTTATTTTGAGGATAACTAACCGGCTCAAATTTTTCGTTGGTTGTTATATGGCATTTGCCAGGAAATAAACCTGCACCTGAAAACACATCCATATTATCATTGATGAATACATTTTTACCCAAATCTATCGCATTTACATCATTAACAATTTTTACTCTTTTGATCAAATTTAGTCTTAAGCATGTGTGACCGCCTATGAGAACCTGACTTGCATCCTCAACAATTAAAAAATCCTCATAAACATCTATATTTTTGAATTTACAGTTTAAATTTACAATCCCCAATGGTTTTGTTAATGACCCTTGAAAGGCTTTTAAGATACATTCTGTGGGCCTGACCCTGAACTGTTTATTAATTTTTTTAAAGATATTTAAAGGAACAATATTAACTTCTGCCCCCGTATCTAGCTTTGTTATTATTTTATTTCCTTCAATTTCAATTTTTTCTTCCCAGATACTTCTCTTGTGATTACATGATATACTTTTACATTTACAAATATTTACGATATTTACATTATTGATTGAGAAATCATTAGAGCTATCACTGTCGGATTCCTGCTCTACAGACTTAACATTTTTGACTTTACATGCTACAGAGAAATGGTTTAATAACCCACATTTATTACATTTTTTTCCATATGCAGGACACTCACGAGCTTTGTGCTTTTTCTGACACCGCCTACATTGAAACACTTCATTTGTCTGAGAATTAAACTTAACATTACTTGTTACCTTTTTTCCTTTATGTCTTCTTGTCGCTTGACTTATTTCTATTTCTCCATTATTTTGTTGAAACTGAGAGTTCTGGTTCCTACTTTGTTCACTAGTTCTGCAGAAATCGATTGCCTTCTTCAAAGTCAGCTTGTCTATTCTCAGCAAGGCTTCTCTCGTTGTTGGGTCTCTTATCCCAATCACCATTTTGTCACGTAAAGCTTTTTCTTCAACTGTCTCTGTCTGGTCTATCACGTTAAAGTTACAACACTTTACCAGGTGTTTACAGTCTGTTAAAAATTGCTCAAAGGTTTCACCCTCTTTCTGAACCCGTTTTGAGAAGTTATACCTCTCAAAACACTCATTTACTCTTGGGTTTACATAATTACCAATTGTGTCCAACATGAAATTATAATACTCAGTTTGTTCTCTTGGGATATCGAATGTAGCCATAATTCTAGCCGCTTCAATTCCAATCATATTGCGAAGTATTGATAATTTTACTTTCTCGACCGCCTCGTGTTGGCCTGTTGCCATTAAGTAGTCCTCGAACGCCGTTCTCCAAAATTTCCATTCAATTGCAGCGTTCGAGCCTTGTAGATCAAAGTCTGGTGGCAGTTTTACGCCTAAATTTGCCATGCTTCTGTATAAATTTATTTTCTTCTGGTTTTAAACTTAACCTATATTTTTGGTCTTTCTGATCATCCACTAATACCAATAACTATTTTCACTTATATTTACTTTAGCCGCAGCGCCATGTTTAATGTTCTGTTATTTATATTTAAGTTATTGGTTGATGGTTTATTAAACATAAGATATTATTAGATATACTTTATTTGTTAAGGTCGATACATGTTTTTACAATCATAACTGTAAAGGGTGGAATGTCTGTTGTGTCAATGTCATGACATATGACTTATGACACATCAGGTGTGTTCCGAACATCTATATAAATACCAAACACCTCTCTATGAAAAATTTTTTTGGGTAGCAATTTTACCATAACTGAAATTTGTCTGTGCTACACATAAATGAAAAACATTCAAGATATTTACTAAATATTTATATTCACTTATGTTTTCAAAATAACCTTGCTGAATTTGTAGAAATATGATGGATGCGTTTACGCACCTTTGGCTAAAAGCGGTAACCGAGATTCATTGGATTGAAAAGTTTATTTATAGTGATTTTATTTTTCTTTAGCATATAATGAGGTGTGGTATACTATTTTTATCCTAGGTTATTAGAAGTACTAGTTCGATTTTTATTATTACAGTCGATTTTCGAAGTGGACAAGCAAAAGGGCACTAACCACTGCAGAAATGCTCTCTATTAGAAGTGAACTCAGACTGTGAAAATGCTGAGTGATCTTGTTTATGTGCCGCCGGAAACAGATAAAATTACCGACGAGGAATACATTGACGAAAATACAGTCGGGGAGGGGAATGGTGCAATAGATATTGCGGGCACTTATGAAATACAGCCAAATATAAAAGATGATATAGAAAGCGATGATTCTAATGATGATCTACCTCTTAGCGAACGAACCAAATGCGCCAGAGTAGATCCTCAAAAAGTAGCTGTTCTACCCAAGTGGGTAGAAACATACACCTACTTATTCTAGTACCCCTCCACAAAGTTCCAATCGATGTATTGAAGACATAAAAGCACAGCATGGCGGCAAGTCACCTTATGAAATTTTTCTCGTTATTTTTTTTATAAGGAAGTAATTTTTCGAAACGTTGGGTAGTAGATAAGAGTTTCATTAAGCCCTCCTTACGACGGAATCCCTACGATATATAAAACCTATTATATATATATATATATAGGATAGTCTTTGCCGACTAAGTAGGTATAAAACCAGAAATATTGGGGAAACGGCAAGTTTATAAAAGTGAACTCTTCTTACTAATTTAACAAGCTTTCGGAAACTTTTATTTCCATTATCAAGTTACAGTAAATTGAGGATTGATATAAAATGGTAAATATATATTAAATGTTAAAATTGGTATTTGAATTTTTTTAAAAATGGATTGTTGTTTATTTGCAATTTTTATATTATGTTTCTTAAAGATTCCCTTTTTAGTAAAATCAAAGACAAAACACCTAATAATAAATTACCTAACATAGTTTATGAAATTCCTTGCGAAAATTGTGATAAGAAATACATTGGTCAGTCAAAAAGGTCTCTCACTAATAGAATAACATCCCATAAGTGACAGCAAACTTCATCCAGAGAAATGTGCACTTGCTGAACACGTATTCTCTGAAGGCCATAAAATGAATTATGAGCATGCCAAAATTTTATCGACAGAGATCAATTACAAAAAACGGATCTTTTTAGAAACAGCCTATATATCACAAGAAGATAAATGTATTAACAAAAAAACTGATCTAAATAATCTAAGTACAATATATGCATATCTTTTGGATTTTGAAAAACAAAATTTAAATAGTTTTAAAAAACGAATTACTATGGAGAATTTTTAAACAATTTCATTTAGACATCTTTCAAAAATATTTTTTATATTATATTGTTTTTTGAGTTTTTTATATACAAATGTTCCATTTACTACTATTTATACAAATTATTTACCTCTAATCTCATTTAGATATATGTAAGTATTATTATTATTTAATTTATCTGCTATATAATTTATTTTATTTTACATTTTTAGTCCTTGAAAATGAACACGTAGTGGTTCGAAAGCTCGGAATTAAATTCTTAAAAGAGTACACTTTGGTATTATTGCCACATCCCCACAAAAACTCCTATTAAACAAATAGTTGGCAAATATTTATAAATATTTATTTATTTATAAATATTTATAAATATATATATATATATATATATATATATGCTATTTTCGGCCAAAGGTGCGTATACGCACCTACGTTTTTTTTTCTTAAAAATAATTTGATATTTTTGTTTATGCTAAATTAGTCTTAATTGATGCTTTTTATGTGTCTTTCAATAAAAACATTTCAAGATTTAATCATTTTTAATTCCTTGGCCGTTAATGGGTTTTATGAAGGTTATTTAATAGAAAGTCAAGTTCAAGCGTGAAGTAAGTCAAAACAATAATATGTTTATTTGTTTTATTTGAACTTGACTGGTTATATAAATATGCATTCAATATTTATTATAGGAGAAGTTGATTTAGAGTAAGTCATGAAGAACATTCTATATAGTCGAATGATCAGAGATCAGTAATCTTTAACCATTAAGTATAAGTATGCTATTCGGCTAGGTACTTATGTATATCATTAGCAATAGTATATAGTGTAATGTATTATAGTAAATAAATCAACCATATCCCAGTGATAGAAGTAGTTATTTCATTCCCTGGAGACGATCCTCTAAGTCTACCAACGTATCCATTGGAGACGCATCCATTACATGGCGATCCTGCAAACAATTGGAATTCTGTGACAATGGTGGTAAATCGACGAAGCAAGCGGTCCAGGAGAATGGATTGGTCAACAGCAATTTTATAGTTCAAGAGGAGGAAATCAAAGCAGATCTGGAGGTAAAGACCCTTATTTATATTATTGTGGTTGTTTTGGTACTACAATTCGGATGGTCCATATATAAGAACTATAGAAGACAAATGAAGAGGGAGATAAGAAGAAATCTACAGCATAGCAAAGCACACTGAATCTTTAGGATGGTGAGAATTTTTTTTTGTAAACTTTAAAGGTATATTCTGTTTTGTGGCTATATTTGTAATTTTTATTTTTATTGACAATGAATCAATTAATTTTAAATGTCCTCGAGCGATGGAAATGCAGTAACTTGGGATCAATTTGAGAGTCGAATGGATTTAATCTTAGAAGATGTACGTAAGAGTAGTAAGCGAGTGTTAAAAAAGGAGGTTCCCAAAAGTTTACAAACTCATATTGATATAATAAACAATTTGAGTAGTTCATTTAATAATTTTTCTAGTTTAATAAATAAGAATTGGCATAAGTTGGATGAGGATCAGGAGAATACATGTATTTTATATTTTGACAAAATTAGAGAGAAAGTAGTTAAAGCATTTCAAGTGTTAGATTGTCGGTATAAAGTTCCGTCACAGTTGATTACACGTAATAATTTGATTGTTAAGGACGTATTACAAGAATTTAGCAAGAGTGAAAGTGAGAAAATGGCATTAAGTATGAGTGATTTTTTCAGTTTAGCTGGTAAGATATTGCCAAATGAGTTTAATGGTGATACGAGCAAACTACAATCTTTTTTAGATGCAGTTAGCTTGTTGCATGTTTACGCAGTAGAGCATGAGAGCAATGCTGTGTTGTTTGTAAAAACAAGACTGACTGGGAAAGCCAGGGTTTTGATCACCACTGAGGATTCCTTGGGAGGAATAGTAGATACATTAAAAAGAGGGCTCCGAGGAGACAGTGCTAGTTTGGTAAGTGCTAAACTAAGCAAACCCAAACAGAACAATAAGGATTTTGTCGGATATGCTTCTGAAATGGAGAAATTGGCAGAACAGTTACAAGCCGCGTACTTGGCAGAAGGAATGCCAGTACACTTAGCAAAGAAGTATACCACGGAAGCTGCAGTAAAATCCTTAATAAGTAACTCAGCATCAGAACGGATAAAAACTGTGATAGCAGCAGGAAATTTTTCGACACCGCAAGAAGTAATAACTAAACTTGTGTCCATCGATGGGGGAAGCAATCAGTCAGCTGGAACTGTGATGTATTATAAGGAGGATAGAAATAGGTTTTCGTCGGGAAATAGATATTTTCCGCAGAATAAGCATTCTTATGCTAATCACAATGGAAGAAATAATTTCCATAGGAAAAATAACTACTATAATAGTAGGAAATTTCAAGAGAGTCAAGGAAATAGGAGATTTACTGTTTACAGGGAGAATCCAGAAGGATATAGGAACAGGCCTAACAATAGGTTCACCAATGATAATAAATACAGAAATGTAAGAGTGTGTGAGAGTGAAGAGACGAGAGTGGAAGATGTACAGAAAGAATTGGGGTTTTGAGAAAGAAAGGTGGAAAATCCAAAATTTTAAATAACTTGCATAACAATAATCGTTACATTTATAACTTTGATTTAACTCTTTCAAACTTTGTGCAAATCAAAACTGACATATCGAATACGATTGATACTTTCATACTAGATACAGGTGCAGATATTTCGTTATTAAAAATTTCAGATAATTTTCCATATCACTTAATGCAAACAACACAAATTTTAAATATTAAGGGCATAACTCAGGGAGAAATTAGAACTTTGGGTAAAATAGAAATTTTTCTTTTCATTAAGGATATAGCATTTAAACATTGTTTTCATCTAGTAGATGAAGAATTTCCTATTCCTACGAATGGAATTCTAGGAAGGGATTTCATAAGTAATTATAATTGCATTTTAGATTATTCAGAATTGAAATTATATATAGATTGCAAATCTGGAAATCCAGTGACATTAGAAATTTTTGATAATCCTGAATATGATACTATAGCAATACCGCCTAGATGTGAAGTCTATCGTTTAGTAGAAAGTTTTAAAAATTTAAGACAAGAGAAAGTTGTTGAGCAACAGGAATTAGTTCCAGGAATATTTATAGCGAGATCTATTATATCAAAAACTAATCCTTATGTCAGAATTTTGAACACAAATTATGAAAGTAAGTCGATAAATACGAATAATATTAAAATATTGGATTTAAACTTATTTCATGAATATGCAGTGAAGAATGAAAGTAAGAATAGGGTGTAAGAATTAAGGAAAACTTTGAATTTAGACGTACCAGAATACGTAAGGGGTAAGCTAATAAATCTTTGTGAACATTTTTCAGACATTTTTACTTTAAAAAATGACATTTTAACGCATAATAATTATTATGAGCAAAAGCTATGGGTAAAAGATGATACACCAGTATACATTAAAAATTATCGTACACCTCATTCTCAATCTTCAGAACTTAATGACCAGGTTCAAAAGTTAGTAGATCAAGGTATAATCGAATCTTCAATCTCAGATTATAACAGCCCAGTTTTACTTGTTCCCAAAAAGGCGATCAATGGAGAAAAGTCTTGGAGACTTTGCATAGATTTCAGGCAGTTGAACAAGAAAATAGTTACAGATAAATTTCCATTACCTAGAATAGATTCGATTTTAGATCAGTTAGGGAGGTCGAAATGGTTTTCAGTCATAGACCTTATGTCAGGTTTTCATCAAATTCCTTTAGAACAGTCTTCAAGGAAATATACATCTTTCAGCACAGAAAAAGGTTCTTTTCAGTATACAAGATTACCATTTGGTTTAAATATAAGTCCAAATAGTTTTTCAAGGATGATGTCCATAGCATTTTCAGGATTAACTCCAGAAAAAGCATTTCTTTATATGGATGACATAGTTGTAATAGGGATGTCAGAAAATCATCATTTAAGTAATCTCGAGAAGGTATTTAACACATGTCGAAAATTCAACCTTAAATTAAACCAACAAAAAAGTCAATTCTTCAGACGAGGAGTCACTTACTTAGGACACAATTTGTCTAGTGAAGGGGTTTTACCCGATAAAGCAAAATATTCAGTCATTGAGCAATATCCAGTGCCCAAAAATTCAGAAGAATCTAAAAGGTTCGAAGCATTCTGTAATTATTACAGACGTTTAATTCCAAATTTCGCTGAACTATGCATACCTCTCAATAAATGATCCAGGAAAAATGTAAAATTCGAGTGGTCGAAAGACTGCGAAAATTCATTCCAAATATTAAAATCGGCATTAATACAGCCGCCTATTCTGAAATATCCAGATTTCAATAAAAATTTTTTATTGACAACTGATGCTTCAAACAATGTGTGTTCTGCAATACTTAGTCAGGAATACGAAGGTATAGATCTACCTATAGGTTATGCCTCGCGAAGTTTTAAGAAAAGTGAATTAAATAAACCTATAATCATGAAAGAATTGTTAGCTATCCATTGGGGAATTAATCATTTTAAGTGTTATTTATATGGTTCTCCACATTTTATTGTGAAAACGGATCATAAGCCGTTATCACATCTTTTTTCGATGGCAGAACCAACTTCGAAACTTACAAGAATTAGACTAGATTTAGAAGAATATAACTTCGAAATACAATATTTGAAAGGAAATTCAAATTACGCCGACAGTATCTCAAGAATATCCATAAAGGAATTAAAAGACTTGTACATTGACAATGCTCACGTTTTAGCTATAACGAGATCAAAAACTCGTCAGAATACAGCTCAGCCTACATGAGAAGATAAAATAGTTTCCACAGAAATAGAGAATGAAATTCGCAAACCAGCAGTATGTAAAGTACTGAATAATTTAGAGGCGCATAAATGACCAATTCTGCAATTTGAAAGTAACCGTGTTTCGCTAAGGATGAACATATGGCTCAAAAACAGGATGAGATTTAGCCAAGCCTTATTAAATACCGATATAGTTAACTTTGATTTATGTCAAACGTTAGTTCAGCTTGATAAGTTAGCGGTAAGAAATGGAGTAAAAAGGATGAAAATTTATATGAATGATATTATTTTTACACAGAGTACTATAAAAGAGTTTATGGAAAAAGGAAATAATACGTTAAAAAACGTACGAATATGTATTTGCGATGTACCAAAGATAGTGGAAGAAGAAAAAGAAAAGCAACGAATTTTAGAAACGTATCATAACGACCCTTTATTCGGAGGTCACGTAGGAAATAACAGGCTTTTGAAAAAAACTGAGAGCAAATTTTATATGGAGAAACATGGAAAAGATGTGAGAAAATATATTAAGCAATGTCACAAGTGCCAAGTCAATAAGGCAAAGAAACATCACAAGGAAGAATTTGTATTAACAGATACAGCAGCAAAACCATGGGATATAACGTATATAGATACGATAGGCCTTTTTTCAAAAAGTGAAAATGGTAACCGTTATTGCATTACACTGGTATGTGAATTAACAAAATATGCAGTAATAACCCCAGTAAAAAATAAAGAAGCAAACACGATAGCTCGTGGAATCTTTGAAAATTTCATATCAACGTACGGTCTGATAAAACAAATTAGGACAGATTTAGGAACAGAATACAAAAATGAAATATTCAATGCCTTAACGGAAATGTTAAATATTAGTCATAATTTTTCAACAGCGTACCACCACCAGTCCATAGGAGGGTGTGAGAAATTACACAGAATGCTTAATGAGTATGTGAGACATTTCATAAATGAGAGTAAGGATGATTGGGACGAAAGGTGCAAATTATTTGCTTATTGTTATAATACGACTTCAAACTATTATCATGGTTATACGCCATTTGAAGTAATGTATGGAAGACGTGCTAACCTACCCGAGAATCTCTCGAATGAAATCGATCCATGTTATATAATATTGACGAATATCAGAATGAATTAAAATATAAACTACAGGTAGCTCATCAGCGAGCAGGAAAATATTTAGTCAAATATAAACTGAGTAGACAAAGCCAACATAGTAAGGTAGCCAACCCAGTTGATTTTAAAATAGGGGATTCAGTTTTAGTAACAAGGGAAAATAGAACCAAATTCGAATCTCAGTATATAGGTCCATTTACAGTCACAGAGGTGAGTGATGTTAATTGTAAAGTCAAATTAGAATCAGGTTTGATAAAAGAAATACACAAAAACAGACTACACCTTTACTGTAAAATAAATTAATTGGAAATTGTAAAAAGCAGTGTGAGTGATTAAGTTTACAAACAATTAGTGAAAATAAACAAAGTGAATAACAATACGATAAACATTTAGTGACAATAAACAAACATGGCAAACAACTAAGTTATAGTAAACAATTACAAAAAACAATAGACATTTATTAATTTATAAACATTTGTAATTTTAGTATTAGTAATTATTTTTATTTTTAGGAACGTATGCATTCATTTCATTAAGGGGAAAGGAACTTCAACGGAATTTATTCTTTTTGTAAAAGGGGAAGGTGTGATGCCTTTTGGCCCAATATAATAATATAATAATAAATATTTAAAATAAGAATTAAATTCCCTTGATCTTATTTCAAGAAAACGTTCGAACATTTCATTATTAGGGGTGACCGGGGCTACAATTAACAGAGGTAAGTATTAACAAGCAAATTTCTCCAAGACTATCCATATCAAACTTTCAGTGAGTGTATTAATTTAACAATTAGATCCCGCTGAATGGCACAGTATCGGTCATTTGTGCTCCACGCGTCATTTGAGTGAGTTGTGTGCAGGTAACGAACATTTTATAGTTCACGATTTTTTGAATAGCACAAGAACTATAAAGTGACATGATTAAGTTTTTTGTTTTCCTAGTAGCATATTTTATACTTAACAATTCTACGTTTCATATTTGACATAACTGTTGACCAATATTCTATTATGTTATTTAATAATCAAAATGTACCCTTGGGGCTATTAACACATCGTGGGGGCTTGTATTAACGTGTTAATACCTACCCCAGACATGGGGTATGGGGTAGATATGGATTATTACTGTCTAATGAATCAGTAACTGGACCGTCAGGCATGCAGAAAGGTGCTAGTGATTTTGCAGTTGAAATCATACGACCTCTGCCAAAAGCTCCACCACGAGTTTCGACTAATAGGAAACGCGCTAAAAAGTCTGCTATTCTCACTGGCAAAAATTATCTAGAAGAAGAACATAATATTAGAGAAATAAAAAAGAGAAAAATGACAACAAAAAAACAGAACAAAGAGAACAACAAAGATAACGAAAAGGGGAAAGGAAAGGCTGAAGGAAATATAAATAAATACGAAAAAGTAGGAAAAGTGAAGAAAAGGATATTTAATGAAAGCAATAGCTCTAATGTTGACGATGACTATTTTTGTATAATTTGCGGTGCCTCCTATAGTGAAGATATATCAGGTGGTAAATGGATCCAAAGTATCTCTTGCAAGGACTGGGCCCAAACAGGATATATCAAAGGTGATATCACATGTTAATACCTACCCCAGACCTGTTAATTCTAACCCCAAATGTGAGGTAACAATTAACAACTGCCATTTTTAAGAAAAAGCTTTCTATCTACGGCATAATTTCTTTTATGTTTGTTTTGAGATAATTACATAATACTTGAATGATTAAAGCATCGTGTATCCTAAAAATCAAGTCTAAATGTTGAATAATTTCCAAGCTACAACTAAAAATATATTTTTTGTTAATTGTAGCCCCGGTCTCCCCTATATAAATATAAATTAAGGAGGTTATTTAATAGAAAGTCAAGTTCAAGCGTGAAGTAAGTCAAAATAATAATATGTTTATTTGTTTTATTTGAACTTGACTGGCTATATAAATATGCATTCAATATTTATTATAGGAGAAGTTGATTTAGAGTAAGTCATGAAGAACATTCTATCTAGTCGAATGGTCAGAGATCAGTAATCTTTAACCATTAAGTATAAGTATGCTATACGGCTAGGTACTTATGTATATCATTAGCAATAGTAAATAGTGTAATGTATTATAGTAAATAAATCAAACATATCCCAGTGCTAGAAGTAGTTGTTTCATTCCCTGGAGATGATCCTCCAAGTGACCCGCAACACCACCGATTCAGAGGCCTTTCCACACCTTTAGTCTACCAACGTATACTTTGGAGACGCTTCCATTACAATAACATCACTTTTACTTTTTCTCCCCAGGGGGAAAAGAACTTTTCATTCTCCCCCCTACGAAAATTGACTTTTTTATTTTAAATACGCAAGCGAAAGCGAAAGTAAAACATGCTAGGTTATCGGTTGCTAAGTATGAAAAACTTTCGTGCCCTGGACAACGAACAAATAAAATCGGTTGCTAAGTATGAAAAACTTTCGTGCCCTGGACAACGAACAAATAAAATGTCAAATATTTATTTAGATTGGAAATTAAATGTAAAATTACAATTGTTGTATGTTCCTGAAAGATTTAACGGCAAATGTTGATTGAAATCTTGTTTGAAAGCAACGTCACTGGAAATTTTGACTTGCTTGTCGATTTAAATACCAATAATACATCTTCAGTTATTGTGGACACATCTTTCGTTGTACACCATTTGATGAAATTTTCATAGGCTTGATTGTAACGGTCTTTAGGTTTTTCGGTAACAAACTTCTGCACGCAATAATTGCTGCTTCTTCAATGGAATTCATTTTTAACTAGATTCTAGCCAAATATTAAACTTAAAAGATGTAGACGTTATGGAAGAATAATTATTTGACAACTGTCAAAATATTAGTTTTTGTTGACACGAATGTTACCAAAGTAACGTTAACTCACGCCTTCTACCCATTTTATTACAGTCTACAGAGAATTTTTTGCAACTTTAAATTGTGTGTTTTAATAATAAAATCGGGGGAAGAATGAAAAGTTTAATACATTACACGCTGCAAAAGCCCTTTCAGGTGCTCGGAAGTATTCAAATAACCTCGGCTACGCTTCGCTTCGCCTCGGCTATTTGAATACACCTCGCACCTAAAAGTAAGCTTTCGCAGCTTGTAATGTAAATAACTATTTCCACCCTAGGGAGAAAAAGTACGACAATGAGGCCAGGAAATGTATACTTTGGATAGAGGTAGGCGGAAAAAGTAATTTTACTTGCCTATTAACAAGTCTGAAACAAAAATGCTGTCTGGATGTTTTAAATTGATTTCTATGTGTTCTGAAAACTAAAAAAAATACTCAAAAAGTTCCAGAACGTCAGGTTAATTTGCAAAACGCAAAATTTTATTATAAAAAGGGGGTTTTGCGCTAACTTGAAGTTATAAATAATAGGTACAATTTTATTTTGATTCCTGTTTTTAAATGTATACAGGCCATAAGTATCATTACTTTCTAAATAAAGAACGCCCTGTGTGAGCTGAATTAACAAACATAAACGTGCGCGCTCCGATAGTGGCGCGGTACAATTATTACGTGTTAACTCGTCATTGTTTTATAGATATTGGTTCAATATAGTGCAATGTCGTCTGTGAGGAAGTGTGTGAGTTCGTCTGACAGTTTCTGTTACATTTGTGGCGAATATATGGTATTAAAGCAACAACTTAATATAATGCACTTTGTAAAAAAAGTATACTTCGCGTATTTTGGCTTAAAACCTGGAGATCAGGATAAAGTTTGGGCACCTCATAAATTCTGAAAACGATGTGTTGTAAACCTTCGATATTGATTGAAGGGCAAGAAAAAAGCTTACCGATATGCGATTCCTATGGTATGACGCGAGCAAAAGAACCATGATTGATATTGATTGATTGGTTCGGCACCACCAGTCAGAGGCTAGAGACCTCGACACCGCAGCGTTTAGGCTTTTTGTGCTCTTGGTTATACCGTTTATGTGAAGAGACCAGTAGCCCTCATCAGGCTCAACAGTCTTTTCACTAGGTCCACCCTTGGATCCTAGGAGTCTATATCTCCAATGAGACAGTGCTTCACATTCGAAGATAATGTGAGAGGCTGTTTCCTCCTTTTTCATGCACAACCGACAGAGAGGTTCCTCCCTATATATGCCAATTGTATGCATGTGCTTCCTTTGGGTACAGTGACTGGTGACTATTCCCGTCACTTTCCTTATCTGCTGAGGTTTAATATTTCGTTAGTCAGCGACTCCGAGGGTTTTTGGACCAAGAGTTTGCTGTGTTCCTGTTTTGGCCCGTGTCTCCAGTACGTCTGATGTTTAGTTTTAATCCACCGAGATGTACAACCACATGCAGCAGATTTTGATATTCCAAATACCAGTGACCAGTGAATACAGTTTCAGTCGCTAGCTTTGCTAGGGTATCTGCCTTTTCATTGTCTAAAATACCCTTGTGCCCCGGGACCCACTTAAGAGTTACTCTATTATAGTTTGCCAGGGTTAGGCAGTCCCAGACCAGTCTAGATCTGATCTGAGGACATGCTAAATATTTTAGTACTGCACAACTATCTGAGAGTATGAGGATCTTTTGGCCTGTGTACCCCTTTTCGATGTTCATTTGCAAACACGTGTCGATAGCGTAGATTTCTGCCTGGAATACAGATGCAAATTTCCCCAACGATGCGTGGACATTGCACCTGGGTCTGGCACCATGGGCTCCAGCTCCTGTTACTATGTCAGTTTTAGATCCGTCTGTCTACCACACTAACGTTCCTTCCTGACTTCATGCTTCCAACCCATCCCAGTTTAGCTGGATATGGTATGGTTGTTACTTTTGTTCGTGTAATGTGAAAGGGTATCATTCAAAATGGAAGCAGTCAATTTCATATCCCAATCTGCAATCCGCTATTCGTTCCATCACTCATGAGACCGAAATACCAGTACCCAAGACACCTGCTACCTTGAAAGAGATTCCAAGCTCTGACGGAGTTGGTGCTGTAACTGAACCCGATGACAAGTCAAGTTTTGAATTTGAAGATGACAGCAGACCGAAATTGTTTTCCCAGGGCGAGCTATTATTTGGTAAGAGACTTGAATCTTCCCAAAAACGCCGCTGAGCTGCTTGGATCAAGGCTCAAAAGCAGGAACTTACTATAACGTTTATTTATTTACAATTAATTTATATTTACAGATTTATATGTAATACGATCCTTATTTAATAATTTATCTAATACACTTAGCACACTAATTATAATTTATATGAGAGTCACTTAATAAACACTTTATCGAGGCGCGATTACTTTCTTTCGGTATCAACACTGATTGATTGACTAATTGCCTGCAGCGATGCTTGTGGCCTATTTATACTCGTGCGCCGTAATTCTAGAAGTGTCTCGGCGTTCTCGCGGGTGCATTGGATATTCCGGGTGTTCTGGATGTTTCTCGAAGTTTGGGCGGAGGAGCCATAGTCGTCTCATACGGGGATTTCACTGGGGGCACTAAGTGAGAATATTATTGCAGTAGCTCGCGTAACATTGCCCCCTCCTTAAGAGACAGTTCCTCCTGGAACTAGCTAGGAAACTGGAACGAGATGACTGTATCGGCAACTGGTCCCCTTGTTGCATTTTCCAGTTGTATGGAAGTAACATGCGACCGTCTTCTCTGTTGGCTGTGTCTCCCGAGCATGGCCGCAAACCAGTACCTGCACTTCGGTGTCTCGGAAGATTACTTCTACCATGTTACGGATTATTCGCCAATCTAAATGCCTACATTCAATCTTGGGCATGGCTAGCCTGTACACGTTCAATTCAAGCACATGCTCTCTCAGGCTTCGTAATGCTTCCCAGACATCCTCGTACGTTGGTCTTTCGTCGAAGGTGTTCCTCGTCACTAGGTGGAAATTGTAGCGGGAGCCATTTTGCAGCTTCAAAGCTTTACCTGGTACTGGTAACTGGTTTACCAAAGGTCGTGCGCCACTCTTCTTTATAAACAGAGATGCCAGTCCGCACGCATCGGTTACGCTGGCAGGGATGTTTATTGCCAGTGAGTATTCCTCCGGAACGGTAAGCAGGTCTTGTCGTCTCTCAGTGGTGACGCCGAATCTTGCTTTTCCGGTACCACCATAAGCACCCATGAACTCTACAAAAGCAGGATCGGCTACTTCCTGAAGCTGGTTTACTTCCTCATCGTGGTCACCCTCGAATGGCGCTAATCGGTTACGGTGTACCACCTTTGGCTTTCCATTTGGGATCTTGCTGATACGATAGATGACATCGTTGATTCTTTTCTTTACGAGGTACGGACCGTCCCAAGCTTTCTGCAACTTTGGAGAAAAACCCTTTTGTCTTCTTGGGTTATGCAGCCAGACTTTGTCTCCTTCGTGGAAACCTCCTTCCGTAGCTTGCGTATCGTACCTTTTCTTCATCCTATCGCTAGCGTACGTGTACGTCGTCCATTCTTTTTCTCAGCTGGGTCACGTAATCTTCACCAGCTATGTCTTCTCCGGGTCGGCATCCAAATTCAAGGTCGCAGGGTAATCTCATTTCGCGTCCGAACAGAACTCTTGCTGGTGTTTGGCCGGTGGACTCATTGATGGCGGATCTGTAGGCCATCGCGAATAGCGAGAGATATTGGTCCCAATCTCGCTGATGGTTAGATACTACTTTAGACAGGTATTTGCCAAGAGTTCTGTTCATTCGCTCTACCATCCCGTCCGACTGTGGGTGCAAAGCCGTAGTTCTCGTTTTCTTCATGCCGAGCTTTTCACAAACTTCCTGGAACAGCTGGCTTTCGAAGTTTCTGCCCTGGTCGCTGTGTATTTCCAGGGGCACTCCATATCGGCAAATGAACTCATTCATAAGCACGTCGGCAACCGTTGCGGCTTCTTGGTTTGGAGTGGCATACGCTTCTACCCATTTTGTGAAGTAGTCCATCACCACCAAAATGTACCTGCTGCCATTTGCTGTCGGTGGAAACGGTCCGGCAACGTCCAGGGCAATGCGTTCAAAAGGGCTTCCGACATTGTACTGCTTCATAGGAGCCTTTCTTCTCCCGTGCGGTCCATTGGTCGTAGCACAGGTAGTGCACCTCTTACACCAGTCCTTCACATCTTCGGAACTGTGCATCCAATAAAACCGTTCTCGCACTTTCTGGAGGGTCGTGTAATTTCCGCAGTACTGCTGCTATCCTTGTTCTTGGAATCACCAACTGTCTTCTACTTTCGGAACCCTCATCGTTCTCGATTACTCGCTGTAGCAAACCGTTTTCCAAAACCAGCGAGTCCCACTGGGCCCAATACGATTTCATCGTTGGCGAGTACCTTGAAATCTCCTGCCAAGTAGGTCGACAGTTCTCCTTTTTCCAATGTCGGATTTTCTTCAAGTCGGGATCGTTCTCTTGTTCCTCTTCCAACTTTTCTGGTGTCCATTCGTCGGTGGTCACCGTGGTTCTTCGAATCGCAGCTTCCTTAGCTTCCGTTCTGCTGCAGTGAGAGCACTCTGCAGGGCATGGTCTTCTAGAGAGGGTGTCTGCATTTCTGTGGCTTATTCCGGCTCTATGCTCAATAGTGAAATTATATTCTTGGAGCCGCTCGATCCATCTAGCGATTTGACCTTCAGGGTTCTTGAATTGCATAAGCCACTTAAGTGCTGCATGATCGGTTCTGATCACAAATTTCTTCCCATACAGATACTGATAGAAGTGCTCCACGGACTTCACTACTGCTAGGAGCTCTCTTCTTGTGACGCAGTAGTTTTGTTCTGGTTT
Source organism: Lochmaea crataegi (assembly GCA_947563755.1). Classification (NCBI taxonomy): domain Eukaryota; kingdom Metazoa; phylum Arthropoda; class Insecta; order Coleoptera; family Chrysomelidae; genus Lochmaea; species Lochmaea crataegi. The sequence goes on from OX387429.1 coordinate 34,940,329, forward strand.
GGAAAGGACTTTACTAAAATATCCCAGAACTTTCTCTTGTCCTCCTTGAACCTGTGATAGCACTCCTCCAATTCCAACATTGCTAGCATCAGTATCTAGTATGAATTCTCCCTCTGGTAGTGGATAGCCGAGTATAGGTGCAGTAGTCAAGTGCTTCTTCAAGGTTTCGAACGAAGTTTGGCAATCTTCGTCCCAGCGAAACTCCCTTGTTTCCTCTGTAAGTCGTGTCAAGGGCTTAGCGATATCTGCAAACTTCTTTATGAATCGCCTGTAGTATGTACAGAGTCCAAGAAAGCTTCTAACTTGGTGCATGTCGGTGGGTCTTGACCACTTTCGTACGGCAGCAGCTTTCTCTTCGTTTACAGCTACACCATCCTTGCTGACTACATGGCCTAGGTAATTCACTTTGTTTTGAAATAGTTGACATTTCTTGGGGTTGAGCATCAGTTGGGCAGCTTGCAACCTTTTGAAGACACCTTCCAAATTCTTTTGATGTTCTTCGAATGTCCTTCCCAAGACTATGATGTCATCAAGGTACACTAAGCATGTCTTCCAGGACAACCCTCGCAATACGTTTTCCATCAGTCTTTCGAACGTTGCGGGGGCATTGCACAGCCCAAATGGCATAACGGTGAAATGCCATAGTCCAGATCCGGTGGTAAACGCTGTCTTTTCTTTATCGGCTGGATCCATTTCTACCTGCCAATATCCAGACTTCAGGTCCAAGGTAGAAAACAATTTGCTACCGGCCAGCGTATCCAGAGTGTCGTCGATTCTCGGCAGGGGATAGCTATCTTTCTTTGTAACATTGTTCAACTGCCGGTAGTCCACGCAAAACCTCGTGGTTCCATCCTTCTTCTTTACCAGAACTACCGGAGAGACCCAAGGGCTAGTAGAAGGTTCTATTACCTTGTCCTTTTCCGGGTGTTGACAGTCTCGGGGCGAATAATAGTCCTCGTTGCTCCAGTGTCCACCAATAGTGTATACTTCCTTCCATTAACTTCACCATCCACGTATACACTATCGTCGCGACATTTCAGAGAGGCTATTAGGATGAGAGGGTCTTTGGAAGGTCTTCGGGTCGAAGCTGCCCTCTGAAGGTCGACCCTTCCTAGTTTTCCTGCTGGGCGTCTTTGTTTGTAGCAGTTCTCGGTCGCTTGCACGAACTGCGTACATGTCCCATTTCTCCACAATTCCACCATCTCACAGCTTTCAGTTTTCCATTTGAGATGCTTTTCATCATGTTGACAATCTGGTCGAGCTTGTTCTCAACTTCTTCGTCTGCTACAGCCCTCACCTTGCCGTATACTCCGGAAGCCTGTGTAGCTGCTTCGTACTCCAAGGCTGCAGAGAGTACGTCGACCAGTGTCTTATGCCGGGCCAAGCGTAGAGTTCTCTGCATTTCATGGTCACGAACTCCGTCGATGAATGTCTGTACCCCTAAACATTCCATGACATTCTCCGGTGCCGATGGATAGGCAAACCGCACCAACCTCGCAATGTCTGCTTCGAATTCTTGCAGAGTTTCGTCGCGTTTTTGTTTGCGGTTTTTCAGCTGCGACTGGTACAGATGCTCCAGGTGTTCCAGGCCATATCTCATATTCAATCGCTTTTTGAGTTGTTCAAAATCTTCGGCCTCTTCCACTGGAATGGTCTGGAGGATATCCATGGTGTCTCCTCTAAGGGCAAGAGTTAAATTTAACGCTTTTTCCTTCTCACTCCAGTTGTTTGCCTTGGATGCCGCCTCGAATTGCTTAAGATAGTTCGGCCATGACGTTTTACCATCGAATGTTAGCAGTTTCACTCGGCTGTTAATATCGTTTTCCATTTTCGGTTTCAACTCTACTTTCTCTGCCAGTTCGTCGTTATTCGGGGCTTGCCTAGTTGTAATATCCGGTTTATTACTAGTCTTCCTTTCGATTTCTTTGATTTTTTGTTTCATTTCTTGCTCCATACTTTTAATCTTTTCTTCTACGGCAGAAATATCAGTCATCATGGATGTCATTTCATTTTTCATGTCCGTCATTTTATTTTCTATGTCCGCCGAAAGTTTACTTTCCATGGATGAAATTTTATTTTCCACGTCCGACAATTTGTTTTCCATGTCCGCCGAGAGTTTACTTTCCATGGCTGAAATTTCGTTTTTTATGGAAGATGTTATAGAGGCGGACGCTTCGTCGGTGAATTCAAACGTTTCCGGGTCCAATCCATTGTTAATCATAGCTTCCTTTAGTCGTTCCACTAACACTGATTTGACCCCACTTGGGTCCAGTTCGTAATCCTCCAACTCTCTTCGAAGCTCTGAAACTTTTAATTCACAAAGTTTCTTCGCCATCTTCCTATATATTTATTTATTTATTTATTTTAATCCCACTTCTGACACCAATATAACGTTTATTCTAATTTATATTTACAATTAATTTATATTTACAGATTTATATGTAATACGGTCCTTATTTAATAATTTATCTAATACACTTAGCACAGTAATTATAATTTATATGAGAGTCACTTAATAAACACTTTATCGAGGCGCGATTACTTTCTTTCGGTATCAACACTGATTGATTGACTAATTGCCTGCAGCGATGCTTGTGGCCTATTTATACTCGTGCGCCGTAATTCTAGAAGTGTCTCGGCGTTCTCGCGGTGCGTTGGATATTCTCGATATTCTGGCGGATGCACCCGGGTGTTCTGGATGTTTCTCGAAGTTTGGGCGGAGGAGCCATAGTCGTCTCATACGGGGATTTCACTGGGGGCACTAAGTGAGAATATTATTGCAGTAGCTCGCGTAACATTACTTTTGCCGGGAGTGTCTTCCTCCTGGTTTAGATATCGTGAAAAGCAGTTCACTTCTTACTTTGCCCAAGAGGACTGATTTATTGTACCCAGTGGGGGCTCGTAAGAGTGGGCAAGGTGGGCAGTGCCCACCCTGTGAGAATTCAAAGAGAAAAAAATTAAAAAGTCAAAATTACTCTTCTTTATTTTTTTTAATGAAATTTCTCTTCTCCCAATGTGAGTATAAAACATGTAATTGTTACATTTGAAATTTCCCCAACGTCCGCGAAGACTCCGTTATTTCAAATTCAAAGCGCGCCATCATGGTAACAGAGGTATAAGCACAATCACGTGAGGGCGCGCCCATGCCGACCGATAATACAAAGACAAGCGTTTCTGATATATCTAATGAGAAAGACAAAGAGCGGGTGTGAACCGCTTGTGCTTGCTCACTGATGATTCGGGTGACCAAGAGGGCAAGCCCTTGTTGCGCTCGAAACAAAAATTCAGATTGCTAACATTTATGAAAAAAGCAATAACAAACTAGCGAATGCCGATAAAATAAAAGCACCGCTAGTTCAGAAAAAATGCAAAACAATTCCGAGAGTTTATTTTAAATTAAATATACTTTTGGACTATTGTTTTGTTCTTGTTAACACGCTTTTATTAGCTTCACCTGTATGTGAGTTTTTGGGTTTGTGGGTTTGTGAGTTTGCGAGTTTGTTTGTAACTTTCCTAGCAAGTGGCTTATATTATAACTATTAGTATATCCAAAAAATTTAAGTACGTTCGCTGGCCGAGCGGGCTAAGGCGCGGATCTTCGACGACGTCGGATTCACCGGTCGTGGGTTCTAGTCCCGACCACGACATTTTTTTTTAATTAAGGTTCACTTGTATGTATGTTTGTTTGTAACGCAACCGCTTTCATAGCATATTAAACTAAAAAGTGGAAAATAAATATAGTTCAAAAAAACTAAAAAACACACTTTTAAATAATATCGGACTAAAAAGTTCAAAATAATTATCAACCGTAAGTTTTAATTTTCGATGCCAATACGGTTTTATGTTTCCATCCATGTTTTCGGACCATTCGTCTTTTAAAATATAGGTACTTCTTAACCTTCCTTAGTTGTTCGTTTTTTTCAGTTTCTTCTGCTATCGTCTTGCTGTTGATAGGCCAATCTGTCACTTGCTCTGTGAAATGAATGAAAGAAGATCTTTCAAAATATTCATCTGATACACTGTTAATGTTTAGCGGATGTCTGCTGTAAAAATCTGCAACGATATTTTGTCGACCTTTGATATACCTACTGAATTTCGTAGTTAAACATTGAAAGAAAAGTTGCCCATCGTTGGAGCCTATTTGCTGCCATTTGTGGTATTGATTTGTGTTGACCAATTATGGTCAATAAAGCTTTGTTGTCAGTACTCAAAATAAAATGATTCCCACAGAGATACTGAAAAAATTTCCCCAATAACATGCAAGAGCTTATTTTTGACATGTTGGATATGAGAGTTCTGCTGGCATGAGTTTTCTCGATGCGCAAGCTACTAACCTTCCCTTTCCGTTTACTAAATGTGCTAAAGTACAACTAATTCCTACATCTGATGCATCTATAGTCACAATTATAGGTAATTTTGGGTCAAAATGAATAAGGTTTTCATCAGATGATATAACTTGTTTGATTTTAGTGAAAGCTCTGTCACATTCTTGTGTCCATACAAATTTCACATCATCTTTCAGTAAGTTGTAAATTGGGTTTAAAATGTCTGCTAATTTTGGAACAAACTGTCCATAATAATTTCCCATACCTGGAAATCTTCTTACTGAAGTTTTATCTTTTGGAGGAGGTGCATTTATAATAGCTTTAATTTTCTCGTCTGTCTTACTTAGACCTTCTTTGTTGATTTTATATCCCAAATATATGATTTCATCCTTGAAAAATTGACATTTCTCTATTTTAACTGTTAGTCCCGCTTCTTCCAACCTTCTGAAAACTATTCCCAAATTTTCTAGGTGTGTTTAGGGTGCGACGGGAAAGCGCTTGGCTTCCATAGTGAGGGTCGTAGGTTCAAGTCCTACCGATGTCGTTTTTTTGTGGTTGATAGCTCAGTGGTACAGATACTTGACTCCTTCGCGGGCGACCAGGGTTAGATTCCCATTGGAATTTTTTTTTAAACCGTCTGGGGGCGGGACCACTCAGAAGAATACCCCCAGGGGATAGAGGAGTAAACCTCGATAAAACAATCCGTAATCTACGTTGTTAGCTACCGTGGCAATGGATGAATAGCTGAATAGTCAGTCAGTCAGTCAGAAACGGTGCCTCCGGGATACCTGGTGACCTCCCGGAGTAACCAGCCTCACCTTCACAAGCGGGGCTCTGTGGTGGTGGACATTCAATTCCCTAGCTACTCGTGGGATGGAATATGGAAAAGGAAGAAAGCAAAATAGAACAGGAGGTTGTGGATGAAGGAGGACAAGGAAAAGGAATTTTTGGTAAATCGACGAAGGTAAAACGAACGCCTGATAAGGCGGGGGAGACGAGAGGGTGGAGTGATACTGGAGTGAAGAGAAAGGAAGTATCGCCGCTGGAGGACAAGGAACAGAAGAGGAAAAGAAGGAAGTGGAGAATGGGAAGGAAGAAGAGAGGGAGAGTGTTGAAGGATATGGTAAGGCGACTGGAGGAGAAGGTGGAAAGGCTGGAGGAAGGGAAGGCAGCGGCAGAGGGGCGGGTCAAGGAATTGGAGAGGTTGAGGAGGGAGGACGATAGAAAGGAGATAATGCAAACACGATGGGAGGTGGGGCAAAGAGACTGGGAAGGATGGAAGGAGGTTAGAGATAGGGACTGGGATGGTAAAAAGGGGGAGGGAATAGAAGTGAAGGTGGGAAATCCAATATTAGGGGATGAAAAGGTAAAGGTGGTATGGGTGACCAAGGAAGACAGTGGAATGGAGAAGGGAATACAGAGGATGTTTAGGGATAGGTACCCGATGCTAGGAGGAAAGGGAAAGGAAGTGGAGTGGGTCAAGGAGGTACGCTCTACGGAAAGGAATGGGGTAAGGGTAAAGACAGAGGAGTTGATCTGTCGGGTGGAGGGAGATTGTAGGGATGAGAAAAAGGTGTTTGAGCCGATGAGTCGACTGTTTGGGGAAGTGGGGAGCGGGGACAGCATTGGACTCCACAGGCTTGAGCAGGTAGAGGTAGAGGTGCTGAAGAAGATGGTGGCGTGGGTGAGAGGTGACGGAGAGGTGGCGAAGGTAACAATCTATACAGTTGGGGAAAAGGAAAAGGAGGGTAGAAATGGGGCGATCTGAAGGATATCGGGGAAGTCGATCAGGAGGGGATCGAGAGGATGAAGAAGGGGTTGAGGGAGATGACAGGGGAGTGGGTGGATAGACTCAGAGTCTCAAGAAATAGGGAGGTGGTTATAGAGGCAAAGAAGGGGGTTGAGGTGAGGGGAATTCTGGGGGAGGTGGAAAGGGTGACAGGAGCTAGGGTGGTGGAAGCGGGGAGGGGAACAAAAACCATTAAAATGGTAGGGATAGAACCGTGGATGGAAGATGAAAAGGTGACGGTGAAAATAGAGAATTTGATTGGGAAAGGGACAAGGGTGATTAAAGTGGTAAGGGAGAGGAACGGGATGAAAATGGCGGTGGTGAGGGCGGAATGGGAAAAAGCGGTAGCCTTATTAAAAAAAAGGAGATTAGATTGGGGTGGAACAGGGTAAATATTATAGAGGGTAGAGAGGATAACAGATGCTTTGGATGTGTGATAAAGGGCCATAAAGTAGCAGGGTTAAGGTGAAGGCAGCAAAGAGAGGAGTAAGTGCTGGCTTTGTAAGAGCGAGGATCACATGGCGAGAGACTGTCGGCAGGCCTTGCTTTGTAGGGTATGTGGAGAAAGGGGACACAAGCCAGGGGAGATAGAATGTAGTAGGGGAAGGGAGTAGATGAAGACAATGGAAAACAGGAAGGAAAAAATGGGAGGGACTCTATGGACCCCTCAGAGGGGACGAGTCTGGAGCAATGGGAGGAAGGGGAGTGCAGTGCGCGGGAAGAGGGAATGTAGGGGATGGATGGAGGGTGCTGCAGATAAATTTAGGGAAATGCTGGATAGCGCATGATATATTGGATCAAGAGATTTTTAGGAGGGAAGTGGATGTGGTGTGTGGATCTGAGGTAAATGCTAGATATGTGGGAAAGCAGGGATGGATTATGGATGATACATGAGAGGCAGGAATAAGAGTGGTGGGAGATGGACTGAGGGCGGATGAAGTGAGGAAAGGAAACGGATGGGAGGTAGTGCGAATGGGAGACATGGTGGTATACAGTGTGTATATAAGCCCAAATGTCAGCCTGGAAGAATATGAGAGGAGCATCACAGGATTGGAGGACGATATGAGGGTGTCAAAAGGGAAAAGGAGGATAATTAGGAGAATGGTGACAGGGGACTTCAATGCTAAGAACACTGCATGGGGGGGGGGGAAGAAAACGGATAGGAGAGGGGAGATCCTGGAGGAAGTGTTGACATCCAACGGGCTGGCGGTGCTGAATGATGGACTACTGCCCACCTTCGTGAGGGGTGACGGGGATTCGTCATTCATTGATATAACAGCATGTGATGAATGGCTGGGGGAAAAAGTGAGTAGTTGGAAGGTGCTGCAGGATGAGGAAAGCTTGAGCTTACATAGGTATGTGGAGACGGATATAAGGAAGGGGAGAAAGGATTTATCGGGAGAGTGGGGATGGAGGTGGACGAAGGCCGAGGCAGAGAGTATGAGGAAGAAAGTAAGAGTGGAGATAGAAAGGGGACTTGGACATGATGTGGATGAATTGTACAATGTGATACAGGGCTGTAAAAGAGAGGGAAAGAGGGGCGATAGGCGTGATCGGAGGGCTAATTACTGGTTGAATGAGGAAATAGAGGAGCTGTGGAGGGAGTGTAAGAAAGAAAGAAGACGGATGCTGAGGACAAGAGGAAGGATAGAGGGAAAAGGGGGATACAAAGAGAAGAAGAAGGAACTGGAGCGTAGGGTGGAGAGGGAAAAAAGAAGGGAAGTGGGAAGAGTTACTGAAAGACCTGGAAAACAATCCATGGGGAAAGGCATATGAGATAGCGGTGAAGAGGATGGGTGGAAATAGGAGCGAGGTGCTAGAGGAAGATTGGGAGAAGGAGGTTATAGGCAAATTGTTCACAGGGGGAGAAGGAGTTGGAGGCAGGATTCGAGAAGTCCAGGATACTAGGGGGGGTAGGAAAAATGAGGGGGATAAGGCCGGTGGAGAAGTGGGAAGTACAAGAGGGGGGAAGGAACATTGAAGTAAGGAAAGCCCCGGGGATAGATGGCCTGAGGGGTGATATGTTGAAGAGGATGTTGGATGACAATGGGGAGTACTGCGAGCTTTTCAACAGGGTGCTAAGGGAGGAAGAGTTTCCAGAAGGATGGAAGGTGGCTAGGGTGATATTACTTAAGAAGGCGGGTAGAGAGGGGAAGAGGGCGGGGGACTACAGGCCTATCAGTCTGCTGTGTGGTATGGGTAAATTGATGGAGGGGATAAAAAAGGATAGGATTGAGGAGGAAGTTGGTAGGAATGGGGGTTTTAGGGAAAACCAGCACGGGTTTGCGAAGGGAAAATCCTGCATCTCGGCGCTGGGCAGGGTGATGGGCTTGGTTGAAAGGGCTAGGGAGGGCAGCTGGAGGAACAAGAAATTGGCCATACTCGTGTTCTTCGACGTCGGAAACGCGTTCAACAGTGTCAGCAAACGGGCAGTGTTGAGCGCGTTGCTGAGGCTAAGAGTGGGGGAGGGTTTGGTTAACCTAGTGGAAGACTACCTGACAGGACGTGTGATAGTAGACACTAGAGGGAGGAGGTATGATACGGAGGCTGGAGTGCCCCAGGGCTCGGTTCTTGGACCGACGCTATGGAAGTGTGTGTTTGATGAGGTTTGTGGGATAGTATGTGAAGAGGGATGTGAGATTACGGTGTATGCGGACGATGTGTGTCTGGTATGTACGGAAAAAAGGAGAGGCGGAGATAGAAAGAAAGGTGGAGAGAATGTGTAGGAAGATTTTGGAGAAGATAGAGCGGTGCGGATTAGAAGTGGCGGAAGATAAGACGGTGGGGTTGCTAGTGAAGGGACGGAGCAAGACAAGGGAAGTGGGGGTGATGGTGAAGGGAAGGAGAATTCGCATGGAGGAGTGTGTGAAATACCTAGGGGTGTGGTTGGATAGTCAGTTATCCTTCCGAACACAAATGTTGAAGGCGGCAGAGAAGGGGAAAGTGAGGGCAGCATGGCTGGGGAGATTGATGAGTAATGTGAAGGGGCCGGGAGAGTGGAAGAGGAGGATCATTGGTAGGACGGTAGAGCAGAGTTTGCTGTACGGTGCGGAGGTGTGGGGTGAAAGAGCGGGAGTGAATGCGAGGGTTAGGCCACTCCTGCGGGTGCAGAGAGGTATATTGCTAAGGGTAGTGCAGGGGTACAGGACAGTGGGTGGACTGGCAGCAGCAGTGCTGGCAAGAACCTACCCATTGGACTTGATGGCTAGAGCCAGGAATAAACGCTGGAGGGGTGCGACCAGAGAGGAAGTACAAGAATGGATGGAGGAGGAAATGGAGAGGTGGGAGGAGTATGAGAGCGCGCTAAAAGGAGCAATTGGGAATAGGAGAGATTGGATGGATCGGAAATTCGGGGAGGTGAACTACTTCTTGACACAGGTGTTCACTGGACATGGGTCGAGAGTAGGGTACCTCCACAAGATTGGAAAAAGAGAGACTGGAGTGTGCGAGAGGTGTGGAGTGGAGGATGATGTGGGGCATGTGTTCAGATGCTGGCGGAACGAGGAAGTGCTGAAGAAGTTGGAGAGAGGGCAGGCGGTGTATTGGGAGAATATGGTGGAGATAATGTTGAGGGGGGAGGAGGAATGGATGGAGGTAAGTGGCGTAGTAGAGAGCATGGTCAGGGGGAGAGAACGACTCGATATGGCATGAGAGGTAGGAGTGGAAGTTAGGGAGAAGACGACGATGTGAGCGGAGAGTGTGCAAGGGACCGCCGCCCGTCTCGAAGTATGCTAGGGTAGTGATTCCGAGGCGGGGGTAACGGCGAGTTTGAGGTGGGTTTGGTTGGTAGGCATCTCCTTGGGGATGAGTCCAACACTGTTTGGGTCCTGGACCCATTCGAACATGAGTTTCCCATCTCGACTCGAAAAAAAAGGTGTTTTTCTGTATCTTCACCTGTTACTATGATGTCGTCAAGAAAATTGACAGCTCCATCTATACCCTGTAAAAGTTGTTCGATCAATTTTTGAAAAATTGCACTCGCTGGCGTTACACCAAAAGGTAAACGATTATATTTATAAAGTCCTTTAGGCGTATTAATACATAACAATTTAGATGATTCTTCACAGACTGGAATTTGATTATAAGCCATTTGAAGTTCGAATTTTGAAAAGTATTTACCTGTACCCAATTTTGCAAAAACTTCCGATATTAATGGTGAAGGATATTTAAAATCTCTGAGATGTTTATTTATGGTAATTTTAAAATCACCACATAAGTAGCCCAATCACTGATGTCTACCGGAGATATGATACCTTGAGTCTCGAGTTTGTTCATTTCATCTTCAACAGCCTTCTTATATGCTAAAGGAATAGATCTTACCTTGTAAAACACAGGCTCCTCCTCATCTTTTAGTTTTAAAGAAACTGAACCAAATTTATATTTACCAATGATATCTTGAAATAAAGCAGAAACATTTATTAAGTTGTCAATTTTATTATTCACCATAATGTTATTAACTAGATTTACTTTCATTTTAAAAATTTTTAACCAGTCTACCAAAAATATTTGGACCTCCATTATCAATCACATAGATTATTATGTTTTTCTTCTCGTTGTTATATTCCATTTCTGCATTAAAGTAGCCCTCGGGTATAAATGTTTCACCATTATAAGATGTTAACAGAATATTGGCTTTGCTTAACTTATAAAAAGAAAAATTATTTTCATATGTTTGTTTACTACAGGCTGAAATTGAAACACCTGAATCTAACAAAAATTTAAAAGAATTACCATCTATTTTGACATTTATTTTTAAGGAATCCGTTTCCTGAAAATCAAAAGTATAACATTCTTGAACTGAGTAATATAAATATTCTTGATAATCATCACTTCTCTCTTCCTCGTCTTTAGTCGTTTCGTTTTGCACGTAATTTAAATTTTTATGAAAACAAACTTTTTAAATATGTTCTATTTTGCTACAACTAGAACACCTGCATGTGAACTCTGCAAGGGAGTAGAAAGGAAATTTATTCCATTTTAGGAAATTTCTAGTAGTTCCGTGTGAATATCCGGCAGATAGAAATAGAAACGGCTGCAAGGGTCTTTCTATCTGTTTCTATATGCATAATTATCCCGTTTTGCCATTGTTTATGTTGATTATTGAGTATGATTCGATTCTGAATCAGTGGCGGCTCGTGAACTTTTTAAGAGAGGAGGCTGGAAATAAAACGTTTTTGAAAAATATTCTCTATTCAGCCAATTAATTTAACCTTTGCGCAGCGACCATACCAGCTACTTCAGTGACAAAATTGATCGTTGCCCGGCAAGAACCAACGTGGAGGTATAGAGTTTCTCTCGCCAAAAAATTTTGTTTTGTTTTTTATTTTTTTTTTGGATTTTTAATATTTTATTTTTTTTTGGAATTTTTCATATTTTGTTTTTTTTATTAATTTTATTAATTTTTTTTATATATTAACGGAATTCTTCGGTCTTTAGTTTGCGAAAAATGATCCATAATATTGTCATAAAATGTATCATTTTGTTTTAAGTGTTTTACTAAATCTTTTTCAATAGATATTAAACTAACATTGTATGAAGGGCGTCGGCCCAGCTTTGTAGTGGAACGCTTCTGATGCGATAATGACAACCAAGCAAAGTCGAGCGAGGCTAGTACTTGGATGGGTGACCACTGGGGAAACACCGTCGTAGAGCCCGTACAGCCTGCAGCGAATCACTTTAGATTACTAGGGTCAGTAGCATATCACAGCTCGCAGGCATTATACCAGTGAGCACGAGGTATAATGTAGAGGTAATGGATTTTGAGATGAGCCCTGCGTGATTCCGTCGCAGTATACCAGATTGCGTTCGAAAAAAATGTTACTAACCATCCTAATAAGTTCAGCGCTTCAATTTCATTCTTTGACTGTCCTCCGTTCAGGTTGTTTCGACTCCGAATCTTTTAATAGTGCAGTACATTTTGTTTCCTTTTTAGTTCCTTGTAGTTTAGTTAAGATTTTTGTAGACAATAATTTGTGAAAATATTTTGTTTAGTGAATTAATTTACTTGACAGTAAGGTATGTATTAATTTATTTTATTACATGTTTAAAATTAAAAGTTTGATTTTTGGCATGTTATTACCTAATCAAAAAGAATGTTATTTTTACATGGGACATTAGGCAGAAAAATTTTTTAATTGATGCATATGTAAAACTTGAAACTATAGTTTATATTCATATATCTTTATTTTGTGTTTTTATTTTTAAAATCTTTTGTTCTAGAATAAACCTGGAAACATGAGTGGTTCCAAAAAAGTTATACATAGTCAAGGTCGACAAATAATATACAGTGTATATAAATTTATGAAGGCAGAAAAAGAACAGAAAGACCTAGATGTCCCTCTGTTCAATTTGAATGAAAGAGTAGCTAAAGCTTGTGATGTTTCTAAGGCCACAGTGAAACGTATTGTGAGCGAAGCTAATAAAAAATCGCCTGGTGAACGCTTCAAATCACCTAGGAGAAGCGTCAACAAACCTTCAACTTCCAAAGGAACCGTTAATGGATTTGAGGAAGAAATAATTCGAAGAATTATTTATTCTTATAGTGCTATTCATAAAAGAAGGCCTACCATGAAAAGAATTTTTGAAGAAGTGGGAAATGAAGAAGGGGTGAACTTTACTGGTAAAATTGATAGTTTCAGAAAATTGGTTAAAAGAATGGGATTTAGATGGAGAAAAACTGAAGATAAAAGGAAAGTTTTAATGGAGACATATGACATTAAAGCTAAAAGAACTGAATACTTAAGAAAGTTAAAACAATACAAAGAGGATGGCCGGCCGATTGTATACTGTGATGAAACCTATATCCACAGTTCACATACCGTACCAAAAGCATGGGACGATGGTACAAAGGAGTGTTTAAAATCACCCGTAGCTAAAGGTAAACGGCTAATTATTTTACATGCTGGAGGTGAAGCAGGATTCGTACCCGAGGCACTTACAATTTTTAAATCGGGAATGAAAACCGGAGACTATCATGATGAAATGAATAATACAAATTTTGTCAAATGGTTAAAAGAAAAATTCATTCCTAATGCACCGAAAAAATGCGTCTTAATATTAGACAATGCCTCATATCATAACACACTCCTAGAACCCATTCCAAATTTTTCATGGAAAAAAGATGCAATGCTGAAGTGGCTTGCTGAAAGAAATATATTCTTTCCTGAAAAATGAACTAAAGCAGAACTATTCACAATTATAAAAATCCACAGGCCAGTTTCTAAAAGATATGTAATAGACCAAATTCTATCAGAACATGACATTTTAACATTGCGTCTACCACCCTATCATCCAGAGCTAAACCCAATAGACAAAATTTGGGCATTGGTGAAGAACGAAGTAGCTGCCTGCAACATAACTTTTAAAATGGATGATGTATGGAAGTTAACGGAGAAAAAATTTAGTGAGGTAACGGTAGAAAACTGGAAAAACATTTGCGCCAATGTAATAAAAGTTGAAAAGGACTATATGGAAAGAGAACATGTCATGGATCAAGTGGCGGATTTAATAATAAACGCAGGAGAGGATAGCCACAGTGAAAGTGAATTTTCGGATGATGAAGACGATGACGACATATAAATTTATATAGTTGATAATAAATGCTTATAGTTAAGAGCTTTTCCTATAATTTTCCCAGTTATATTACATAGGGTTTTTCTAATTTTGATTTTATTATTAAGATCAGGTAAAACATGGTATTATTTCTTTAAGGGGCTAGGGCTCCTAAGTGGTATTTAATAGCTTGTAATCCATAAGCTGTCTAGGTCATTAAAATATCAATTAACTGATTACTTTGTAATTATATATCATTAGTTTAACACTCTGTATTGCTTTGATTTTATTTATCTCTAGACATTAACGCAATTTTTATGACCTATAATAAATGTAATTCCGTTGAGTATGTATCATGTTTTAAATTATATTTTACAATAAAATTATAATGTTATTTTCAACATACTTCGCCTGGGCTATAAGAATACGGTCAACCGAAGCGGACTTTTTCAGTTTTCACTTTACGAATTTATTGCATTGTTGCCTTTTATATATACGCAACTATTTACAAGGTTAGGGCTCATCTCAAAATCCATTACCTCTATTAGATATAATTTTCTTTTTCAAAGAAATTAAATAAAAAATTGACATTACGACATCGATGTTAATTTTTAGTAGTCATAGAAATGTCTTTAAATATGTTTAGTATATTAGCAAGTGAAATAATAGTTGGTAAGTTAATATAAAGGAACAGAATTCTCATCTTCAATATTTGAATTTTTTGTTTTTTTGTCAAAAGATAATAAATAGCTATAAATTGTACTAAGTTTTTGAATATCAGTTCTTTTATTTAAGCAATTATCTTCTTGAGATATGAATGCCATTTCCAGGAAAATCCTTTTAGAGTAGTTGTTTTCTTTATGTAAAATTTCAAATTTTTTATAATCTATTATATGATTTGTAGAAAAAACATGTTCAGCTAATGCTGATCTTTCTGGATATAATCTTGCATCGCTCTTATGTAGAGCTATACGTTTAGTTATTTTTTGTGACGTTTCACCTACATAAGCAGATTTACATGTAGAGCAAGTCAATCTATATATTACATTAGAAAGATCAGTAAGAGGATCAATTTCTTTCAACTTACTATAAACACAATTAAGTGAGAGAACATTTTTATTTGCAAGTTTTATATTAGTTACTTCTATTAATGTTAGAATTCATTTTTTTAAGAACAAACTTTCTTTCATAAAAATTAAATAGGTACCCGACTCTGAAGAGAAATATGAATCACACGATAGACTAAACAAAGAAAAGGGCAAGCTCTTAGTATTTGTTTATGTTAACATAATATCTGTATCGATCGCATCAGCGTTAAAAAGAATATTTCGTCTTCATTTTAACCTAGTGCTTTATCGAGTAAAAGTGATTTTGTTCTATTTAAAAGTTGGTTACCTAAGTGATTTATAATTGTTGTGACTTTTGTGGTTGTGCTTGCTGTTTTACAAACTAGGTGAGTTTACTCACGGGCAAACCGAATTTACCTTTGCACATGCATTTTATTTAATTATTTCTCAATAGATATCCTACTGAGTTTTTATTAAACAATAAATTACTGATTACAATACTTCGACCTTTTTATCTGTCGTTCAGATATTAGACACTGTCGTTCGTGTCAAGACGCTGTCGTTCAGGGTCGCACTATTCCTGTCGTTCGGAATATTTTAGGCATTGTCGTTCATGCCGCATACTGTTGTTCAGTATTTTTGGTCCGTTGTAATTGTAATCACTAATATAATAATTAAAGAGCACATTATGCCATAATAAGTCAAATTCATTTATTCAGACAAATTCTTTTGCTCAGATATTGTTTCTTTTTCATTTATAGATAATTACCTTATCGAATTGACAATTGGCGGCCAGCCTGGTTATAATCAGACAAATTTTTAAAATGTAAGTAGTATTTAAACTCGCCCTTTTATTTTATTTTATCAATGCGATAAATTAAACTTTTATTGAATAAGTTATATTTTTATTTTATTAAGAGACCTCGTAAAATTTAGTTATAGTCTTTTTTTATGAGGTCTCACATATCAGAAGTGGGATAAAGATCAGCACATTGATAAAGATCAAGATAAAGATCAGCACATTGATAAAGATCAAGATAAAGATCAGGACATTGATAAAGATAAAGTTCATAATCATCGTCAAGATAAATTTGAATAAAGTTAACAACATGGATTGTCTGTCTTATAACTTGGCTGCCTGTCTGTTGACGTAAACTTTATATAATATATCATTTGCATATATCATTGGCAAATATGTCTTAGGTTTATTTTTATTTCTCTTCTTTATTAGTATTTCTGAACAAAATCACATATTCCAATCATGAGTTCTCGTCGAAATAAAAAACGTCAGTTAGCTGTACGTCCAAATTCACGTTCAAATTCAAGTGAGCGTAGTCCCTCACGTCAGAGAAGCCGAAGCTCTGCCGGATCCGATGATCCAGTAGATCGGTTCACGGATGCACTGAACAATTTCCTTCAACTTAATATACGACAGAACAATAGTAATGCTACCACTGTCAGAGGTGACGTGGTACCTGAATTTAATCCTGAAGAAAAAGGGCAAACTGCGGTTGCTTGGTGTCAAAAGGTGGATGAACTGCGAGAAATATATGCCTGGTCCGAGGAAGCTACAATATATTATGCTATGTCAAACCTAAGGGGCCAGCTGCAGTATGGTATAAAAGTCTACCAACCCTGAAATTTAGTTGGTTAGAATGGAAAGAAAAAGTACAAGTAGCATTCCCTGGGAAAAGAGATTATTTTGGAGAGCTGACGGAAATGATACAACGTAAGAAACGCTTTGAAGAATCGTATACAAAATATTATTACGAAAAGACCGCCATGCTCAATGTTTGTAAGATTTTTGGGTCAGACGCTGTGTCTTGCATTATTGGAGGAATTACTGACGTGGTTGTCAAAACTGGAGCTAGTGCAGGAAATCATGCGACACCGGAATCATTATATACGTATCTTTCGATGTTACCAGAAACTTCTGGAGTGGTAAAACATAATTACAATTCTGCCAGGAGACCAGAATCACGAGACTTTAACAGAAATAGAAAAATCAGCAGGACACCTGCGACGTTAACTTGTTTCTCGTGCAATCGAGTTATCAGAAGTAGATCATCTAGGTATACAGCATGATTCAGAGAAGAAAGCCACCCTTCAAGGTTATGGCAACTCCTATACTACTGCACTAGGAACTACTACACTCAAAATAATAATTGACGATATAGCAAAAACTATAGATGCATATGTAGTACCAGACTATATACAAGATGTACCAATTTTGTTGGGGAGAAATTTCTCTGAGTCGCCAGATATATTAGCCATTAAGGATGTCTCGTTGAAGTTCTTTAAGCGGTCAGAAATAAACAAGATTGAACCTGAACCGAATTTCCGTAAGATTAGTTTACAACTAACAGCGAATACGACAGTATTACCAAATCATTGGGGACATGTACAAGTTTTCAATGATGACTACGAGGGAGATCTTTGTATTGATGCTAGCATTAGGTCGCCTGAAGGAAAATATTACTGTATACCCCATACAGTTATAACACTTAACAAAGGAGTAGTTTCAACTGTACCCTGTATTAATTTATCGGATAAGGAAATTAGTTTTAAAAAGAATATGGTTTTTGCTAGAGCATATCCGTGCGTAAAAGAGACTCAACCAATAGAGATAATTTCTATGATACAAGAAAACACTCAGAAAAATTTACCTGAAGAACAAATAAAGACAGGTTATATAGACCAAGAAACTAAGCAAATACTAATAAATCTATTGAATGAATATAGAGATTGTTTTTCTTTAAACACTAGTGATCTAGGTTGTGCTAAGTCAGCCAGCTTACAAATTAATTTGAGTGACCACAAACCATTTTCATATAGGCCTTATCGAATGTCCAGAACGGAACAAAATATAGTGAAGGACATCGTTGAAGAACTTTTACTTCATGGCATTGTTCGAGAATCTGATTCTGAGTATTCTTCTCCCGTTCTCCTAGTGAAAAAGAAAAATGGGGAACAACGTCTTTGTATAGATTATAGGAAGCTTAACTCTTTAACCATAAAAGATAGCCACCCTCTACCTCGCATTGATGATCAGATTGATAAACTACAAGGAGGAAATTATTTCGTAAGTCTTGACTTACGATCTGGCTACCATCAAGTACCCATAGAAGAGCCTTCCAAACACTTTACAGCATTTGTGACACCAGAAGGTCAATACGAGTACAATCGAATCCCTTTTGGATTGTCCAACGCACCAAGAGTATTTCAACGTTTGATGACCAAAATTCTAAAACCTGTTCGTGGAAATTCCAACTTTACTTAGACGACGTTCTTTTATACGCACCAACGATACCAGAAACATTAGAAGTTCTACAAACGGTTTTAAAAATATTTAGAGAAGAAGGGCTTACTTTAAATTTAGATAAATGTATATTCCTTGCGTCTTCTGTAACTTACTTAGGTTACGATATCGAAAAGGGTGAAGTTAGACCGGGAGCTGAAAAAATAAGAGCGGTTGAACACTTTCCAACTCCAAACTCCGTTCATCAAGTAAGACAATTTCTGGTCTAACGGGATATTTTCGGCAATTTGTACGTAATTATGCTTCTATAGCGTACCCACTGACAAGATTAATCAAGAAAAACATATCGTGGAAATGGGAAGAGGTCCAAGAAAATGCATTTCAGAAATTAAAGTCAATTTTAGCGACAAGACCAGTTTTAAGTATATTTAACCATGATTTACCGACCGAAGTTCATACCGATGCCAGTCAATTAGGATTAGCAGGCATTTTATTCCAAAAACAAACTGATGAAAGATTACACCCAGTAGCATATTATAGTCGACAAACACAAACAAATGAAGCAGAAAAAAAATATCATTCATATGAACTGGAAACCCTGGCGATCGTGGAAAGTGTAAGAAAGTTTCGTCCATATTTATTAGGAATTGCGTTCGTTGTTGTAACAGATTGTAATTCCATCAAGGCTGCAAGTAAAAAGAAACAACTCATACCCCGCATTGCGAGATGGTGGCTGGAATTACAAGAGTTCACTTTTGAGGTACAATATCGACCTGGAAAAAGAATGAACCATGTCGATGCCTTAAGTCGAAACACTACAATAGCTGATGAACCTACTAATAACGAAACTGTCTTACACATTGGGGAAGCCGATTGAGTGTTATCTGGATAATTAACAGATGATAAAATTCGGGAAATTCATGAAGTGTTATCTAAGCCTCCAACAACAGAGTATGAAAAACACGTTTACAAAAACTACTGTTTGAGAGAAAATCGAGTATATCGTATAACGGTTAAAGGAATATTATGGTTAGTACCGAAGGGCATGAGACAGCGTGTTGTCAAGACGGCGCATGATGATTTGGGCCATTTTGGAGTAGAGAAGACCTTACATAAATTATGCGAAAGCTATTGGTTTCCGCGGATGCGTAACTATGTAGAAAACTACATTAGTTGTTGTATACCCTGCTTATATCACAAAAGGAATAGTGGAAAAAAAGAAGGATTCCTTCACTCCATACCAAAAGGAGTAACACCACTGAACACATTCCATGTCGATCATCTCGGACCGTTTCCAAAATCAAAGCGGAACAATACTTATCTTATTGTTGGAGTTGACGCCTTCACAAAATTTGTTTTCTTGCGAGCTGCCAAATCAACGAAGACAAAATACGTAATCGATTATTTCAAAGACATTTTTGCGACATATGGAACACCCAAAATATTAATTTCGGACCAAGATAGTTCCTTTACATCAAAGTCATTTAATTATTTCTGTAAACAAAACAATATACATCATATCTTCAATGCTGTGGCTACACCTCGAGCAAACGGACAAGTAGAACGTTTAAACAATACTGTTCTTTCGGCACTATTACCATCCGTGTTAGAAGAAGAACTTTGGGATGAACAAGTTCGGAAAGTTCAATTTGCCATAAACAACGTACCTAATAAATCGACTGGAAAAACACCAAGTCAGTTAATGTTTGGTTCTACTCCACGTCATGGTTCCGATGCACTTTTAAGAGATGAAGTACAACAAATACCTACTTTACTCGAAAATCTAATAGCAGCAAGGGAAGATGCTTCGAACAAAATTAAATTGGCACAAACAAAACAGAAACAACAATTTGACAAGAAAAGAAAGAGACCACGTATTTATAAAGAAGGAGAACTAGTCGCAATAATAAAACAAACACCTTCAACAGGCACAAGCAAAAAGCTAGCACCGCTTTATACTGGGCCCATGGTAGTGAAGAAAATATTACCAAATGATAGATATATTGTTCAGGACATGTCTGATTCGCGCAGAACTCTGAGATCAAACTATGAAAATACAGTTGCCGTTGATCGGATGCGTCCATGGTCTATCCCTGGTGGTGTCTCAGACGAAACGGATAGCGGAGAGGATGGAGTACCGTTGCCTTCGGATTCTTCTGAGGATGACCAAAAGGAATAAGGATACCTCGAGACGAGATATCTGCAGGATGGCCGACTGTAAGAATTCATTTTTTTAAGAACAAACTTTCTTTCATAAAAATTAAATAGGTACCCGACTCTGAAGAGAAATATGAATCACACGATAGACTAAACAAAGAAAAGGGCAAGCTCTTAGTATTTTTTATGTTAACATAATATCTGTATCGATCGCATCAGCGTTAAAAAGAATATTTCGTCTTCATTTTAACCTAGTGCTTTATCGAGTAAAAGTGATTTTGTTATATTCAAAAGTTGGTTACCTAAGTGATTTATAATAGTTGTGACTTTTGTGGTTGTGCTTGCTGTTTTACAAACTAGGTGAGTTTACTCACGGGCAAACCGAATTTACCTTTGCACATGCATTTTATCTAATTATTTCTCAATAGATGTCCTACTGAGTTTTTATTAAACAATAAATTACTGATTACAATACTTAGACCTTTTTATCTGTCGTTCAGATATTAGACACTGTCGTTCGTGTCAAGACGCTGTCGTCCAGGGTCGCACTATTCCTGTCGTTCGGAATATTTTAGGCATTGTCGTTCATGCCGCATACTGTCGTTCAGTATTTTTGGTCCGTTGTAATTGTAATCACTAATATAATAATTAAAGAGCACATTATACCATAATAAGTCAAATTCATTTATTCAGACAAATTCTTTTGCTCAGATATTGTTTCTTTTTCATTTATAGATAATTACCTTATCGAATTGACAATTGGCGGCCAGCCTGGTTATAATCAGACACATTTTTAAAATGTAAGTAGTATTTAAACTCGCCCTTTTATTTTATTTTATCAATGCGATAAATTAAACTTTTATTGAATAAGTTATATTTTTATTTTATTAAGAGACCTCGTATAATTTAGTTATAGTCTTTTTTTATGAGGTCTCACATTAATATTTTGGAAATTTTAGGTGTAAGCTCTCTAAAGTAAGGTAAAGATGCAAAAAATATATTAGTTGTACTTGTATTCGTTACATTTTCTGAGTTCGTAATAACTAAATTTGGTTCAATTGCAGTATGTATGGGATGAGGGGTGTTAAACAGAATTTTTCTTACTAATGTTTTAGGATAACCATTATTAATAAATAGGTTAGATAATATATGTAAGTTTTTATCATGCATCGTACTATCTGAGATAATAAGTACCCTATTTTTCATTTGTTTTATCAAATTTATTTTTGTTGAAAATTTATTGTATGAAAAATAGTTGATATATCTACCAGAACTACAGGGTTTTCGATACCAATCAACTGTAATAGTATCATTTTTCCTTATAAGTCTGGTATCTAAGAAAGGAACGGATTGTTCTGAATCTTCAGTTCCAATTGTAAACTGAATGTGAGGGTCATAACTATTAAATGTTTCTAATATCTCATTGATACTTATGATAGGTAGTGCTACGATAATATCGTAAAATTTTATTAAAGAAATAACTCCAAAAATACAAAAGATTTTAAAAGAAGAAAAAAACATAAAAATTGCTAATAAACCTATAAAACTATTAGCCAAATTTTCAGTAAAACTAAAGATAAAGTGAAAACTGATGAACAAACTAATATAATGTATGAAATAAAATGTAATAGTGATAATAAATATATAGGCTAGTTATGTTGTCCCTTCTAGTTGCAAACCAGAATGGTTGGTTTAAATCTTGTAGATTTACCAACCCCGTTTGACTTAGAAGTGTAATTCAATGTCTGTCGGGGCATGTAACCCGGGAAGCAGTTGTTTCTTCTTCGTTGAATGGTCACTGTTTTTGAAAAATATTTTTCAAAACATTGTTGTAAGCGTTAGAATAATATATTTTTATTCTTCGATAGCTATTGGTAACACGCTTTACTAAATACGACAATTTTACAGGAAACTGTAATGATTGTTTACTTTCTCAGTTAATTAAAAGTTAAGTGGCGCAGTCAGTAGGATAGTCAAACGGTCGTTAAAGTATATAACAGTAGGTTCATTTCTATGATTTGTTGACTATTCGAACAAAGTGAAATTTTAAATTTGAATTTTGGAACTCTTAGTTGGGTGAATTGCGAGTAACACAACTAAAAGATCTTTGTCGTGCAAGAAGACAGAAAACTCAACAGAATATTGTGTTCCTGTTAGCTTCGAGCCAATGGAAATGATATTTCTTCTTTTACTGTAAGTAGTGTTTTTATATGTCGTATAGAGAAAATATACATTTTAACTTATCTGAAACATCTGACGATTCTGACTCAAATTGTGATTCAACTCTAACTCACATTTTAATAATAAGAAAAAAATAATTTTAACCTATTCAAAACTTTTACCTTTAAATAATACAAATAAAATGGTTACTCCACAATTAGCTGTTTTAAAAAAAGAATACCTGGACATGATTCCAGACTTCAATGGCAACAATGCTTTACTTCCTAGGTTCATAGAAATTTGTGAAAAATTAGTTACGAAATTTTATAATACTGTAGATGTGGGGGATTTTTAAAATTAATATTTGATGTCCAGCAACTTAGCTAAAATAAAAGGTGACGCAGCTATTAACATTTCTTCTTGTAGTATAAAAACTTGGGAGAACCTCAAAAGAATGCTTTGATAAATACATATTCAGACAAACGAGATATTTACATATTAAATATTGAATTGTCCGAAATGAAACGCCTATCGAATATTATAATAGAATTCAACACATTTTGAACTTACAAATTTCTTATTTCACGACCCATTCAAATATTCATGAACATATTATATTAGGTAATTATTTTAAGAATTTGGTGTTCAGAGTATTGCTACGCGGTTTAAAAGAACCATTAATGCGCACGAAAAATCCCTAAAATTTGAATATTGCTTTAAATGTTCTAACGAACGACTTTCAGGTTTATATGAGTCAAAATAATCATCAAAAAAATGTTTTTACAAATACAAATTCGCTAAATTTTTCTAACAAAACTAAAAATAATTTCCAAAGTAATGTGGTGCATACGGCGCAGCCACCTCCTAGGCAAAATCCAATGCATAATTATCAAAGTACAAATAGAAAATCCACAAAATCATCCATCAACTTATTTTAATGCTCCTAATAGGAATACTACCAATTTCTCTAGTAATGGCTCAAATGTTTTCAAACCTAACCAGAATCAAAGATTTCAAAATCCCACTACAATGAGCATTTCTACTAGAAATACATCAAGACCCACCCAAAATTTTCAAAATAGTTCTGCCAATCAACAAAAAAATTGTATCTCAGAAGAACTTCATAATCTAGAAACACAATAGAACTTTTAAACTTAAGTATTGATTGATAGTGGTAGCTGAAAAATATTTTAAGAAATCTTTTGTTCAAAAACCGTTCTGTAACTTCAGCTCTTGGAAGCTGTCAACAAAATTACTACACTTTCATTCCTACTTCTAAAATATTTAATTATAGGGAACCAATTAATTTAGAGTATTGCGTTTTCTAATTTCATTACCATTTTGACTGTCTATTAGGTTTAGATAACTTAAAAAGGATTAAGGCAAATATTGATTTAAATAATAATATTTTGATCACTCCTTATAGTCAAATTAAGATAAATTACTTCAAAATAAAAACTGGATCCACGAATTGCATAGTAGTGCCTCCACGTTGTGAGCAAGTAATTAAATTAAATATTAAAAATGTAAAAAATGGTGATGTAATTATACCATACACTCGAATTGGGAAACTAGAAATTCCAGAGTGTTTGGCAAATGTTGAAAATAATTTAGCTTTATGTACAATTTTAAATGCTTCAGAATCCACTTTCAGACTAAATCTTAGCCCTTTTATTAATGTTGAGAAGTTCGATAAATACGAACAACCACTCAACCCAAATTTAAATAATATTTATACAGAAAATGTCAAATTCGATATTTCAAAAGTTAGTATGAATTCCGAAGAAAGCCAAGCAATTTTAAAATTATTACAAGAGTATAGTGATATTTTTCATGTTGAAGGAAATCAACTTACCTTTACTAGTAAAATAAAACATCTCATAAAAACTTCAAATGAAATTCCTATTTATTCAAATTCTTATAGATATCCGGAAATTTATCGAACTGAAGTTCAAAATCAAATTAATAAAATGTTAAATGAAAATATCATTAGCCCCTCTAGTTCCCCTTGGTCTAGCAATATTTGGGTGGTCCCAAAAAAGCTAGATGCTTCCCAAAAACCTAAATTTCGAATCGTTATCGTTGATCGAAATCTTCATGCCATTACGATTGGTGATCGTTACCCACTAACAGATATTACCACGCTACTAGATAAGCTAGGACGTTGTCAATATTTCACAACTTTAGATCTCGCCTCTGGTTTCCACCAGATCGAGATGGCTGGGGAAGATATTCCTAAGACAGCGTAATATTTTAAGAGGCATACAAAATGAAAAATGTTTGGTATCCTCGATGATATCATTGTGTTCAGTACAAGTCTGCAAGAACACCTGAAAGAAGTATTTGTCAGACTAAGAGATTCTAATTTTAAATTACAAGTTGATAAATGCGAATTCTTGCGAAAAGAAGTAGCATATTTGGGGCATATTGTCAACCCAGAAGGTGTAAAACCCAACCGAGATAAAATAATAGCGATAAAGAAATTTCCCATACCAAAAAATCTAAAGGAATTAAAAGGATTCCTCGGACTTTTAGACTCTTACCGAAAATTCATTGAAGATTTTTCTAAATTGACAAAGCCGTTAACTATTAGGTTGAAGAAAAACGCGGTTATTATTATAAATGATTGAGATTATAAAGTATGTTTTGAAACGTGTAAAAATTTATTAATTAACGAACCAATACTTCAATATCCTGATTTCACGAAACCTTTTAATCTCACCACAGATGCAATAAGCAATTACGCTTTAGGCGCTGTTTTGAGCCATGGTAAAATGGGTTCTGATTTACCGGTGGCTTACGCTAGCAGAATTCTAAACGTTTCAGAATGCAACTATTCTGTGATAGAAAAAGAACTTCTCGCCATAGTGTAGGCAGTCAAATATTTTCGCCCATATCTTTTGGGTAGGAAATTTACTAAAGTTACAGATCATAAACCACTCCAATGGTTATTTTCACTTAAAGATTCTAGTCCAAACTTGTTCGGTGGCGTTTAAAACTAGAAGAATATGATTATGATATTGTTTACAAAAAAGGTGCTTTAAATACTAATAGTGATGTATGTATGTATGTATGTGAATTGGGATGTCATTCACTGAGACCTAAAAGATCTATTGTGCCCCCTTACTTCTACTTAGTTCCTGAGGAAAGTCTCAGAGACTAGTAGCTCCTTTAGTCCTATTTCCTGGAGGAATTTTAGGATATCTGCAGGCTTTAACTTAGGTAAATGTCACTCTTCTATCCAGTAATCTCCAAGGTGTTGTGCCCTAGGATTCTGAATTGCTCTGCAGTTCGCAAGTATGTGGATGGAGGTTTCTTCTTCCATACCACAGAATCTACATTCTTCTTCCTCCACTATTTTGAGCTTTTTCAGGTGCCCATTCAGGCGACAATGTCCCGTTAGGATGCCTGTTGAAACTCTTAGTGCAGTTTTACTTTGACTTATGCATTCATTTGATCTCAACAGGTTGTAGTCACCCAGAAGAATCTTTGATTGCCTAATCCTACTAGATCTTTCCAATGGTCAGATCTTCTATTTTTTTCGGCTTTGCCTATTTCTTCCAATATTACATTGGAGCTGATACCGCAAAAGGGTTCCGGCCCCCAAAAGGGTGTTCCAGTCCCCCTCTTTGCTAGTTCATCTGCTATTTCATTTCCTTCTATCCCTGTGTGTCCTGGAATCCACAGAAAGGTGACTATATTGTTCTCGCCTAGTTCATTTAGTTTGCCTAGGCATTCCCACACCATTTTGGAACTGATAACACAAGAGCTCAGTGCTTTAATGGCTGCTTGACTATCCGACATTATGATAATCCTTTGCCTTCTATATCCTTTAGCAATATTGAACTGGGCACACTTTCTTATGGCGTGAATTTCCGCTTGAAAGATACTCGGGGTTTTTCCCAAGCTTTCAGAGTGTTTGGTTCCTGGCCCGTACACTCCTATCCCAGTTCCTTCTATTGCTTTTGAGCCATCTGTGTATACTAATAGTGATTGTTTATCACGAATACAATTAAATATTAATGAAACTGATGTACAAGAACCCCAATGTTCCAATTTCTTAGATTATATGGACAAATTTAACAAGTCATTATCAGAACATATTGATGATAACGAATCCCTAATAGTTAATAGTTGAAACAGGTAATGATAATATTAATAATAACGAAGATGAAGATGACATTACCGTTCATACAAATTTAGAAAATCCTGTAATATGTATACCAATTTCAGATTCAGCTGTAAATATTGGAAAAAATCAGTTAATTTTTTCAGAAGTGAATTTCGAGCCAGCCGCACCTACTATTATAAAACTGTATGATACTAAACAAAGAATTATAGTACAACTTTCGAAAAATAATTTTGAGAAAGATGTCATTAACTTTGTGAAAGAATTTGTTGTACCAAAAGCTAAATATTTTATTTATTTTGAGGACCCTATTTACGAAAAATTTAGTGTAGTACTTCAAAATTATTTCAAAAATTCTCAAATTGACTTAGTTGAATGCAACAAAAAGCTGATAGACGTTCCTTTAAACGAAGTTAAAGAAGTAATTCAAAACTATCACGAAGGTAAGACTAATCATAGAGGATTAGACGAGACCGAAAATCGATTGAAAGCTCTGTATTATTGGCCCAATCAAAGAGCATCAATTCAGACTTTTATAAATGAGTGCGAAATATTAGCAAAATATGACAGAAATTCTATAAAACCATATTTAAATGTTACTCCCACAGCTACGAAACCTTTTCAAATTTTGCATTTAGATTCTATAACATTAGAAAATACTAAATTTTTGACGTTAGTAGATTCATTCTCCAAATACGGTCAAGTTTATCAATTGAAATCCAATCAAGGAATCGAAGTAGCCCATAGTTTAATTAAGTATTTCACACATCACAGTGTACCAGAACAAGTAATTTCAGATAATGGTACTGTACTGAACAGAACAGAACATATTAGAAACTCATACAGTAAAAATACATTTTATCAGTTCACAACATCCAGAATCGAATGGAATTGCTGAAAGATTCCACTCTACTATTATTGAACACATTAGACCATTAAACAACCAAATTGACTTTAAAAACGAACCCAATGAGAATAATAGTATATTATTCAACAAGCATATAATGATGGCTATTATTCACGAAGGTGCGTTTATGTCGCGAGCCGCAGGCGAGTGACATAAACACCTAAGTGCATATTAGCCATTATATGCGAGTAGAATACGATATTTTGTCCACCACTATTAATTACCTGTTAATAAATGAATTTATGTTTTTCTCTTCCCTCCAATTTAGGAAGGGATTGTAGGCTTTCATATCGACTTTTCTGGCAATAAATTTAAGGACACTATTTATTCTGCTTCTCTAATTTTTGGCGGGGCAACATTCATTTCAGTGTCTGATTCGCTTTCCATATTATATTTTCTAGTAATTTCAATTTAAATTCAGTTTAATAATTTAAAACTCTTGCAATCAGCTATAAATTATTTAAAACGTCAGTTTCTTAGTTTTGACGTTGACATCTATACGCTCCATATTATATACAACAGTTTGAGAAATGATTTTGTCCACGACTATTTGATAATGTTTACATTTTACGTGTGCTTCTTCAAGTATAATGACGTACATTATTCACCAGGTGTGGATAATGAACAGGTCACGTGACACGGATAAATAGTACCTATATTGAGGGTTATTTATATGCAAAATGTTACGATATAATATTTAAAAATTTTCGTCGCCACCCGGATTCGAACCTTCAGCGTACAATTCTTCATTTCACGAATTCAGACTCCTAAAAAATCATGCTACGGAGACATTTATAATAATTTATGCATTACTAGCTTATAATAATAGTATTCATTCGGCGACAAATTTAAAACGTAATGAAATCATCACGGGTCATTTAAATAGCAATACACCTTTTGATATAGAAATAGATCAGCAGATAGTTAATAATTATGTTCAAAACTACAGGGATAAGATGAAACTATTATATTCAAAAATAAATCAAAGACTGCAAGAAAATAAGTCAAAAGTAATTTCTAAAGTCAATAAAAATCGCGAAGAATTACCAGAGACAATACCTACAAAAGTTTTTGTGCGTAATAAACAAGCGCAAGGTGAAACTAAAAATAAATATAAAAATAAAGAAATTGAAAGTAAAAATACTAAACTTAAAACTTCAAAAATTGTCAAGTTAAGTTCACAGTACATGTGCATTAAAATTAATATTTCTAATAATACATTTTTTGGAAGTAAAACAGATAACATTGTAAATATAATTCAATTAACTAGGAATAGTATAGAAGAAAAGTTCAGTAATCTTAATATTCATTCTATGATACATAGAAATAAAAGAGGCTTAATAAACGGTTTTGGATCAATTATAAAAACCATAACTGGTAATTTAGACTCTGAAGATGGTGATAAAATTAATTTAATTTTAGAACACTTAAAGGAAAATCAAGGCAACTTGCAAAATCAAATAAAGATGCAGTACTCTGTCAGCCATCAAATTATAGAAAATTTCAACAGAACAATTGAAGAGATTCAAAATAACGAAATTTTATTAAAAGCAAAAATTTTTTAAATTAGAGATTTTTTACAAGTTCAAGCAAATTCTGAGAATGTTATTTATTTAAAAGAATTGTTAAACGAACTTTTGATAACGTTTAACGTAATTCTAGATTTCATGGATAATAATAATAATCATCTCTGCGAAGAACAAATTCTATCTTAAATGGAAATTCTTCAGTGTCAGTACATAAAAATAAATATTGAGAATAATCACATAGAAATTATACCAGAAATTAATCAATTTTTAGCCATTTTTCCATTTGAAGAAAAATTAATAATAAAGTGTGAACGAGAAACCGAAACCAGAAATTTAAAAGGAATTTATCTAATAGAAAATTCACCTTGTACAATAATTTTCCAAAATCAAGAATTAACATTTCAAGACAAGACCTTTGGACAACCATTTATAAATAATTAATAAACTGAAATTAGATTTTCATCAGTTAAATATTTCGTCAATGAAAATTAATTTAAAAACTCTCAAAATAAAAGAAATTTCACCTCCATTTATGGAATCAATACCAAATGAAAAATATTATTTCCATATCCCAAGTGTATGGACTGTGTTTGTCTATATTGGTATAATGATAATATTAAGTTGTATAGTATATACGAAGATTATTTTAAAACAGAAAGAAGAACAACGGACCAACAGAAGGAGTTCAGCTGCCAGAAGGAGCTTCAATCTGAAGGAAGAGGTGTTACCGTATTTTTTTAACCTTAGGTTGCATATCTAAATTGCTTATAATCATATTTTTATTGTTTGTCGTTATCACTTCCATTTCATTTATGCCTTGTTGTATTTTATTAGTTAATTCATTTTTTGTAGTTTATAAATCAGTCTAGAACTGGAATCCAAATTGTAAAGTTGTTTTAGTAATAAAGTTAGTTTTTAAAAACACTTTCTAAGTTAATTAAAAGTTAAGTTGTATGTTCCTTATAGACTCCGAAACGGCTTGACCGATTTCAATGAAATTTTCAGACAATCTTCAGATTGGCCCAGCGAGTAATCCTGCAAAGTTTAGTGGTGATCGGAGCATTTTTTTGGAATTGGAATTTGAAAATTGACATTTTTTTAATACTGACGAGAAATAATAACAAAACATTAATAATATGTCAAGTCAATTTTTCTGTCGTATGACATACGTCACCGTCAAATTTCAACATCGTCAACAACGATTAGTCCACCCGGGAACAACTGTGAATAACGAATCGCCGCAACGTGAAAATCACAACGAACAACGGGAACAACAGAATTTATAAATCCAGCTTTAACCAACAAATACAATGGAAACAACAAACTTTGAGTAATTAGGCAATCCATTGAGACATAATAAAGCCCGGCGAAGCGGGCTGGGTACGCTAGTTTCATATAAAATACAACTCGTTGCTTAATTAAATATTGAACTCAAATTAACGGCAGCCGTACTAAAAACTTTATATTATGTTGTCAAAAATGCGCGCTTTTGCCGCAAAATTATATTTAATGTCAATATGTTTTAATCTTTTGTATTTCAGTTTATTTGTTAATTTTATACATGACTGATTATCCTCAAATATTAAGAATGAGCTTTTTGTGTAGCCAAAATCTATAAGTAAATTTGAAAGCCACAATCCTTCTTTGGCAGCTTCCGCTAGTGCTAATATGTATTCTGCATCTGTGGATGAAACTGAAACACAGTTCTGCTTTTTTGTGTTCCAAGATACCATTGAACCAAATACTTTGAAACAGTAACCGGATGTTGACTTTCTATCAGTTTGGTCTCCAGCCCAATCTGCGTCGGCATAACCAATTAATTTTTCTGAGTTTTTTTATCGAAAAATAATTCATAATTAATAATAATTTAAGTATCTCAATATCCTTTTTAGATTTGTTCACAGATAATCTGAAGCAATATTCTGAAATCTGCTGCATACATTTATAGATATATTTATATCCGGTCTAGTGGCTAACATTAAATGCATTATACTCCCAACTAATTCCCTGATTGGTTTCTTTTCCTCTGATTCTTTTTGAAACAAATTAATATCCAATTTTGATTCCATTGGTGTGTTATTACTATTACAGTTTTCCTTGTTGAAACGTTGTAATAAGTTAACAATGTACCGTTTTTGTTTCAAATAAATTCCATCTTCAGTTCTTTTGAATTTTATACCAAGAAACATGTTAAGCTGTCATAAGTCAGGCATTTTAAAAGTTTTTGATAGTTTTATCTTCAATGCTTCTATTTGATTTGTACTATTACTAGCTATAATGATGTCATCAACATATAATAGTAGATACATTTCATTATTTTTATTTTGTATACTGTATAAACATGGATCACTCACAGATTATCTGAATCCCTCCTTTATTGCAAATTCGTTAAATCGCTTATTCCAACAATATGGTGCTTGCTTCAACCCATATAAAGCTTTCTTTAGTTTGTAAACTTTGTCATCGTATCTCTCAGGTAGAGTAATATAGATATTTTCATCTATGTTGCCATGCAGAAATGCAGTGACAACATCCATTTGATGAAGACTTAAATCCTTTTTATTTGCTATTGCAATAAAAGTTCTGACTGTAGTATAACGAGCTACTGGAGCATACGTCTCTTCAAAATCGAATCCTTCTGTCTGTTTAAATCATCTGGCTACCAGCCTTGCTTTATATTTCTCAATATTACCAAATTCATCCTTTTTAATTTTAAACACCCACTATTATTTTTGAATCTATTTGTTTTTCCACTTCTTCCCAAGTATCATGTGACTTTAATGATGCCAGTTCCTCATTAACTGCCTCTTTCCATAGATTATAATCTGCTCTACTCTTAATTTCTTCATAACTCCTTGGTAAATTGTCAACATAAGCTTGTAACGGTAAGTGGCGCCAGCTTGAAGGGCTCCGGCTAGAGACTCCTCTCATGGGTGATTAGACCCCAAGTTTATGTCGCACACAGAACAGAACAGGAAGGTTGTAAAATCCATTTCGAACAGAATGAATGAAATGCGGGATAGGAAAAGGAATTAGTGGACAATAGGGTTATACTAAATTGACTGTGTGAATATTATTGTCTTGTTCATTGTCTAAGTCATCTGGAAGGTTTTCGTCAACGTCAATAAATTGGTTTTTCAGATCTAACATGCCAATTTCCAAGATCATTACCTGAAAGGTCTCTGAGATTATAAACAAGTCTAGAAATGACTTTATGGACAATACATGGAATACATTTAGGGGCAAATTTTGCTGCAAAGTTATCATTTTTGGATGAAAGTACATAATTCTTTTTCCATAGGCGGTCACCGACATGATATTCTACATCTTTTTCGTAAATTATAATACTTTGTATTTCTGTCATGGGCTTGCTTGAGTTTTTTGCGTACATCAATAAAAAGTTTCGGGATGGTTTGTAAGTCGTCAATGAGTTGTAATTTGTCTTCATTATTGATTAAATTGTTAGCATTTTCGGAAATTGCACCATAAAAATATCCACTTAACGGTACGTTTCTGGCAAAATTCAAGAAAGCGGGAGAGTAACCTGTAACGTCATGTTTTGCGGTTCTTATTGCTTGCGCAACTTTTTGCAATGATGCATCCCAATTTTTGTGAGAGGAATTGTCATGAATGTAACAACGTAAGGCAGTAACTATAGTTTTGTTTGTTCGTTCTGTATGGTTAGCTTGTGGATGATAGCGTGCATTGAAGAAAATTTGTTGTAATTTATATTGATCCATCAAATTTTTAAGAGGGAAGAGGTAAAGACTGTGCCATTGTCGACGGAAAATATTTGTGGGACTCCAAAAATAACAAAAACTTGATTTTCGATAAATTTAACAATACCAGCAGCTGTGGCATTCTGCATGGGGTGGACGAGACAAAATTTAGTAAACCTGTCTGTTATAACGAGAACAAATCTATTGCCATTTTTGGATCTGGGGTATGGACCTATTAAATCAGCTGAGATCCATTGCCAAGGGAAATTAATGTCTTTATACTGACCCATTATACCAGCTTTAGGTAAATTTTGGGTTTTGCAGGAAGAGCAAACGGGACATTTATTGATATAACGAGATACAGTGCTTCTGAGTTTTGGCCAATAGTAGATTTCAGAAATTCGAGCGATGGTTTTGGAAATGCCGAGATGTGTGCTAGTTTGATCGTCATGAAAAGTCTTTAGGACATCAGTCCTGTTTGGGTAGGGACTACAATTTTCCAATTGGATAAATTGCTGGATATGGGGAAGACATGTTTGTAGAGGACATTATTTTCTACTTTAAAAGTGAGGAATGACCCGGGATTATTATTGACTTTATCAATCATAGCGGTATACCAAGTATCTGGCTTGAAGGTAGTGACATCAATCACTGAAATATCTGGAAATGAATGGGAAAGTGAATCACTGACAACCATAGTGGTTCCTTTCCTATGTTTGATTTCAAAATCAAACTGCGATAGTCTGAGGGAAAGACGAGCTAAACGTCCAGAGGGACTAGAAAGTTTTGATAGATACTGTAAGGATGAATGGTCAGTTTCGAGTGTGAAATGAGTTCCTTCCACATAACCTCTAAATTTTTCTACACCAAAAATTACGCCTAAAAGTTCTTTTTCAGTGGTACTGTACTTTCTTTCGGTTTTGTTCAATGTACGGCTTGCATATGCGATAGGAAGTTCGATACCATCACATTGTTGATATAAGATTGCACCAAGTCCGGTGTCACTAGCGTCAGTCTGTATAATGAATTCTTTCGAAAAGTCGCGGCTTGCAAGAATGGGGCTAGAAGTAAGTCTTTTTTGACTCCGATAAAAGCATTTTCAGCCTCAGGGGTCCAAGAAATTGGTTGTCCTTTTTTTCTGCCATGAAGGAGGTCAGTTATTGGGGAGCAAACGGTAGAGAAATCTTTGATGAATCAGCGATATCAGCCAATTAGGCCAATAAGTCTTTTGATTTCGGTAGAGTTTTTGGGAGCAGGGTAAGGATAGCGAAAACGTTGTCTTCATCTGTTCGAAGACCAGCTTTGTCGACTACAAAACCAAGAAATTTAAGGGAATCTCTACAGAATTCACATTTTTGGAAATTTACAGTAAGATTTGCCTCTTTAAGACGAAGATATAACTTTTTAAGGATTTCTAAATGATGTTCGAAGGTAGGGGTTGCAATAATGATGTCATCCAAATAACAAAAACAGTAGGGCCTTAAAGAAGGGTCTATAACAATGTCCATTAGACGTGCCATAGTTTTGGGGGCGTTAATTAAACCATAAGGAGTGGTCGTAAATTCAAATAAACCTAAGTCAAAGACAGCGAAAGCAGTTTTGGGACGAGAAGATTCAGTAAGGAGTATTTGTAGAAAAGCTTTTTTCAAATCAATGGAGGTAAGAAATTTAGCGTCTTGGAGTTTGCTAAGAATGACGTCTATTTGAGCCATGGGATAGGAATCAGGAGTGGTTACTTTATTTAGCTTTCGGCCATCGAAGCAGACGCGGCATTCTCCAGACTTTTTTGGGACTACCCAAAGGGGTGAACACCAAGGGGAGTTCGAAGGTTGTAAGACATTCAATCGTACCATCTCGTCTACTTCTTTTACTAAAAGTCATTGCATGACTAGGGATAGAGGATATTGGCGTTGTGCAATCGGTTTTGCATCACCAGTGTCGATATCGTGTTCGACAAAATTCGTTCTGCCAATTCGGCCAGGACGGGCAAGAGAAGAGAATAAGCTTATAGTTTGCTCAAGTTTGTTTTTTTCTTCAATAGAGAGAGTAGAAGCAGATCGTATTGTGTTAATAACACAAGTAGAAGATAATAAGGAGAATGACAAATCATGAACACTGATGTCTATTTTGAATAAGCTCAAAAAGTCCATTCTTAAGATAAGGTAGAAAACATAAAGGTACGATAAATCTGGTTCGAGCAATGTAGGATTATTATAAGATGGTGATCTATATATGTCTGACCAAACACGGGATTCCTCAATTCTTTGTTTGGGGGTTATGAAGTGCTAATGACGATATACAAGAAGGTAAAAGGTTCCTACGAATCATTGCAACACGAGTACGCTCGTCAACGACACTAGACAAGCGGTTGAATAATCCTATCATTGAAGATAAGTATACAGCAACCGGTTCGTTAGCACCCATAGTGCGATTAGAAATTTCCAACTCTAAGTCAGTCTCATAACTATATGGCAAAAAATCAGCTTTTAATTTGGCAACAATGTATTTCCAGTATTGAAATTTACTATACTATAGGTTGGAAATAATAGTCAGTGACGTCAGCACTAGTTCAGAAACAGTTCAATAAGAGCGGCACAAAATAATATTATATGTATTTCGAATTTATACTCTCGAAATGTCCGGCTCATCTAACAGGTGACACAACTTACCTTCCCTCTTCCCTTGCCTCGCTTGAGATACCTATATGCTAAAAATTTGTCACTGACTATTATTTCCGACCCAGGGTATACGATTATTAAGATACCATGTGAAGGCATTGTCTTTAAAAAGTTTACATGTCTGCAGAAAGGGCTCATTTTCTGTAACTCCTCTAGAAAGTCTAAGGACTTCAACTTTTTCCAAAAATAAATGAAGTGATTCATTTTTACCAGTGAAAAAAACATTCCATTTGTAAACTGGATGATGTTTTAGATGGGGGATTTCAGAAAGAGTGGGGGAAGGAAATGTGTTTGAAGGTAAAGTGTCTTCAGTTCTATTGTTGGTGGGAGTTGTTTTTGTCGCAAGGTCAGCTTCTAAAAGTATGAGCATATTTGTCAAGGCTTGTTGCATTTAGTCTGTTAATTCTATTTGTCAAATGTGTCAGTCTTGAATTGATTCTGGAAAATACTGGTTCGTTTTTGTTTCCACTAAATTGATTGATGATGTCTGTTAAGTCATGGATTGTTTCTGTAACTTCTACTATATCGTCCTCAAAAGAATAAGAATTGACTGGGGACGAAAAACTTCTATTAGAATTTTCCCTAGCAAGAAGACCTGATAAAACTCTGCGTTTTGTTCGGCAACGAGATATAGATATGGAAACTGTATGTACGTGAACGACTGTAGATATAAAAACAACAAATACTCATTGCCGATAGATGTCAATTAAAATAAACAAAACCGTACTATATTTTCAACAAGTCATACGTACTAATAAAAATGTTGCATAATAACTCCATAA
This sequence comes from Lochmaea crataegi, assembly GCA_947563755.1. Taxonomy (NCBI): domain Eukaryota; kingdom Metazoa; phylum Arthropoda; class Insecta; order Coleoptera; family Chrysomelidae; genus Lochmaea; species Lochmaea crataegi. The sequence continues at coordinate 34,976,381 of OX387429.1, forward strand.
AAAATATCAGTATATAAATGTATAGCTAATCAAGATCAAAAATGTATCATAAATTGTCATAAAAATTACTGTAACACATCACAATCCCTTTGTTATCAAAAAAAGCTGGACTGAAAAATATATTTATATTTAAAGATAAATTGTTAATTTGGCAACACTGCACTTTATATTAACAATAGACAAGAAAAAGTAAGAGTTTAAAGATAAATTGTTACTTTGGCAACACTGCACTTGATTAACAATATTAAAAATAGGTAAGATAATAATATGAGATATTTCAGTTTGTGTAACTCGACACAATTCAACTGAACAAGATACAAATGGTAAGATATTTCAGTTCGTGTAACCAGACAAATTCAACTGAAAAAGATAATTTTACTATGCAGATACATAAAATATAACAACTTATCAGAAACCAAACACCTTAAGAATTTACTTAATACGTGACAACACTGCAAATGAATTAGATGTAATAGAGGAGTTCAGTTTAGGGTCAGTGTGACCAACAAAAAGTGGTTTTTATGACAAGAATGACAGTTAATGTCTACCATTCAAAACATAAGATTTTTGCAGGTTTTTTATCATTACGAACATCTCTATTGCTTTATTAAGACAATGAATACACCCCCGAAGCGTAAATCTTAAAATGTAAAGTGACCTTTTAGCTGAATTCTCAAAGCATCAGTGGCCAGTAATTCTAGGAACTTTTGGTAAGTCACCATTTCACTTCTGTCATTATGTCACTAGTTATGACAGTTGTCAGTGTTATTTGTTTTTGATGATATTCGTTTAATCGTTATGTTTATTTTCCATACTTTTGTAGTAGTTCTAGTTAGTTGTATCACTTTATTCTTCTGATTGCCTTTTCCACTGACATCTGACATAACTAGTGACATCATGACAGAAGAGAATTGGTGACTTGCCGAAAGTTCCTAGAATTACTGGCCACTGATGCATTGAGAATTCAGCTAAAACGACATTTTAAATTTTAAGATTTACGCTTCGGGGGTGTATTCATTGTTTTAACGAAGCAATATAGATGTTCGTAATGATAAAAAACCTGCAAAAATGTTATGTTTTGAATGGTAGACATTAACTGTCATTCTTGTCATAAAAACCACTTTTTGTTGGTCACACTGACCTTAGACTGAACTCCTCTATTCACCTTCCCTAAAAAAATCAATAACAAAATTCCGTTCTCCTGGCAACAAAAGATTGTGCTATGTTAACGTTATCTGTTAAAAAACAAAACCCAGAGAGTATTCGTTATCGAAGACCAAAATAGATATTTAAAAATAAGGCAGGTAGTTAAGATAAAATTAAAAACGTCCAGGGTCGGTACAAGATAGTTACTTGAAAAGTGAAATTTTAAGAATTAACTGTTGAAAGCAAAAATTTTAAATTGAACGATACAAAATTTAAAAAAGAGAATATGCAAAAGTAAAATGAGAAAAAAACTAAAATCCTTCCAACCCAACTGTTACACTGTGCAACAAAAACAATTGGCGCCAAATTGTAACGGTAAGGGCAAAGATTACAAAATATATATAAGATTGTTCACTCGTACGAATTCTATCGATCAAAGGATTCATACCGCTGGTTACTGTCTGGTGACTTATCGGTTGGCGCCATGCTACAGTATGTCGCTAACCCCTTACTTGCATTTAATTTTGCATATTATACGGGTTGTCGCCTATCGAGCGCTGGTATTTTAGAATTCGTTGTTCGTGTTTATGTTTTATAGATATTTTAAATTTATTAATTAATTATTGCAATAAGGAAAAAATAATATTCATATTTTCCTCTTCAATAGCAAAACTCCTGTCTTCCAAAAGTAACATTAATAATATTATAATTGTGGTTTTAAAATGCCTGTGTGTTGTGCTGTGATCGGTTGTTCCAGCAAGGTGGGAAAACCAGAAATATCCTTTTATCGTTGTCCCAAAGACGTTGAGAGGTGGGTATTAAATTAGTTATTATCAAATACGGAATTCAACTTTTTTAAACTATTGTAACAAAGATATTAGATAATAATAAATTAGTTAGTTATTTAGTACTTATAGATACTGGGTATTCATAGAAATTTGAAAATTCACATATCTAATTTATTAATAAATATATCCTGCAGCTGCATAATATGTTTTTACTGTTTTAACCTTGTGAATCTAAAAAATACGGAGTGTCTAATTTAAAGATCAAAATTGTTTTAGTGGTCCTATTATTCTGGTGGCCAATAAGTATGTATAATTTAATTTGTGATATTCTGTATAAATAACCGCTAGATCTTCAATAAGCATCACAAAATTACTAAAATGTTGAATAAAATCTGTCAATTGATTCATTTTAAAAATTTTAATATATTTTTTACCTATACCTAAACTTTCCTTTTCAAATTCATATCCTGAACTTTTTTCGAAATAATTAACATTTAAAAACATTATATAAAAAAAACCTTTAATAAATCATCCTATTTAAATATATATTTCTCAAGTTACCCCTGTATAGCTTGGAATAAAATATACTCTTCTAATTCCCTGGTACCTAGCGGTGTCGTTATTTACAACAAAAGGGAGCCGTAAATATGATTTATGAGTGCGGCGATCGTTTAAAACACCAAGAAGAATCAGACCGCCTTCAAGTGAACTATCTTATATATTTTTTGTAATCTTTGGTAAGGGGCGCCAGCTTGAAGGGCTCCGGCTAGAGACTCCTCTCAAGGGTGATTCGACCCCAAGTTTATGTCGCACAAGTATAACAGGAAGAGATGTCGAAGAATAAAAATATATTATTCTACGCTTCACAACTAGTTTTGAAAAATATTTTTCAAAAACAGTGACCGTTCAACGAAGAAGAAACAACTACTTCCCGGGCTACATGCCCCGACAGATATTGAATTACACTTCTAAGTCAAACGGGGTTGGTAAATCTACAAGATTTAAACCAACCATTCTGGTTTGCAACTAGAAGGGATAACACAACTTGTAGACCGGTTTCGGCGTATTGCGCCTCATCAGTACAAGGTATATGTTATCGTCCGAGAGTTAATCTCGGACTGAAATGTGACTATAATCAACAACGGTACATATTGTCCAGTTACGGAAATATTTTTGTTGCGAAAATAGCGACATCTCACCTCTAAGTCACAAACCAAAATTCGAACGAGACAACAAATCACGTGGATTTGAGACAAAAATGAATTAATACAGTTTCCTGTAAAATTGTCGTATTTAGTAAAGCGTTTTAACAACAGATGTCGAAGAATAAAAATATATTATTCTACGCTTCACAACTAGTTTTGAAAAATATTTTTCAAAAACAGTGACCGTTCAACGAAGAAGAAACAACTACTTCCCGGGCTACATGCCCCGACAGATATTGAATTACACTTCTAAGTCAAACGGGGTTGGTAAATCTACAAGATTTAAACCAACCATTCTGGTTTGCAACTAGAAGGGATAACACAACTTGTAGACCGGTTTCGGCGTATTGCGCCTCATCAGTACAAGGTATATGTTATCGTCCGAGAGTTAATCTCGGACTGAAATGTGACTATAATCAACAACGGTACATATTGTCCAGTTACGGAAATATTTTTGTTGCGAAAATAGCGACATCTCACCTCTAAGTCACAAACCAAAATTCGAACGAGACAACAAATCACGTGGATTTGAGACAAAAATGAATTAATACAGTTTCCTGTAAAATTGTCGTATTTAGTAAAGCGTTTTAACAACAGATGTCGAAGAATAAAAATATATTATTCTACGCTTCACAACTAGTTTTGAAAAATATTTTTCAAAAACAGTGACCGTTCAACGAAGAAGAAACAACTACTTCCCGGGCTACATGCCCCGACAGATATTGAATTACACTTCTAAGTCAAACGGGGTTGGTAAATCTACAAGATTTAAACCAACCATTCTGGTTTGCAACTAGAAGGGATAACACAACTTGTAGACCGGTTTCGGCGTATTGCGCCTCATCAGTACAAGGTATATGTTATCGTCCGAGAGTTAATCTCGGACTGAAATGTGACTATAATCAACAACGGTACATATTGTCCAGTTACGGAAATATTTTTGTTGCGAAAATAGCGACATCTCACCTCTAAGTCACAAACCAAAATTCGAACGAGACAACAAACCACGTGGATTTGAAACAAAAATGAATTAATACAGTTTCCTGTAAAATTGTCGTATTTAGTAAAGCGTTTTAACAATAGATGTCGAAGAATAAAAATATATTATTCTACGCTTCACAACTAGTTTTGAAAAATATTTTTCAAAAACAGTGACCGTTCAACGAAGAAGAAACAACTACTTCCCGGGCTACATGCCCCGACAGATATTGAATTACACTTCTAAGTCAAACGGGGTTGGTAAATCTACAAGATTTAAACCAACCATTCTGGTTTGCAACTAGAAAGGATAACACAACTTGTAGACCGGTTTCGGCGTATTGCGCCTCATCAGTACAAGGTATATGTTATCGTCCGAGAGTTAATCTCGGACTGAAATGTGACTATAATCAACAACGGTACATATTGTCCAGTTACGGAAATATTTTTGTTGCGAAAATAGCGACATCTCACCTCTAAGTCACAAACCAAAATTCGAACGAGACAACAAACCACGTGGATTTGAAACAAAAATGAATTAATACAGTTTCCTGTAAAATTGTCGTATTTAGTAAAGCGTTTTAACAATAGATGTCGAAGAATAAAAATATATTATTCTACGCTTCACAACTAGTTTCCGTAACTGGACAATATGTACCGTTGTTGATTATAGTCACATTTCAGTCCGAGATTAACTCTCGGACGATAACATATACCTTGTACTGATGAGGCGCAATACGCCGAAACCGGTCTACAAGTTGTGTTATCCTTTCTAGTTGCAAACCAGAATGGTTGGTTTAAATCTTGTAGATTTACCAACCCCGTTTGACTTAGAAGTGTAATTCAATATCTGTCGGGGCATGTAGCCCGGGAAGTAGTTGTTTCTTCTTCGTTGAACGGTCACTGTTTTTGAAAAATATTTTTCAAAACTAGTTGTGAAGCGTAGAATAATATATTTTTATTCTTCGACATCTGTTGTTAAAACGCTTTACTAAATACGACAATTTTACAGGAAACTGTATTAATTCATTTTTGTCTCAAATCCACGTGATTTGTTGTCTCGTTCGAATTTTGGTTTGTGACTTAGAGGTGAGATGTCGCTATTTTCGCAACAAAAATATTTCCGTAACTGGACAATATGTACCGTTGTTGATTATAGTCACATTTCAGTCCGAGATTAACTCTCGGACGATAACATATACCTTGTACTGATGAGGCGCAATACGCCGAAACCGGTCTACAAGTTGTGTTATCCCTTCTAGTTGCAAACCAGAATGGTTGGTTTAAATCTTGTAGATTTACCAACCCCGTTTGACTTAGAAGTGTAATTCAATATCTGTCGGGGCATGTAGCCCGGAAAGTAGTTGTTTCTTCTTCGTTGAACGGTCACTGTTTTTGAAAAATATTTTTCAAAACTAGTTGTGAAGCGTAGAATAATATATTTTTATTCTTCGACATCTGTTGTTAAAACGCTTTACTAAATACGACAATTTTACAGGAAACTGTATTAATTCATTTTTGTCTCAAATCCACGTGATTTGTTGTCTCGTTCGAATTTTGGTTTGTGACTTAGAGGTGAGATGTCGCTATTTTCGCAACAAAAATATTTCCGTAACTGGACAATATGTACCGTTGTTGATTATAGTCACATTTCAGTCCGAGATTAACTCTCGGACGATAACATATACCTTGTACTGATGAGGCGCAATACGCCGAAACCGGTCTACAAGTTTGTTATCCCTTCTAGTTGCAAACCAGAATGGTTGGTTTAAATCTTGTAGATTTACCAACCCCGTTTGACTTAGAAGTGTAATTCAATATCTGTCGGGGCATGTAGCCCGGGAAGTAGTTGTTTCTTCTTCGTTGAACGGTCACTGTTTTTGAAAAATATTTTTCAAAACTAGTTGTGAAGCGTAGAATAATATATTTTTATTCTTCGACATCTGTTGTTAAAACGCTTTACTAAATACGACAATTTTACAGGAAACTGTATTAATTCATTTATAACAGGAAGGTTGTAAAAATTGAGGTAGTGCTTTTTGACGTCGATAAAAATACTAATGAATTGAAAAAACGAAGGCGGAAAAGGTAGAAACGCCTTGTAGAATTTAGATAAGTTTAAACAGAAATCAAAAAAATAAAAGAAGTTACTTAAAAAAACAGAACATTTAAAATTTTACCCCGGGCGATATCTCCCTCAACTTTTATAGTTGAGGATTAAAAAAAATAATAAAATAGATTTAAAACAAATTTGTATTTATTTATCTGCCACAGGAAATGAAAAGAGAGGAGAATTTGTACTTAGGTACTTAGCTTATGAATATGAAGTGGTTGTTTCCTGAAGAACGTAGGTAGATCTTGCCTCTACGAAGTCTTGAGAAGATCTCGAAGAAGATAGGTAGATAGTCTTGATTTTTACGGTATCCCAACAGCTGTGTCCTGGTCTAGGGCGGTATTTTGGTCTAGGGCTTTTGTCCTCACCTAGGGCTTATATCTTAGGGGCTGTGATTACCACAGCAAAATTATTAAGATAGGAAAGGTATAAAAACGATAAAAAATGAGGTCTTTCCTCGGAGAGGGTCGGTAGAGGAAAGGGTTGTCCCTCGTGGCGTTGAAAAAAATGGAAGCTTCCGTTGGCAGACGTCAATTGTCTTATGGTCAGGGTTGAAGAATTTGAGATCACAGAACTATAATTGGAAGCGGCTAATGAGACGACGAGCGTTAATTTATTTATAGGGTTTATTCTATAAAATCGAAACAGGTCGATAGACATGTTACAAGCTTCAGCATTTAATGCAGAGCATTCTATTTCATCCTCACAAAATTAATCTTCCAGATATAATGGTTTCTTTCTTTCTCTTGAACTTCTTACATTCCCTTCTGGTAACAATTCTTGAGTCTCTTCATTTTTACTGATTTCATTTCCTGAATTCTCTCCAGTTTCATTATTTTCTAATTTATCTGTATATTTTAAATTCAACCATGTCATCTCCTATAGAATTTTCTTCAATATTGGTAATATTTTTCTTTTCTTCGAAGATTACATTTCTCGCAGCAACAATTTTCCTTTTAGATGGGTCCCACAGACGATAACCATTATGTGTGTATCCAACAAATATATGTAAATTGGCTTTTGAATCGATTTTACTCATTTGTTTTTCCTTTGGTATATGATTATATGCCATACAACCAATTTGCTTCCTTTTTCTTTAGTTTTAATTCTAGTATCCAACAAATATATGTAAATTGGCTTTTGAATCGATTTTACTCATTTGTTTTTCCTTTGGTATATGATTATATGCCATACAACCAATTTGCTTCCTTTTTCTTTAGTTTTAATTCTAGTACATACAAATGGTTTTGTTTATTTCCACTTGTTAATAACCTATCATTTTTGTAAATATAAACACCCTTATTATTAAAAATAACCTCCAATCCAGCACTGATTAATCTTTTAACAGATAGCAGATTGTGTCTTAAATTCTTTACATACAGAATATCTTTAATTAAAACATACTCACCAGTCTTTAACACTACATCCATATCTCCGATATGTGTACATTGTAAAGACTCATCAGCTTTTGCAATATTAATACGAGTTTCATTGTTTAATTTACTTACAGATGATACATTATTTATGTTGTTTACCATATGATCAGTGGCACCTGAATCAATATACCATTTGATTGAGTCTTCATTACTTGCGTTAAGAGCTTCTGCTTCACCTACTATTGCAGTGAAGGAAATTTTGTCCTCTTCCTTTTGTTGGTCTCTTGATTCAGTATCCGTTTGATTTGCCTGCTTCTTATTGCTCCAACACTGACTTCTAACATGTCCTGGCTTCCGACAATTGTGACATAAAGGCACTTGTTCACGAGCATTGTAATTAATTTTGCGGAGTATGTATATTTATTGTATTTCTTAAATTTTTTATGATACCCAGAGTAGGCTGCCTCTGGCTCACTTGTACTATTTGGTTGATTATTTAACCTTTTTATTTCATGATCCAATAGTTTTGCTTTTACAAGTTCTAATGTTAACAGTGATGAATCTAGAGTTTCCAGTGCAGTAACTATATTATCATACATAGGTGGCAATGTTAATAATAAATGTGACACAATATCTAGTTCTTGAAGAGTTGCACCTACTCCTTCCAATTCTCTCGCAGTTTCTTCAAATTTCAAAAAATGATTTTCTAATGAGTTGAATAGATGAGGCTATTACTTCTACTATATTTCATTGTTAAGAGTATTTTCCTTAAGTATAATTGACTTGCTATACCTTTTCTTTGAAAGACCGATTCCAAACTTTTCCACATTTCAAAAGCTGTTTTTTTGTCCTTGACATATTCTAAATGAGAATTGGCTATGCCTTGTACAATAATCGCCTTACATTTCTTATCCATTTTTGTAAAATCATTATCTGGATTTAACCTTTCTTTTTCAATGCATTCCTTACTTCATTTTGGTAAAATATGATTTCCATTCGGAACCTCCAATGATCATAGTTTTTGCCATCAAATTGTTTTATTCCGTATTTTTCTGTAGTTAACGCCATCGCCATGTGTTTTTCCTCAAAAGTATTTATTTTAACTTTATCTCTGTTATTCCTCTCCAACTATGGTCTGGGCCCATAACCTGATAGCAGTGTAATGAAAATACTTTTGAGTTAATAACTCATATATTAAATATTAAACGAAAAATATAAAATAGTATATTTCATTAAGAGTCCAGAAACTATGCTTTTCCCGTGTGCTCGCGACTGGTTCCCGTGTGAAGCGTAGCCGAACATAAGGTAATAGTATATTTCATTACGAGTCCAGAAAATAGGCTTTTCGCGTGTGCAAGCACGGAAAAAGCATTTATGGATGTGTAATGAACGATACTTTTCATTATACCTTTCTTAATACCAAAACTAGTAAGTATTTACAATACTGGACTATAATTCAAAACACTGACATCTGCTGTCATAGTACAATAATTATTATAATTCAAAACACTGACATCGGCTGTCATAATACTATTGTGGTTTAGTGTTGCTAAGGGAACTGTGTTCAGTTCACTTAGCAACACATGTTAGCGCACAGGAAAACTTTTTCCCGTGCGCCCGCGCGGGAAATAGGTATTTACGTTACTAGTCCGGTAAGTACACTTTTACAGTACGAGTGAGATGTTTACGGACGAGAAACGGGTACTGTAAAAGTTTACCGGACGTGTGACGTACAACATTTTTTTTCATACTGCTAAAAAACACAAAAGAACAGTGAAAAAATTAAATATTAATATATTTCAAAAAATAATAGTTCAATACCATTAAACGCTTTACAAAATTAGAAAAATAAATTTCCTAAGGGCAAACCGTCCACTAAGAAGCAACAACTACTTCTCGGGCTATATGCCCCGACAGACATTAAATTACACTTCTAAAGTAAACGGGGTTGGTATATCTGTTAAGATAGAACCAACCATTCTGGTTTGTGATTGGAAGGAATAACATCACTTGTAGACCGGTTTCGGCGTTTTTTTGCGCCTCATCAGCACAAGGTAGATGCCATTCGTCCAGAAGCTCTGAGAGCATAATCCTGGACTAGAGACTACGTCGATACCACACCAATACATTACCCTCAGTAAAGGAAATGCTAAGAGTGCGATATCGGCGACATCTCTACATCGAATCACAAACCAAAATTCTATATCGACAAAAAACCATCTCGGTTTTGTAGGTATTTACTTAATTACAGTTACCTGTAAATAATTGTCATATTAGTAAAGCGTGATCTATAGACGTCAAAAAACAATAGTTCAATACTATTAAACGCTTTACAAAATTAGAAAAATAAATTTCCAAAGAGCAGACCGTCCACTAAGAAGCAACAACTACTTATCGGTCTGCTCTTTGGAAATTTATTTTTCTAATTTTGTAAAGCGTTTAATAGTATTGAACTATTATTTTTTGACGTCTATAGATCACGCTTTACTAATATGACAATTATTTACAGGTAACTGTAATTAAGTAAATTAATATATTTATCGGCGTTCGCTATTTTTGAAATTTGCATTCAATGCTAAGATAGCTGGCCTGTAGTTGGTACCCTTAGAAACATAATATTGTTTTTAAATATTATGATACTGTCAGCGATTGTCATTATCCGATTTTCACGAAATGGCTCAAGATCAATTCATTCCTGAGGACATTTTGCTCAAATCTCATGAAGCCACGGGGCATCTGATACCCAACAAATCATCGTCCCGTTATGACAAAGAATTTATAAGCTTTTTTGTCGATGGAAAATGGACAGCAACGTAACTATTGTGAATGAAGATGTCATGATGGCTTATTTTTTGGACTTGGTGAGTAGTTTTATATAGCTTTTAAGGCAGTTTAATAATAAAAAAATATAGTGCCACTTTTGTTTATTATAATATTTAATTTTTTATAGTCGAACAAATTCAAAAGCTCGTCAATCTGGTCAAAATACTCAATGGTTAAGTCAATGCTGCTAGTTCACGAAAATTTGGATATATCCGCATTTCCTAAATTGAAAGCTTTTCTAAAGAAACAGGCAGTTGGATATCAGCCAATTAAGTCGAAAATTTTGACATTTGAAGGATTAGACCGGTTCATGAAGGAAACACCTGATAAGGAATATCTTTTGATCAAGGTGAGATCATTTATAGAAACAAAAAAAAAGGTTGAGCCGTAGGTTTTAAAATAGATGATTTTTTAGGTTATAGCTATGTTTGGAATTACGGGTGGATGCTGTCGGGAGGAGCTGTACGCAATGAACCTTAAGGACATAGAGGATACTGGAACACAGCTAGTCGTTACTATACCCCAAACAAAAACAAACCAAAGGAGAGTATTTGCCGTAATAAATCAAAGTTACATAGAAAAGTATAAAACATATTTAGAATTGCGACTAAAGAATGTAGGCCTAGAGTACCTTTTTATTGCATATCGTAAAGGCAGGTGTATTTCACAAAGGGTGGGCATTCATTCTGTTGCAGATGCTCCCAAAAAATTGCGAAATGTCTGGGGCTGCCTGATGCAGACAAGTATACGGGGCATTGCTTCAGAAGAACATCTGCCACAATACTGGCTGATGCTGGAGCCGATCTTTTGGTGCTTAAAAGACACGGGGGATGGAAAAGCTCTTCGGTGGCAGAAAAATATATCGAGGATTCAATCGAGGGGAAAAACAGGGTATTCCGCATGATACAACATGGAGAAAACGTTGTTGAAGTGCTACAACAAAAAAGTACGTAAAGTACGTAAAGGTATGTTTTATGGTACAGTATTAAATAAAGGTCATTTTCGGTACTCTTAATAGGCATGTTAAGATAGGGTTATCAGTAAGGTATAATGAAATAGTTATTTATGATACAAGTGCGTGAAGTGATACTTTTGCGCACGAGTTGCGAAAATGAAAGACACGAGCGTAGCTAGTGCCTTTTTTCGCAACGAGTGCGCAAAAGTAATTCACGCATGAGTATCATACAATGTTTTATCTACGACCACATTAACATTCTCGCCACCTCCACTGTGACCCCCTGTTGGGTATATTATGGCTCACCCCTAGGGATTATAATTCACCCCACAAGCCTGTGCTTCTGACGAAGTCCATGGTTGTATTTGGTGATACTTTTTTGAAGTCGCTCGGCTCTAAGGTACTAGAACTGAATATGTTATACCTTACACTGCCCAAAGCTGGGCATGAGCATAGTATGTGCTCAGCAGTTTCGTCTTCCAAATTACAGAACCGACAATCCGAGGTCTGAACCAAACTCATCTTCTTTAGGTGGTAATTTAGTCGACAATGTCCTGTAAGCAGTCCCGACAGAATGCGTAGGTTTGTTCGACTCCATTCCAGGATCTGCTTATTTTTTGTACTCGGAGGGTTGTATATGAACGCTTTCGAGTGAGAGAGCCCCGGTATTTCTGCCCAGTACGTGAAGGTTTTCCTCTCCGCCCAGGTAGCTATGGCTGATCTAGCAGTGCTTTCCGCAATGCCAAAAAATGGTTCGGGTCATAGAGACTCTGATCTCTTCTTTGCCAGAGTGTCGGCCTTCTCGTTGCCCTCCACTCCTCCACTGCCCCGGCAACCAGGTCAAAGTGACACTGTTTTCCGTACCTAGTATATCAAGGGATTGTAGACAGTTATATACTAGCTTAGATTTTATCCTGCTCGAGCTCAGTGCTTTAAGAGCAGCCTGGCTATCTGACAGGATATGTTCTTTTTAACAACAGCTTGATTCATCAGCTCTTTTGCAGCCAGTTCAATGGCGTATACCTCAGCCTGAAAAACGGTAGCGTACCTACCCAGGTTGGCTGTGATTTCAACTCTGGGTTTCCTGCTAAAGACCGACGCTCCAGCCCCGTTTCCGGTTTTGGATCCGTCCGTTTTGTCCCAATGGTCTCTCGTGGGAATGAGGACCTTAAAGGGCTTATCCACGTGAAGTTTCGTGACAGAGAGATCCGAGGGCATCCCCAGAATGTGGTGACTTTGGATTTCCTTCAGCATTCCCGAGTGATCCGTCAGAGTCTCTCCATTTATTTGCCTCTCCACTGATATCATTCTATGAGCTGCTCTCCTGGCTTCCTCCTCCAAATGAATGTGGAGAGGAGTGAGTTGCAGGAGGGCTTCCATAGCTGCCGTTGGTGTGGATGACATTGCTCCGGTAATGGCCAGGCATGCTGTTCGCTGCAAGCCTTGCAGCTTTGCTCTAGCTGTCTTTTACAGACTTTTGGTCCACCAGACAGCTGAGCCATACGTGACCATTGGCTTAACCATTGTTTAGTAAATCCAGTAAATCTGTTTGGGGTTCATACCCCAAGATTTTCCACATACCCTTCTGAGATTCCAGAGGGATAGTCTGGCTTTGTTTATCACTCTTTCCAAGTGGGCGTTCCAGGTGAGTTTTTTATCTAAAATTAGCCCTAGATATTTCACCTCCGTCGCAAATGGAATGCTCACGCCGCCTAAAATTGGCTGGCGGAGTCGCTGTAATTTTTTCCTCTTCGTGAAGGGAACAATTACGGTTTTGAGGGGATTCACAGACATCTGTTCCCTCTCGCACCACCTATACACTATGTTTAGGGCCGTTTGAAGGATGTTAGAAATTATCTCTTCAAATTTGCCTCTAATAATTATTACTACATCATCAGCATATCCCTGCACATCTATCCCCTGACTGGATAATTCACCCAGGAGATCGTCAAACAGTATTGACCTTAAAAGGGGGGAAAGCACCACTCCCTGAGGGCAACCCCTGGCAGCCATACCCCTTACCGTGACTCCATTCAGTGATGTAGTGATGTACCGGTTTGATTATATGCTTTTGATCCAGTACCGGATTGGTTTGCAGATTCCTCTGCGCTCCACCGTTCTCCATATGGATTCTGGAAGAGCGTTATCAAACGCTCCTTCTATATGTAGGAAGGCCACCAGCGCTATTTCCTTGTTGCCAAGGGAAGGGCTGATTTTCCCCACTAGATTGTTTAACGCCAAATCTGTAGATTTGCCCATTTGATAAGCATACTGGGAGGGGTTTAGCGGATACTCTCGTAACCTTCCTTTCCTAATATGCTTGTCTAAATTTTTTTCTAGACATTTCATTAAGAACGAGGTCAGGCTGATCGGACGATAGGATTTGGAAAGTGAGTTATTCACTTTCCCAGTTTTCCGTATAAATACAACCCTCGCCACTGACCATTCTATGGGGATGTACCCCCACGCCAGACTAAATTGACCAAATGGGGTAACAGCCCTCACTGCCCTGTTGTAGCAGAGCAGGAAAAATGCCATCCTCCCCAGGTGATTTGTCCGGTGAGAAATCGTTCATAGCCCATACAATTGCCGTTGGAGTGACTACGTTTGTTGCCAACTTCCAACCTTCCTTTTTGGGTCGTTCTGTCGATCTCGTTGGAAGTGGAATGGGTGACTGTTCCTCCAGAAACCGACTACCGGGAAGGTGAGTCTGAAGCAGTAGCTCCAGGGTCTGCCTTGCTGAGTTCGTATAGGTGCCGTCTGGGCATTTTATTGCTCAAACGCCCTGTGCCGGATCTCTGTAGAGAGCCTTGTGAATTCTGCAAGAATTCTGACAGAAGTTTCTCCAGGACTTTCTCTTGGCTTTCCTAATCGCCTTATTGTACTCTGTTAGAGCCATACGATATTGTTCCCATAAGCCTTTTTCTTTAGCTCGGTTGAAGAGTTTCCGAACTTCTACTCTTTTCTTTTCCAAATCTCTGCTCAACCACGGTGATCCTCTGTGGTCTCTCTTCTCCTTCAGTGGGCAGTTTTGTTGATAGGCCGATAGAATGGCGGTTTTCAATTGATTATTCGCCTCCTCTATCTCTGCTCTATTCTTAATAGTACCAATTATGTTTCCCAGGCCTCCCTGGAGGGTTGATCGATAACCGCTCCAGTTGGTGCATTTTGGGTTCCGAAATTGGACTTGGCCCTGTATTCACGTCGAATCTTATGTGTCTGTGGTCTGAACAAGACGGCTCCGTTAATTATATATTGTGATGATATTTATAATTTCAATATCCTACATTGGGAAACCACTTGTGTTGTCCAATTTATTCTTAATTAATTAGTTATTTATTCTCAGGGTATATGTGAATTCGGTTGTAACACTCGTCAATGACAGAACGATAAGGTAGACTGATCTGAAGGGAACAAAAGGAACCACATGAAACAAGTTATTATTCAATAAATCTCAACAATACAACAAATACCAAAAAATAATAAATTCAAACAGATAATTTAAAAAAAAATAACAGTTCCAATTATGGATAACCGTGACGTCACTGTCACTAAAGAATCAATTCCAAGAATTGACCGGACTATAACCAAGGCTTTTGATAAGGTAAATCATGACATGCTTTTAGCAAAATTAAAATTGTTTGGATTAAGTGATTCTCTTATCACCTTTTTTACTTCCTATTTGAAAAATCGGGTTCAATTTGTAACTTTCCGTGGTAAAGAGTCACATAACTTTTTGGCTGTATCTGGGGTACCACAGGGCTCAAACCTTGGCCCCCTTTTGTTTCTGATCTTCATTAACGATTTACCATCTTGTGTATCATCAGAGTCACTTCTGTATGCAGACGATTATAAAATATTTAGAAAAATCAATGAACTAAGTGATTGTCTGGTTTTGCAAAATGATTTGGATGAGCTTTATAGGTGGTCACATTCCAATAAACTACTGTTTAATATAAATAAATGTAAAATTATGACCTATACTACTGCTGTAAATTTTCACCAATTTGTGTACAAGATGGGAGATGTTATGTTGGAGAGAGTTACTAAAATCACTGATCTCGGTGTATTATTTCAGAGTAACTTTAGATTTACTGAACATGTATCAATGATCTCAAGAGAGGCTCACAAATTATTGGGCTTTATTAAAAGAATAACTTATCAATTTTGGAATATAGATGCCATAAAATCAATATATTTTTCACTTGTTCGTGCCAAACTAGAATATGCGTGTGTTGTCTGGAATCCTCTGAAACGAAATTTAATACAAATGGTAGAAACAGTACAAAATTATTTCATAAGATATTTGTTTTATAAAAAGTATCGTACGAATCCGGAGTTTACTTCATATACTTCTCATAGGATAGAATTTAAAGTCCCTCTTTTGGAAGATAGGAGGAAGAATCGCAGTTTACTGTTTTTATTTAAATTAATCAATGGAATTGCAACTTCTGAATATCTTCTAAAGGAAATATCATTTTATACTTCTCTGTACAGTACAAGACCCAAAAAAATACTATTTAAAAACACTCAATATGGGCCGTTATATCATATATCTGTTATTTACAATACATACAGTAAATATAATGAATTGGAAATATTCGATGTACCTTTACCAAAATTCAGAGTATGCTTGCAACATTTAAAGTATTAGATAATTTGAATAGTCATATTTATACTATTACGTTAGTAAATAATTATTGATAATCTAGGATGTCTCGTTGATCTACTTTTCTTTCTTCTTTACAATTACTTTCTTTTTTCTTTTTGCAATATTATTGTACTTTATTATTATTATTGTTATTTCCAATTCAAGTGTACTCTTGCTCAGCTTTTGCTGGTAATGTTCACCTATCCCGAGCGTTTGTAAACGCAAATGGGATTAGGCACAGCAGTTACACATTTAGAAATTTACGGACAGTGTGACAAGTATTCAAAATTGCAGCCTTCTGCAGATCGATGTATGTGTTTTTGTGAAGACCTAGTTTGGTGAGGCTGTCTTGTAGAGTTTTGGGGATTAGTCCCGTAGATGAAACGATGACCGGCACCACCTCTACTTTCTCTGCATGCCACATCTGTCCTACCTCAATTGCAAGATCGGTGTATTTTGCAATTTTCTCGTTGTATTTGTCTAACATATTGTTGTTGTTGGGTACAGCAACATCAACTAGAAGAACCGAGTTAGCTTTTTTATCCACAACTACAACTACTATTATTATTATTATTATTATTATTATTATTATTATTATTATTATTATTATTTCCAACTCAAGTGTACTCTTGCTCAGCTCTTGCTGGTAATGTTCACCTATCCCGAGCGTGTGTAAACGCAAATGGGATTAGGCACAGCAGTTACATATTTAGAAATTTACGGACAGTGTGACAAGTATTCAAAATTGCAGCCTTCTGCAGATCGATGTATGTGTTTTTGTGAAGACCTAGTTTGGTGAGGCTGTCTTGTAGAGTTTTGGGGATAAGTCCCGTAGATGAAACAATGACCGGCACCACCTCTACTTTCTCTGCCTGCCACATCTGTCCTACCTCAATTGCAAGATCGGTGTATTTTGCAATTTTCTCGTTGTATTTGTCTAAAATATTATTGTTATTGGGTACAGCAACATCCACTAGGAGAACCGAGTTAGCGTTTTTATCCACAACCACAATATCAGGCCGGTTATTCGTCACCCGTCTATCGGTGATAATTGACCTATACCTATATATATTATTATTATTATTATTATTATTATTATTATTATTATTATTATTATTATTATTATTATTATTATTATTATTATTATTATTATTATTATTATTATTATTATTATTATTATTATTATTATTATTATTATTATTATTATTATTATTATTATTATTATTATTATTATTATTATTATTATTATTATTGTACCTTTTTTTTAAATTTCTTGTATGTCTATTTTTGTATTTTAGAGCTATAGAGAAACTTGTAAAAAGGCTATGCCTGTTTGTTTCTTAAATAAATAAATAAATAAATAAAAATAACCTAGATAAATATACATAAATTATAATTAAATATTAAATATCAAAATATAACCTTAACCAACGCTTGTTGGTAGAGTCCAAGTTCAATTTGGAAGACGATCTACCTATCTCCAGCAACGGCAAGTCTGAGTGGATTAATGAGGTTCCGGTGATGCCGTTATGACAAGATTTGCTCATATGCTTATTGGATGAACTACTTGAATGATGCAAATGTGATGATCCATATTCTGATGAAGAGCAGTCCCTGTTATTCTGAACAGATCTCAAGTACGTGAGTGAAGCCTTCGAAGCTAATGGTCCATTTCGGGAAGATAATTTTACCAAATGCTGACTAGGTTTAGCAGTTAAAACCTTCTTTTGGTGGTGATCCGCAGGACTCCCCAAATACCCCCCAACTGATTATATCAACCCTTTAACAAACTTCACCGAAAACTAGCCCTCGAACACGATTCGACATTCACTTACAGAGGGTTTTTTAAACGAACTTTCTTCACCCAAACGTCATATAAAAATTACTGTCACTTTCTAATCTCTATGCCATCTTTCTACACTTAAAATTAAGTAATGATAAACATGTCAATCTACTTTGAAATGTCATTCATCAAATTATATTTTCTTATATTAATAAATAAATGATTTTATAATTTTATCTAATTTGAAGTAACTTTGAATTTTGATATTTCTAATAAATAACATTTCAATTATTGACCATTATTATTATTACTATCAAATACACAATTCTGTACTGATAGTTATGTTTATCAATACATTTTACAATATTTATTCGATCTTTTATATAGAAAATGAATATTATTAATTTTCTTTTTCATAAATTGTGGTATTTATTTCTATTATTTGATAATAACTATTCGTTTATTGTCTCTTTTTAATAATTGTGTTTGAATTATTGCCTTCCTTCATCATAAGAAATTCATTATCTGGTGCTCCATTTATAAAATCCAAAATCTGTTCCCTTGTGAAATTTTTTGATTTTTTTGGTTTATGGCTCTCTGATTGTCGTTTTATGAAGGTAATAAGTTTATGAAATTTACTTATATCAATGTTTAAATTTAAATTTATGGTAGTTTTCAACATTGAATATTGGGACCATTATGTTGATGATTTTCATTGACTTTTCCGAGAAATATGCAATAAGAACATTTTCCGTCTAATTTTTAATTTTTTTAGTGTTACACCAATCCAAAAAAAAGGTGAGCGGTCGTCGAACCGCCGACAGAAGCTTGCTTCTTATGCACAATAAAATGACCATTTCTTACCATTTTTCGAAAATGTTGACCATTTTTCAAAAATTTTGACAATTATTGACCATTTTTTACTTTTTTTTCAAATTTTAACACCGATTTGATCAGTGCGAACTTTTTTAGGTGGCACTTGTTGGATAGGACCTCTTTTTCTTTTTGGACCATTTTTCAAAATTTTAACAATTATTTACCATTTTTGACAGTTTCTGACAATTATTGACTATTTTTGACCATTTTTTGAATATTCAACAGTTTTCGACAATTTTGAACAATTTTTGACAATTTTTGA
Organism: Lochmaea crataegi; assembly: GCA_947563755.1. Lineage (NCBI taxonomy): Eukaryota > Metazoa > Arthropoda > Insecta > Coleoptera > Chrysomelidae > Lochmaea > Lochmaea crataegi. Next base: position 34,995,337 of record OX387429.1, read on the forward strand.
CAATTTTTGACAATTTCTGACAATTTTTGACAATTTTTGACAATTTTTGACAATTTTTGACAATTTTTGACAATTTTTGACAATTTTTGACAATTTTTGACAATTTTTGACAATTTTTGACAATTTTTGACAATTTTTGACAATTTTTGACAATTTTTGACAATTTTTGACAATTTTTGACAATTTTTGACAATTTTTGACAATTTTTGACAATTTTTGACAATTTTTGACAATTTTTGACAATTTTTGACAATTTTTGACAATTTTTGACAATTTTTGACAATTTTTGACAATTTTTGACAATTTTTGACAATTTTTGACAATTTTTGACAATTTTTGACAATTTTTGACAATTTTTGACAATTTTTGACAATTTTTGACAATTATTGACCATTCACGTTTCACACTTCTTAATGACAGTACAAAATTATTACAATTACAGAACCTTTGACAGAAAACAAAACACAAAATTATCGAAGGTAACAATAAATATACAAATAAAAAAGAGTGATAATGATTATCACATTTAAAAAGCATTGTACTTTTTCGCACTCTTTGGGGTGTTATAATGAAACTTAGTACTAAGTATTTACTATACTAGACTATAATTCAAAACACTGACATCTGCTGTCATAGTACAATTATTATAATTCAAAACACTGACATCGGCTGTCATAATACAATTGTGGTTTAGTGTTGCTAAGGGAACTGTGTTCAGTTCCCTTAGCAACGCATGTTAGCGCACAGGAAAAGGTCATTTTCGGTACTCTTAATAGATAGATAGATAGATAGATAGATAGATTAGATAGGATAGATAGGATAGATAGGATAGATAGGATAGATAGGATAGATAGGATAGATAGGATAGATAGGATAGATAGGATAGATAGGATAGATAGGATAGATAGGATAGATAGGATAGATAGGATAGATAGGATAGATAGGATAGATAGGATAGATAGGATAGATAGGATAGATAGGATAGATAGGATAGATAGGATAGATAGGATAGATAGGATAGATAGGATAGATAGGATAGATAGGATAGATAGGATAGATAGGATAGATAGGATAGATAGGATAGATAGGATAGATAGGATAGATAGGATAGATAGGATAGATAGGATAGATAGGATAGATAGGATAGATAGGATAGATAGGATAGATAGGATAGATAGGATAGATAGGATAGATAGGATAGATAGGATAGATAGGATAGATAGGATAGATAGGATAGATAGGATAGATAGGATAGATAGGATAGATAGGATAGATAGGATAGATAGGATAGATAGGATAGATAGGATAGATAGGATAGATAGGATAGATAGGATAGATAGGATAGATAGGATAGATAGGATAGATAGGATAGATAGGATAGATAGGATAGATAGGATAGATAGGATAGATAGGATAGATAGGATAGATAGGATAGATAGGATAGATAGGATAGATAGGATAGATAGGATAGATAGGATAGATAGGATAGATAGGATAGATAGGATAGATAGGATAGATAGGATAGATAGGATAGATAGGATAGATAGGATAGATAGGATAGATAGGATAGATAGGATAGATAGGATAGATAGGATAGATAGGATAGATAGGATAGATAGGATAGATAGGATAGATAGGATAGATAGGATAGATAGGATAGATAGGATAGATAGGATAGATAGGATAGATAGGATAGATAGGATAGATAGGATAGATAGGATAGATAGGATAGATAGGATAGATAGGATAGATAGGATAGATAGGATAGATAGGATAGATAGGATAGATAGGATAGATAGGATAGATAGGATAGATAGGATAGATAGGATAGATAGGATAGATAGGATAGATAGGATAGATAGGATAGATAGGATAGATAGGATAGATAGGATAGATAGGATAGATAGGATAGATAGGATAGATAGGATAGATAGGATAGATAGGATAGATAGGATAGATAGGATAGATAGGATAGATAGGATAGATAGGATAGATAGGATAGATAGGATAGATAGGATAGATAGGATAGATAGGATAGATAGGATAGATAGGATAGATAGGATAGATAGGATAGATAGGATAGATAGGATAGATAGGATAGATAGGATAGATAGGATAGATAGGATAGATAGGATAGATAGGATAGATAGGATAGATAGGATAGATAGGATAGATAGGATAGATAGGATAGATAGGATAGATAGGATAGATAGGATAGATAGGATAGATAGGATAGATAGGATAGATAGGATAGATAGGATAGATAGGATAGATAGGATAGATAGGATAGATAGGATAGATAGGATAGATAGGATAGATAGGATAGATAGGATAGATAGGATAGATAGGATAGATAGGATAGATAGGATAGATAGGATAGATAGGATAGATAGGATAGATAGGATAGATAGGATAGATAGGATAGATAGGATAGATAGGATAGATAGGATAGATAGGATAGATAGGATAGATAGGATAGATAGGATAGATAGGATAGATAGGATAGATAGGATAGATAGGATAGATAGGATAGATAGGATAGATAGGATAGATAGGATAGATAGGATAGATAGGATAGATAGGATAGATAGGATAGATAGGATAGATAGGATAGATAGGATAGATAGGATAGATAGGATAGATAGGATAGATAGGATAGATAGGATAGATAGGATAGATAGGATAGATAGGATAGATAGGATAGATAGGATAGATAGGATAGATAGGATAGATAGGATAGATAGGATAGATAGGATAGATAGGATAGATAGGATAGATAGGATAGATAGGATAGATAGGATAGATAGGATAGATAGGATAGATAGGATAGATAGGATAGATAGGATAGATAGGATAGATAGGATAGATAGGATAGATAGGATAGATAGGATAGATAGGATAGATAGGATAGATGGGATAGATGGGATAGATGGGATAGATGGGATAGATGGGATAGATGGGATAGATGGGATAGATGGGATAGATGGGATAGATGGGATAGATGGGATAGATGGGATAGATGGGATAGATGGGATAGATGGGATAGATGGGATAGATGGGATAGATGGGATAGATGGGATAGATGGGATAGGTGGGATAGATGGGATAGATGGGATAGATGGGATAGATGGGATAGATGGGATAGATGGGATAGATGGGATAGATGGGATAGATGGGATAGATGGGATAGATGGGATAGATGGGATAGATGGGATAGATGGGATAGATGGGATAGATGGGATAGATGGGATAGATGGGATAGATGGGATAGATGGGATAGATGGGATAGATGGGATAGATGGGATAGATGGGATAGATGGGATAGATGGGATAGATGGGATAGATGGGATAGATGGGATAGATGGGATAGATGGGATAGATGGGATAGATGGGATAGATGGGATAGATGGGATAGATGGGATAGATAGATAGATAGATAGATAGATAGATAGATAGATAGATTAGATAGATAGATAGCTTTATTGACGTCCATACATGGAGTACATAGTCATAATTTTACAATTTCACATTGGATAATATGATACAAAAACTACAATACCTGTATAAAAACTTCAAAATGCATATAATAATATGCGTTGATTTTGTTACAAACATATTAAAAATAATGTAAACCAAAAATTTCATACATAAACTTAAAAAACATGTTACTCAATTATCAAATCAATGAACTTAATAAATGAAACTATTGAACAAAATTGGTGAATAAAACTAATGAACAAAACTAACTCATCGACACTGTAAAAACAGTTAGCCTGAAGAAAATCTTTTACAAGCGAATGCAATCTTCTCCGTGTATACTTTTTAAAATTACTATTGGTGTATTTCTGTAGTTTGTTGTACAATCTCACATCACATTTATTATTTTGTGAAACGTGTAACTTAGATTTCAAGGGTAATAAACTCATTGCGTTCCTTGTGTCGTAATTATGAACATCAGAGTGATATATGCATATATAGGCATGCTAAGATAGGGTTTTCAGTAAGGTTTAATGAAAATGACGTTACAAAAACTATTTTGACAAAATTGATATGATTGTATTGTTCGTATCCAGGTAATCGTACATATGATAAAATATTGATTGTCCTCAACATGGAAATGAATCCTAAATCAAATTGTTTCTTTATTTACATATCAAAAATAAGTAAGTCAATTTTTAAATGCTACACACCGTTTCTCCCTCACAAAAAAAATATGTTAACTTGACTTGACTTTTTTTTAACAATCTTCAGTTGAAAAAAGAATTTCTATATATACAATTTTGCTACCTTCTTAATAAAAATTGTATAAATTACACCATCCAAAAATAAAGATTGGTTTATACCTAACTCGAATTAAAAAAAAATATTTCACTTAATTTTAAACATTGACTGATATTTGAACTTATTTTAGTTCTCATTTCTAAAAATTAATTGATACTTGAGATAGTTTAATTACTCACTTTCATTTGAGCTTGTTTTATCTACTCAAATTCACATCACATATCAAATAATAATTGAGCTTGTTTTATTGAGTTGGGAGCTGTGCATACCAAACATCCTAAACGGAGACACTATCGGTAAGTCATAATAAGGAAAATAGTCAAAATCAGGTAAATAGTCAAAATAGGTAAGTCGCTTTCAATAAAACAAAAAAATAAACTAGGTAATTTTGCTCCAAGTTTTTTTTTATTATACCATATAAAAAATCAGAAGATATCTATTACAGTTATCTTATTATTATAATGACTTGTCAAGGATTATATTTTTGAAAAAACTTAGTATTTGTATTGTGCACAATTTTAAATTTTTTTTATTTTTTTTTAGCTTAACGTGCCTCGACAGCGCTGGTCATTGGCACAGAAAAAATAGATACAAATATTTACATATAATTATTACAAGTTTTAAATTAGATTTTACGGTATTAGTAGCTTTCAGGAACTGTAAGACTTTCTTGATTTCGGTAGGGCAGTGGAGCATTTCCTTGAGGTTAGGCCTTAGGTCAAATTGTTGATATGTAGCAGAAAATTGTTTGCAGTCCGTCAGTATATGCTTAACGGTCACTATATCATTACAGCTATGGCAAACGGGACGATTTCCTGGAGACATCAGATATCCATGTGTGAGTTTGGTATGGCTGATTCGGATTCTTCTGATTATAGTAGCCTCTCTCCGGGTTAAGAAGTTAAGGGAGTGAGGAGAAGTGGATGGATGGATATCATGAAGTGCTGTCGTGCTATTGCGCCACAGGTGTCGCCAAGAATCTTGTGTAACGAGAAGTGGATCTTTAGGTCGGTTGCGAGTTGGATAATGTGTGTTGGGTTGTCATTAGTGGTGGCTTCTTTCGCGTGACGGTCCGCAGTTTCGTTACCATCAATTCCAATGTGGGATGGAAGCCAGATGAGAGAGACTGTTATATCTTGAGCAACGAGAGTTTGATAGATGTCGTGTATGTTCTGGACAATTGGGTGGTCAGTGAAGATTGACTTGATTGACTGAATGGAGGAAAGGGAGTCAGTGCATATTGCAATATTTTTGTGGGGTAGGAAGATGCTTTTGAAAGCTTGAAAGTTGCTTTGAAGCTCGCCTGTGTGAACGCTACACACTGAAGGTAGAGTGAAGGAGCTTATGAGTTCATGCTTCGTGGAAACTGCACAACCAACACCGGAATCAGTTTTGGAAGCATCTGTGTAGAGTATTAAATCATAAGGTTTTTTTTGTAGTAATTCTAGGAATGCTTTCTTTATAAGTGCAATGGGAGATTCATGCTTATTATAAATGGTAAGTGAGGTATCGATTATAGGAATTTTTATGGTCCAAGGAGGAGAAGAAGGAAGAGGGAGCGGGGAGGTCAGAGAAAGGTCAGTATCTTTGAGTAAAGGAGTGAGTAATTGGGGAATAGATTTTATAATTGTTCGAGGGTTAGTAGGGAGATTAGTCGTTGAAATGAAAAGCGGGTGAACAGGATTGAGAGGTTTGGAGGATACTGAGGCAGCATATGAGAGGAGAAGGGATTGTCGTCTTAGGGGTAGGGGTGGTTCATTAGCTTCAATATGGAGACTATCAGCAGGGCTAGAGCGAAAGACACCAAGGCAGAGGCGGAGAGCGATATTGTGTACAGAGTTCAGTGAATCTGTGACAGATTTGGGGGCTGACATGTAAATAAAGCAGCCATAATCAAGCTTTGAGCGGATGAGAGCTAGTTATACTCTTAATAATACGATTTCATCGGCACCCCAGTGAAAGTGACTGAGGGTTTTAACTATGTTTAGTCTCTTTATACAGATGTCTTTGAGTTCCTGGATATGGTTTTTCCAGTTAAGTCGAGAGTCGAAGGTTATTCCAAGAATTTTACATTGACTTGCAACGGGTAGAGGTGAGTTATTAAAGAAAATGTGAGGTAGAGGAGAAGATGTTCTTCTTGAAAACTTGATTATTTTGGATTTACTTTGAGATAAGGATAATCCAATGTGAGTATATAGATCTATCTTGTAGAAGGTTTACTGCGGTTTGAAGGAGTTTGCAAGTTGCTGAGATCGATTTACCATGGCAATACACAATTAGGTCATCAGCATATTGTACGTGTTTTATGGGTGCAGGAAAATTGTAACAGAGTTCGTTTATTGTGAGGATGAATAGGGTAGAGCTTAATACTGATCCTTGAGGGACGCCAGCATTTTGTGGGTGAGGTGAGGAGAGTTTACCATTAGCAGAAACTCTGAATGTTCTACAAGTTAGGAAATTATTGATGAACGATAGAATGTTACCATGAAGATTGTATTGGGAAAGTTTATTTAGAATTGCAGTCCTAGATATCGTGTCAAAGGCACCTTCGATATCAAAGATGGCTGCAACGACGTCTTGGTGATTATTTATTGCTGTAGAAATGTGTGTTTGGAGAAGAACCCCAGCTAACAAGGTGACGTCAAAGAACGTCAAAGTCACGTAGAAATCAGGTCAAACACGTCGAAGTCATTAAGGTCCCAAAAGGTGACGTCAAAATAACGTCATTTTGAACACGAATTTGGATCAACCTTAATCTGGTTAAAAGCTCACGTCATTATCACGTGATTTCAATGACAACTTTATAGTTCTTGTAAAAAAGTATCGATTTGTCGTATTGTATATTTCAGAAATAATTTGTATTTCGTGCCAAACGGCAAAAACCAATAGCAAAAAATGCAAATACATGTATACTCAGGTTATAATAACTAAAAACTGTTGAAAAAAACACGGAATTTGTTAACTAAGCTTTATAAACAAGAAAAGTTAGCTAACGACATGAGACAAGATTTTTCATATCTGTTATTACAATCTGTAGAATAAATTACATTTATTTTAAATATATATAAGATATTGTAATAAAAATAATGGACAATAAATGGAGTATAGTATACCTCTTACAAAATAAAAAGATCGGGATCTGTAATAAGCTGCTTTTGCTAGTGGTTAATAGATGGCTACATCAAGCAATTATAAAAGAAATTGTATTAAATAATGGCATTATTAATTATTTTTGTTGTATTGTGAACAAATACAATTGAAAGTTTCTTTAGGCGCGTTGAGCACTTTTTTTTGGGCGAAGGAAAAACATGGATTTAATCGTCATCGTATGTTCCTCGCAAATTTAAATTGCTTCAATTGGCAATATATAGGTGGCGCAAAACCAAAAAGCCGATTCGAACCGAGAGCAAACGATCAACGGCATCGTCTGAACTGCTGCCAACGACAGCCATTTGCACAAAGCAGAAATCACGCGGTTTTTCTACAAGGTATTAGCACGTGTGTTAGTGTATATGGATTTTCAAATGAAAACTTTTTTCACTATTATCGAACATATTGTTTTTGTGTATATTGTGTTTCTGTGCTGTTTACCGCGTTAAAAGTGCTAAAACAAAAAGATGTTTTACGGTGTTCAATTTGCCGAAGCTGATGGCGGATCTATATCATTAGTACATGAAAAATGGCTGACGCCTCGCAAAAAGGAAGTTTGGTGGCCTCCTCATAAACAGCAGGATGTTTTTGCTAGAAGCCTTAAAAAGGGAGAAACTCCGAACGAGCAATGGTGCCTGTATAAAATATTGAAAACGTTTTTTCAGGAAGGTAAAGTTGGATGAATTCTTATTGTAGGTTAGAATTATATAAATATAGGACGGCTTTCTGTTTCCACGGTCCATTATCTTTTTTTGTGTATTAAAGAATGAATTATAAAGGAGAAGGAATTCGAAGTAAGATAGTTGATATGTAATTTCCTATTTTTGTTGTAGATAATTTTCAAAAGGCTACAATAAAATTGAAAAAAGCAGAAGATACTTCTGACATTGCCACAGATATTGAGGAGACTTTACCATTGAAAAGGCCTAGGAAACCAAATCGAAAGTTGTTTGAAAGTGAAGAAGACAGTGACTCGTCATCGGAAATCAAGGCTCAGGCACAAAACAGTAAGATTTATTTTTAATTGAAATAATTCAGGTAGAATGTAATCAGTAATCATTTACCGTAATGCATAATCTGTATACACCACACTAGGGTGTTACACTTTCAGGCAATATTTTTTTCTGTCCTACCTGTAAATCTGATCATTAATATATAAAAAAACATTCCTGTTGGAAAAAATTCTAAGTCAATTAGAGGCTTCACTCTTTCAAAAATTCGATATCCCATCCCAAATCGAGTTGAAGCCAGATAAAAAATTTTGAACAATGGGTGATAAAACTATAATTTCTTTAAAAACATTTTTAACTTCCAGAACACTTTGTAAAAGCTAAATCCTACCCAAAAACTTTGAAGGAGTTACCACCAGAAGTACAATTGCTAGAAAAGTCAGGTATAGTAAAGAAATAAATTAAATTTTTATAGTGGTTCAATTAGTGTTATTTATTTTTTTAGAGAGATTTTGTTTAGAGGTTATTGAAAAAGAGAAAGCCCATAAGCCAAAGTGATAATTTTGGTGATCATTCCCGATTATCAAATGGCTTAAATTCATGTCAAACCTATAGAGAAGTGGATAACACAATAGTTTCAGGTATTAACATTTTACCTTACATACATTGAACAATCCTGGTTAATTTTTAAATATTTAGATTTCCAAAAAAATATACTTAATATTCTGCTGCAAATAAAGCAGCAAAACAAACAAATTTTGAGTATTCTTGAGGAGAGACAGGATGGGACCAAATTAAAATTGGCCCCACCCAAAGATACTCCAGTGGAGCTTCCAATTAAAAATACTATAGATTTGGACACAATCGAGGAGTATCTTGGAGCAGAGAAAAATCTTTCTGCTTTGGTGAGTGGTAGTTAAAATTATTATAATTTTTGTTGAGTTTTATCCACAATTGTTGCAAAAGAATTTTTCCTACAATGATACAAGTTCTTGTCTTAAAAAAATCTCATAAACAGTTATATAAAAGCCAATCAAAAATTGATCTCAGGATTAAATTTTGAAAATAATTGATATTGCTGTCATATTTATACCATATACATATAAAATTACATACTGTATAGTTTGAATCCATGTTTGATTATAAATTTTTATTGTCTTATCACGTAGATTGATAGAATTATCATCAATATTCAATATTTAATCCCTGATCAGTATTTGATCAACACATATATAACTGGCAATTATTATAATGAAGGCAAAATTTTGCTCTATAAACTTTCTTATCAAAGTTCATTTAAAAAAAAATTGTGTGAATTAGTTTAATACCCTCGAATTTTTCTAACAAGTTTTTGTAACACCTGACTCCCTTTATATGTTTGTAGGCTACATATTGTGAGACCTTGGGTGGTCGAGATAAAGTTGGAAAAGTCAACAATATTCTTCGAAGTCTAGTCTCTAACCAAGTTGCAGCCAAATATAGTTTTTTGGGATCAAGAAACGAAAAGCAAGCATTTGCAAAACTAAATCTACGGAAAGTAGTTGTCAGTAAGTGTAACTTTTTATTATTTATTAATAACTCAGGGGTAAATTCAAATATCTACATATTATGACTAATTACCTTTGAGGAAGTTTCTTTAAAACCTTACCTATAATAATATATCAAAAGCTAGCGATACTCAAACTGATTTCATTTACAATGTTATAGCCTATTTTTTCGTTCACAAAGGTAGAACTTGGGAGTTGTTAGTTCTTATTTATAAGTAATGGGCACTATACAAGGTGTTTAAAGCATACATAACAAGATTGGTAGGATTAAGACAAAATAAAAAATAAATGGGGTTTGCATTTTAAACTTTAGTCGCCTGGTGTGCCCCAGTTTTCAGAATTATGGCTATAACTTCTACATCTCTTGATATTTTTCACAAAACATATATTCATCTTTAAATTTCAAACGTCAACCCTCTGTATCTCAATACTGGACTTTATTAAGCACATCCTATTTATTTTTGTGTTTTGTCTTAATCCTACCAATATTGCCATGTTTTGGGACACCTTGTACATTTATTAAGAAAACATTTTTACGTTTTTTCTTTGTTGTTAATTTAAGATGCCATTTTATCCAAAAGTGAAGGAGATGCGGCAGAAATCGATGACTGTATTAAAATTTGGCTGAAGCATGCTCCCAAAAGGTTACAGTTAGAAAGAAAGAAGAAAGAAAAACAAGAAGTGTAGAATTATCATTTTTATTGTTCAATATTTATACTTGAAAAATATTCTGTGAGTATTTATTATTTTGTTATATTACGGCAATCTTCATATTTACTTTTATATTACTAAACATTTTAACTTCCATTGTATAAGAGCTCCAATACGCAAGCTTGGCCTATATTAGGCTTAATTAAAAACATCAATAATATGAATCCCTTTGCTGTTGGTATATTTTGTGGAACGTCTAAACCTTCCCCTCTAAATTTATATTTTGATGCTTTTATTAGTGAATATAATCAGTTGAAAGCTGAGGGTTTATTGTTTGAAAACAAAAAATACTCCATCTTTATACACAGTTTTATCTGTGATGCTCCTGCTAAGGCATATATCAAATGTATAAAGTCACATGGTGGATATTCCAGTTGTGATAAATGTATAGAAATTGGAAATTATGTCAATGGCAGAGTAGTATTCAAAAATACAAATAGTGCTAAAAGGAATAATAAGTCTTTTAGAGAACAGCTTGATGAAGATCACCATGTTGGAACTTCTCCTTTGGTTGATTTGGAAATTGACTTAGTAAATATTTTCCCAATTGATTATATGCATAATGTATGCCTGGGTGTAATGAAAAAGCTTCTGAATTATTGGGTGGGGGGCCATTTAAATGTACGTTTACCAAATAGGTTAGTAACTGTTATTTCAAATAATCTGATAAGTTACAAAGATTTTATTCCTGGAGAAATTAAACGTAAGCCAAGGTCTTTGTCTGAGTTGTCAAGATTTAAGGCTACTGAATTTAGAACCTTTCTTTTTTATACAGGAATTGTAGCAATACGGGGCATTGTTGATGAAGCTATTTATAAGCACTTTCTTTTGTTTCATACAGCTATAATACTTTTAATGTCTGAAGATAATTCCTCCAAAACAAAAAATTGTGAAAACTCTAAAAGAATTCTTCAAACGTTTATTAGTCACGGACAAGAGTTATATGGGCCTGAATTTCCAATTTACAATATTCATGTTTTAACGCATTATTCCAGATGATGTTTTAAGGTTTGGTCCACTAGACAATTTTTCTGCTTTTCCATTCGAAAATTATTTAGGAACCATGAAAAATTTAGTTCGATCTTCTAAAAATCCACTTCAACAAATTTGTAGACGAATAATTGAATTGGAAGCAGGAAGTACACCTATAAATAATTGTGAATTTTTAAATCAAGAATTGAAATTAGAATTTGAACACTTCAATGGGCTGTGTGGTAATATTCAAAAAAGTTATAAAAAATTATCTATCAAAAATTATTTTCTGACCATTTACTTCTATTCAAAAGCCAATTCTTACTGTTACCAACACCTGTGTTATTCAAATAGAAGATTTCATTAGTGAAAGAAATAATAATGTAAAGATTTCAGGAAAGTTTTTTACTTCCTATACTTCATTTTATGATTATCCATTTGATTCTAGTGATTTACATATTCTTTTGGTCTCGGGCTTATCTGATTTCTCAAAAACCTGGCACACTACTGAAATAATTGGAAAATGTATGATTTTGCCATACCAAGATATTTTTGTTTCAATTCCTCTTCTACACACTTGCATTGCTTAATTTAGCCTGTTATATGTTGTCCATACAGGCTAATTTTTTAAGTTGGTCTCTACTTGATGTTTTATTCAGACTCTTTAAGCACCAATTATGGTAGATGGCTTATATGGAATCTCAAGTTCATAAGAAAATTGAACATTTTCTAATGGGTCAAATTTCGAAACAACCCTGTATGTACATGTGAGTTCTTACAAAAAAATTTAAGGGTCCAAGAAAAAAATGTTAATTGAAAAAACTCTCATAGGATCTTTAGTAATATAAAGGTAATTGTTTCCTTAGTTCTCAAAAATGATTTTTTTATTTAAAATAAAAAATATTAAGATTATCATAAAAATTTACTTTTTTTATAACTTTGTTTTTAATAGATGATTCCTATTAGAATAGATATACCTTTTGTTTTATTTATATTTTGTAATAAAAAATAGAGTAAAGAATATACATTATGTTTGGACTTGAACTTTTGTTTAATTATCCAGTTTCCATATATAGATGTGGGAAATGTCCTAATACATTTGGTACCAATTATTGTATAACCTGCCTCTGCTGAAGTCCAAGAATACAGGTTATGAGACATGTGCTCTATTTCAAGAGCTTTATTTTACAACTTTGACAATACATTACATTCAAGGCGGTGCATGGAACTACAAAACGGTGGTTTCATTTAGAGTTTTTTTCTCAAATACATATCTTTTACGTCTTTTTAATGACGTCGATTATCGAAGATACTGTCGTCATAAAAACGTAAATTTAGGTCTAAATACAGTGATAATTTGACGTAAAAGGTGACGCCTTTTCTACGTCACATAATGACGTCAAATACCTGTGACATATTGCCGTCATCAGGACGTGAGTTTCTCGTCAATACCTTGGTGATTTTGACGTAAAACGTGACGTTTTATTAACGTCAACGTTACGTCACCTTGCTATGTGGGACACGGTTGTCGCGAGTGGATCGATGTCGCCGGAAGCCGGATTGGGCATTGGGAATGATTTGGTACTTTTCAAGAAACCAAAGGAGTCTTCTGTTGATCATTTTCTCCAGGAGCTTGCAGGTAAGTGAGGTCGGTCGGAAGGAATTAGGCGATAAAGTGAATTTATCTGCTTTTTTTATTGGAATGATTATAGATTTGCGCCATGCGTCAGGGAACAGATGAGTATTCCAGATAAGGTTATAGATTTCGAGAAGCTTAGAGAGAGATGGATTGGATAGTTTTTTGAGAAAGATGTAAGGGACCTCATCAGGGCCGGCAGCTGAATTTCTACAAGTAGACAAGGCAACGTGCCTCGACAGCGCTGGTCATTGGCACAGAAAAAATAGATACAAATATTTACATATAATTATTACAAGTTTTAAATTAGATTTTACGGTATTAGTAGCTTTCAGGAACTGTAAGACTTTCTTGATTTCGGTAGGGCAGTGGAGCATTTCCTTGAGGTTAGGCCTTAGGTCAAATTGTTGATATGTAGCAGAAAATTGTTTGCAGTCCGTCAGTATATGCTTAACGGTCACTAAATCATTACAGCTATGGCAAACGGGACGATTTCCTGGAGACATCAGATATCCATGTGTGAGTTTGGTATGGCTGATTCGGATTCTTCTGATTATAGTAGCCTCTCTCCGGGTTAAGAAGTTAAGGGAGTGAGGAGAAGTGGATGGATGGATATCATGAAGTGCTGTCGTGCTATTGCGCCACAGGTGTCGCCAAGAATCTTGTGTAACGAGAAGTGGATCTTTAGGTCGGTTGCGAGTTGGATAATGTGTGTTGGGTTGTCATTAGTGGTGGCTTCTTTCGCGTGACGGTCCGCAGTTTCGTTACCATCAATTCCAATGTGGGATGGAAGCCAGATGAGAGAGACTGTTATATCTTGAGCAACGAGAGTTTGATAGATGTCGTGTATGTTCTGGACAATTGGGTGGTCAGTGAAGATTGACTTGATTGACTGAATGGAGGAAAGGGAATCAGTGCATATTGCAATATTTTTGTGGGGTAGGAAGATGCTTTTGAAAGCTTGAAAGTTGCTTTGAAGCTCGCCTGTGTGAACGCTACACACTGAAGGTAGAGTGAAGGAGCTTATGAGTTCATGCTTCGTGGAAACTGCACAACCAACACCGGAATCAGTTTTGGAAGCATCTGTGTAGAGTATTAAATCATAAGGTTTTTTTTGTAGTAATTCTAGGAATGCTTTCTTTATAAGTGCAGTGGGAGATTCATGCTTATTATAAATGGTAAGTGAGGTATCGATTATAGGAATTTTTATGGTCCAAGGAGGAGAAGAAGGAAGAGGGAGCGGGGAGGTCAGAGAAAGGTCAGTATCTTTGAGTAAAGGAGTGAGTAATTGGGGAATAGATTTTATAATTGTTCGAGGGTTAGTAGGGAGATTAGTCGTTGAAATGAAAAGCGGGTGAACAGGATTGAGAGGTTTGGAGGATACTGAGGCAGCATATGAGAGGAGAAGGGATTGTCGTCTTATAGGTAGGGGTGGTTCATTAGCTTCAATATGGAGACTATCAGCAGGGCTAGAGCGAAAGACACCAAGGCAGAGGCGGAGAGCGATATTGTGTACAGAGTTCAGTGAATCTGTGACAGATTTGGGGGCTGACATGTAAATAAAGCAGCCATAATCAAGCTTTGAGCGGATGAGAGCTCTGTATACTCTTAATAATACGATTTCATCGGCACCCCAGTGAAAGTGACTGAGGGTTTTAACTATGTTTAGTCTCTTTATACAGATGTCTTTGAGTTCCTGGATATGGTTTTTCCAGTTAAGTCGAGAGTCGAAGGTTATTCCAAGAATTTTACATTGACTTGCAACGGGAAGGTGAGTTATTAAAGAAAATGTGAGGTAGAGGAGAAGATGTTCTTCTTGAAAACTTGATTATTTTGGATTTACTTTGAGATAAGGATAATCCAATGTGAGTAGATCTATCTTGTAGAAGGTTTACTGCGGTTTGAAGGAGTTTGCAAGTTGCTGAGATCGATTTACCATGGCAATACACAATTAGGTCATCAGCATATTGTACGTGTTTTATGGGTGCAGGAAAATTGTAACAGAGTTCGTTTATTGTGAGGATGAATAGGGTAGAGCTTAATACTGATCCTTGAGGGACGCCAGCATTTTGTGGGTGAGGTGAGGAGAGTTTACCATTAGCAGAAACTCTGAATGTTCTACAAGTTAGGAAATTATTGATGAACGATAGAATGTTACCATGAAGATTGTATTGGGAAAGTTTATTTAGAATTGCAGTCCTAGATATCGTGTCAAAGGCACCTTCGATATCAAAGATGGCTGCAACGACGTCTTGGTGATTATTTATTGCTGTAGAAATGTGTGTTTGGAGAAGAACACGGTTGTCGCGAGTGGATCGATGTCGCCGGAAGCCGGATTGGGCATTGGGAATGATTTGGTACTTTTCAAGAAACCAAAGGAGTCTTCTGTTGATCATTTTCTCCAGGAGCTTGCAGGTAGTGCAGGTAAGTGAGGTCGGTCGGAAGGAATTAGGCGATAAAGTGAATTTATCTGCATTTTTTATTGGAATGATTATAGATTTGCGCCATGCGTCAGGGAACAGATGAGTATTCCAGATAAGGTTATAGATTTCGAGAAGCTTAGAGAGAGATGGATTGGATAGTTTTTTGAGAAAGATGTAAGGGACCTCATCAGGGCCGGCAGCTGAATTTCTACAAGTAGACAAGGCAGATTTCAGTTCGTTTAGGTTGAAAGGGGCGTTGATAGACGTAACATCACGAGGATTTGACTGAAGAGAGGAGGAAGGCTGAATATGTGAATTGGAAGAAATAGAGATGGGGTTACGTTTATTAAATTTGTCCTCAAAGTTTTGTGCGAGGGAGTCGGCAATTGCTTGGTTGTTACCAAACAAATATGAATTTACAATTATACAAATATATACACTGATCAGTTTAATCTCTATATTCACCAAAATTTACATCAAGAACTTTATTTCTTAATTTGAAATCTAAACTTACCAAAACAAATTTGGCGAATAACCATAAACTTCGTGTCTAGCTGCATTAATTGCTAACTGAAACTGATTAATTTCTACATCCCAATATTTATGATCATTAGCATAACTTTGAAAAACTACCTACAGTTTTGTTATTTCATTCAACAAAACTGCAATGTGGACTGTAACGAGGAGTGAACCATATTTTTTGAATCTCATATTTATCAATAAGTTTTTTGAATACTTTCCCTGCAAATTGACTACCATTGTCACAAGTTACCACCCTGGGTACACCATATTTTTAAAATATTTGATTTTCTACTATTTTAGTTATAGTAGGAGCTATAGCTGATTTAAGCGGAAACAAAAAAAGTATGTTTGGAAAACCAATCCCCAATTACTAATAAATAGCAATTTCCTCTAGTGCTTCTAGGAAAAGGTCCTTGAAGGTCTAAAGATAAAATTTCAAAAGGAAAGCTTACTGATTTCTTATTACCCATTAATCCTACACCAGAACTATTTGGCATCTTTTGCGATTGTCAAATTTCACATGATTTTACAAAGTTTAAAACATCTACTCGTGTCTTTGGCCAATAATATACTTCTTGAACTCTACCAAGTGTCTTATAAAAACCAAAATGACCTGCAATAGAAGGATCATGACAACTAGCTCTGATCTCTTTTATTTGTGATTTTGGAACTAATCTTTTCCACTCTCGACAATTAGTAGTAACTGGCAAAGTGTTAGGTACATATTTATAAATAATTTCCTCAAAAATTTTCCACTGAGGATAAGACTTAGGCGATTCTAGAATCTTACTTTAAAGTGAAAGATACCAACTATCGGAAGTTTTGGGTTTTATTTCTAAAATTGAAATTTCTATAGGGACACTACAATTTATGTCACTAGGTATTCTACTCAAAGCAACTGGTAGAACATTAATTTTCCTTTTTTATGTATTAATTCAAAGTCATATTGTCTTAAGGTAATTGCCCATCAAGCTAACCTTCCCTGAGGCTCTTTTAAATTATTTATGAATAAAAGTGCTGAATGGTCGGTTATACCACAAAATTTAGTACCTTCAACAAAACCTCTAAATTTTTTTATTAAAAATAATAAAGCTAGTATCTCTTTTTCAGCTCGTGGGTTGGGCTACCAATCGAGCGCGTCCCCAGGTGGCGGATAGGGGAACGGATAAGGGGCTAGGGGTCCCTGGACCCCTTGGTCAGTGTCAGAAATTGTAGGGTGAGGGAAACTAAACCTCCCCAAAAGCCTTTGCGAAGCATGCCACCGTGGACCAGCCTACCCAAGCTAAGGTGTAGGGAATCGTGCCGACAGCTGAATGGCCGCAGGGAATTATGCGGTTACGAACGATCCCCTTGGGGAACCGGAAATCAGCCCTCCTCTGGTAATGCGGGGCTCTGTCAGAGGAAACCAACTCTTCCCTTGCTACTCGTGGGTACACTGGACTCAAAATCAAACAAAAAAACCAAAAACCAATCCCGAGGCTGGACAGAAGTGCTCACCTCAATCAAAGGCAATAGGTAGGGAGGTACAGAAATGTCCACCCCAAGCTACTGCTCAGAATGAGGCTGGACATGGAAGATCACCTCGTGAAGATACACAAAGGCCAAGGCGAAAGCGCATTTGCGGTGCCGATGCCAAAAGCAGGAAGAGAGCGAAAGAGACAGGGGTGGCAGCAATTACAAGTGCACCCCCTCCTCCTCCACTCCACCTCCAACAGCAAGGGCACCTCCTGCGGCGGGCGCCAAGGGCTCCGCCTTGAACAAAGGCAAGGAACCGGCTGACCCTGCAGGTAAGCGCCCTCACTTGAGCACCTCCACGGAGGGAACCCCAAGAAGGTTTGAGACCAATAAAAGATGTTGAGCACCAAAATATGAGACCCTCTAAAAGATTAACTTAGAGACGGGTGCCAAAAATATGAGACACTAAAAAAATATATTTATTCACTTCTCAGGGTTAACTTTATGAACATGGGTTCTTATGAACCTAGAGTATATTGTAGAGAATAGTCTAATCGGATAACATGATTTAGAGCTATTGTAATAATAATAATACCTTGTAAGACTGTACAAAGACTCTAGGTAGTAGCTATTTTGAAATTTCTTGGTTACAGCAGGTAGGTAGTTGAAGTTGAAAATAAAAGACAGTCTCAATGATTACTAAGTCTAATGAAAATCTGTGATGAATAGTGAATAGTTATACAAAAAATACAATAGTTATACAAAGAAAACAAAAATTATCTTGACTGCTTTTAGTTAGGTAGAGTTAGTTAAGTTAGTGTTATTTAATACTAGGAAAGATATGAGAACAATATAAATGCCGTACAAGTAAAAACACTATCCGCTCTTAAGCTACTTATTTGTAGTGATGCTTATAGTTGAGGTCCCTCGATGGATGGTGGGTAACCTGTAGGTAAGATGAACCTCCAGGTGAGCGTTTAATAAGTCGTCTGTATAGTTAGATGTCTTTCCATAAATTACAGATATATTCCGGTAAGTTCAGACAAGCTGTGAACTAAGGAACAGGAACACTAAGAGGTATGCACTTCAGTCAAGCCTCGTATAATCATCAGCAAGCTTTGTAGAAACCTCTTAAAAACCTCATAAAAAACCTCATGGAAAACTCATAGAAAACCGTAGAAGCCTATAGAAGCCGCTAAAAGATATAAAAAAATAACAGTTTCCATCATTTCACAATTTGTTAAACCCCCCAGGAAACTAATAATTTTACAATCACATGATTTACATAAAATCCTACTTAAAGGAATAAAAAAAAGAGTTTTTTACAATTAAACGTTTTACATTGAATTCTATTTAAAGAAAGAAAAAAGGTTTTCACAATTAAATGTTTTACATTTCTAACTAAAGAAAAAGTGAACAGACATGCCCCTTAAAAGTTTGTTTGTTTTATAAATTTGGTTATCTTTGAATTCTGTACAATTATGTTAGGTAATAGAAATATGAGAATTTAGGAATTAAACAACAGGTAAGTGAATAGTAGTATCGTTTGCAAAATTCAATAGGAAAAGCAGATATTCATTTTTTACAAGCTTCCGCCATGTTAAAATATAAATACCTATGTCGTTCCATTTAAATCCAAACACATCGAAGTGTCTTTAATTAATGTAACAAAACTTACCTGCAGAGATAAGAATTATCGTTTAAACCATTTATTGTTCACAAATTATAATTCTATAAAAGCGCAGGTCACATGTAAAAATCAATACTCTCCTGGAAATGTCTACTACCACTCCAACGTTAATGTAAGAAACAATAATTACTGTTTCATCCCCCTAATAGCCAAGAAAAAAAATTTTAAGTGAGAAGAAATTTTTTTTAACAACAAGAAAATCCCCCGCAAAATTAATATACGCAGAACACTAACCTAACCTACACATGGAAGAAAAAAGGGAAAACAAAGACACCCATGTCTCCCGATATCATTTTTAGTCAAGGTTAAAATCTTGGTGAGAAAAACCAACCAGAACTACAACCACCCTTGGAAAGACCTCGCGTAAGATGTTCGTCAGCGTCGTGGTTAACTTCCCTGGTAGTTATGATCCGGGGAGATATTTCACCCCAACACATTACACCTTACTAAGATATCTAAAAAAAAACTTAAATACTAAGTGAAATGGAACAACGGCCAGGAAGATATATTGAATGGTTCTCTAAATTCATTACACTGCGACTCAATCCTGAGAAGTCTTATCTCCTCAATTTTTCAAGTAATCGTAACACCCTACACCCTCGGAGGCGATGGTTCCCTAAAATCTGGCGTGTCCATCCATGTAAAGCGAAACTCATACAAGAAAAACTGGTTCAATAATTGTCCCTAAGACTGACAACACAACAAGACTCGTACCCATAATGAACTCAGGCCGTAACAAAAAAACTAAAAAACACGGTAACTATTTTTTTGGCAGGAAAATAGGAAAAACCTCAAAAAATTCCGTCATGGGAATACTATTGCAGATATATGGCGTCAAAATCGGGACTAAAATTATTCATATATAAGAAGATATATGTCGTAATTAGAGGTCTTATATCAGACCGTCATCATCGGGATAAGATAATTTCGTCAACAGTCATTTAGGAGTCAAAAGAAAACTCATAAATTTAGAAATCTAAAAAGTTACACTAAAAATGCGGTACTAACATTGTAACATATGGTAAACCAAGATGTCACAATCGGTGGTGAGGTATTAATTTCTAAACTTATTTACAGTATAATCTACAAAAATGAACTATTGGCATCATCAAAAGCGTCAAATTTAAAAGAAATTAAGCAATGGTAAAGGTATTACTACACTTAATTATAGTATTCTTCTATAAAAAAAAATATATTAAAAGGAATGATATATACCTTTTTGCGCGATTGATCTTTTTTGTTTATTTTTAGCATCGGTTGTCAGGACGGTAGGTTGTGTTTACTGGTTTCTAAGTCCAACAGGTCGGTAAGTGATTCACTTACCGTTCAGACGTCGGTAAGTAAATTACTTACCGACGTCTTAGCCCTACATACATTTAAATGGTCCTAAATAATATATTACTTCATTCATTACACAAAAGGAACAAAAAAAATAAGAAGATTTATATTTTTTTAATGAACAGAACCTATTAGTAAATTAATCGAAAATTAAAGTTAAAAGTATAGACTTCAAAATATAATCTGAAGTTTCACAGTAAATGCATTTGTTTGTTGATAAATAATATCTTGGAAACACTTAGCAACTGCCCAACGATTATTAAATTATATCATTGGCAAGTCGGCAACCGCCTACTTTATACCAAAATGCAAATATATTTTAAACTGCTCGAGAAGTGTAAATGTCATTTTTCACTTTTCGTTCATTTCGAAGAAATTTAAACTATTATATTTGAAATTTATTTCAATACGATCGCGCAAAAAATGGTATAAGCATCTCGAACGTTAATAATAAACATGGAGTAACCTAAGACTAACTTTATTCTATGTTTAAACCATTAGTTTGACAGATACGCTATTAATAAACGCATATTAGACAAGGAATAGGCTACTCCGAGGTTAGTCTGGGAGTAACTAGAAGTAATTTTAATCTATGGAATTAGGTAGTTTACGCTCGGAGTAACATTCGACTAAATATAATTTTAGTTTTGTTGAACTGTCATTTGTGATATAAATACGTTGTCATAACCTAATTCGAAATTTAGTTTGTTGTTTTTGTATTTATAGTTCGTATTATTATTTAGTTTATTATTATTAATTAGTTATATTTATTAAGTATTTGCTTTGGTTCAGTGAGTAGTAATTATTTTGCAATGGAAGAAAGAGATTATTATTTGGATGATTTGAGAATGATGGAAGAATTTGAAGAAGCAGAGAATATTCGTCCGATCAGAAAAATTAAATTTTATAAAATTCGGGCTAATCCCTTAGAAACACTGTTAGAAGAGGAATTTAAAGAAAAATATCGTTTCTCTCGGCGTACTGCAGTGAATATTATAAATTTTTTAAGAGATGATTTGGCTGGTGATAGTAGAGGTGGTCATATTCCTCCCTATTTGCAAGTTTTAACTGCAATCAGAGTGTGGGCCCGAGGACAAGTATGTTATATCTTACACTGTGTATCAATATAAATAATAATCATTAATTGCAATTTACAGGTTCAAAGCGATGCTGGAGATCTTTCTGGTATTAGCCAACTAGAAGTATCCATAATTTGCCAGAAAACAGCTGTAGCTTTGGCTCGTCTAAGACCCAGGTTTGTAAAGATGCCATCAACAATAGAAGATCAGAAAAAAACAATATCGGATTTCTATAACATTGCAGGATTCAGACAAGTGATAGGTGCTATAGACTGCACACATATCCGAATCCCAAAAGTAGGAGGTGATATTGGACAATATTATATTAACAGAAAGGGCTACAGCTCTTTAAATATTCAGGTATCTATATTATTTTTAGAAGGCAATTCAATATCAATTATGATCCAACGTTAAGTACTCTAATAATGATTCATAACCGAGTTCATAAGCTATCATTGACTTTAATATTTCAAGACATTCCCCATTCTTTTGTAGGCATAATTATTAATAAATATGTTTATTACAGGTTGTTTGTAACTCAAAGCTTGAAATAAATGATATTGTGGCTCGTTGGAGAGGAAGTACACATGATTCAAGGATTTTTAATGAGAGTTCTCTGAAAGTTAGATTTGAAAATCAGGAATTTCAAGGAAGGTTGTTAGGTGATTCGGGTTATGCATGCACGCCATATTTATTCACACCAGTATTGAATCCTACATCTGAAAAACAAGAAGGTTACAATAGAGCTCATATCTTAACAAGAAATGTAGTTGAGCGTTGCTTTGGCGTGTGGAAGCAAAGATTTCGATGTCTACTTCATGGTTTCACAACTAGTTTGGAAAACATAAAAGTTAGTATCGTAGCGTTGGCCATTTTGCATAATATTGCTATTTATGATGATGATCCAATAGAAGTAGGAAATGCAGCTGTTGAAAATGTTGTAGAAGATATAAATTATCCTCCTGGTAATATTCGAGGTAATGCTGTTAGAGCGGCTTTTATTCAAAATAACTTTTAAGATAAAGGACATTTATTTATAAGTTACATTTTTGTACAGATAAAAAATTTAAAATAAAATATTTTCATTTGTTTTTATGAACTTAATTTTTCCTTTTCTCTTTGTTGCACAAATTTTTCATGCTCTTTGCGTTGTAGAGTAATCTGGAGTTCCTCCTCAGCACGTCTTTTATCGATTTATGCAATTTGCATGTGTATTTCATGCTGCTCCTTCATAATTTGGAGCCGAAGTTGGTGCTCTGTCTCTTTCAACCTCTCGGAATGCTGCATCATTTGCGTTTGATAGGTACAGCTGCTAGCAGTGGCATGCTTTCCTTTTTTCTACAAAAGTAATACATATTAATGTAAATTTGTTATAAGTATCAAGTATTTATAATACCTTTGAATTTGTTGAAAACATGACAGATGCATTTTCAGAGCTGCTTTTTTGTGAATGGAACAGACTCTTCCATAATTGTCTATAATAAGAATTGTGTTAGTCACATACAAAAACGCAATTATTTCAACTTACAACTGGATGCTCTTCAATATTAGCAGGTTCTGATATGGTGGTTGAAATAGTCTCCATTTCTGTTATTTTTGGAATATCCTGAAGTGAAAAAGTAAACATTAAAATGTATATATTCGAAATTACGGTATTTAGACAAAAGTAATAAAAATAATAATTACAATTACCGCAACGCTATCACAATCGTAGGTATTGTGATCAACCATTAGCTCCCCAGGATTCAACAAATCTACAATCTTAAGGTCTTCCGGTGTTGGGCTCGGTTGTTTGGGGCCACCTCCAGTTACAAATAGTGCCCTTTTAGTGGAACTGCAGCTTTTCTTGGCAGAAATTTTCAGTTGCTTCCATTGTAACTGAAGTTGGCACAGTTCTCTACTGTGACTGTTGACTTCGTTAAATCTAAAACATAATTTACTAAATAGAGATCTAATAGATAGGTACTCAACCATACCACTAACCTTTTGTGTATCTGCTTCCAAGCTTCAGCCTTCTTTTTGTTCATG
Source organism: Lochmaea crataegi (assembly GCA_947563755.1). Taxonomy (NCBI): domain Eukaryota; kingdom Metazoa; phylum Arthropoda; class Insecta; order Coleoptera; family Chrysomelidae; genus Lochmaea; species Lochmaea crataegi. The sequence goes on from OX387429.1 coordinate 35,019,119, forward strand.
TTAGTGTTCAATGTCTTATTTTCTATTATTGCAGAAAACTCTTGTATAATAGACAGAAGCAATTGCTATAAAACATCAAAATATATATTATTGTGCATACATTATGTCGAATTGTGGATAACTATTTTATATAAAAATAATATTTTAAACAGCTATTCCATCGCGTCTTCTGATGAAGTGTAATTCAAGTCCTGTCAGGGTATGTAGCCCAGGAAATACTTGTATCTGATTCGGAAGACATTAACACTTTCACAAATCTTTATTTAAATATATTCACTCACCTTTTCAGTCTCATCCCAATTCAAGGAACGAACCCGTTTTTCAATAGAACTCATACTAAATAAAATATAAGTTGAACTATTAACAATAAAAAACGTGAAGAAAATTCGGAAATACCACTTCTAATACAAAATACAAACTGAGAGATAACTTGCTATTTTTAAAATGAATGAACAGAGCACAGAACACACATATTGTCACAATAACAACAGAACAGATGTCACGATAACGTCACTTTATTGGTCAATTCTTATACCACCCTACCATAAAACTGTAAACAACTGTGAATCTTCCTTAAGTCACGTCCTAACCCAGTAATAAAGAAAGAGTAACTATTATCTCCTTAGGCCGAGTTTATTAATAGCGATTTTATTATTCTACTTCTTTAAACCTCGGCTAGTCTCAGATTAACTATTCTCTGACTAATTTAAGAGTAAGGGCGGAGTAAGAAAATTTTATTAATAAGGTAAACAATCCTTACCGTTCTTAATACTTAATATACTATAATTTCTTCTTAACCCATTTAGAGAAAGATTGGGGTAGAGATAAATATACTTGTCTAAAAAAACATGAGGTACTGTACTAAATAATGTAATTATCTTCTTGTTAAAGGTTAAAATAAGAATTTAAAATATATTCTAATCTACTACTAAATAAGTTATTTCTTTAACTAATATAAAGAAACCGTATGTTTGATTTTGAGTATTAATTGAAAGGAACAGTCTATTAATTAGAACTGAACTTACCCAAAATTATGCTTTATACATAGGTATATACAGGAAGACGATAACGATAAGGTACATAACTACACTATACAATATAGACAATATACACTGTATCGTGTACTAAGATAGTTTAGCTCTAGATAAAGATACTAACAGGTACCAAGGATAAGTTTAAAGCTAAATATAAGGTAATTGTCTAGCAAGACAAGAGAAATGTCATCTGTTGAAATTTCATCTCAACCCACCGCTGCTGCATAAAAGTGTATTTATCATATCAAGAAATAGTAATTATGCGCCGAGGTCCATTAATGGATCCGAGACATTAATACACTTTTCTACCGTGGCTCATATAGCATTTTTTTCACTACTTCACTACTGGCATTTTATTTTTTTAAATATTAGTTTGTCGACTCCCGTTTCACATGACATGACAGCTGTGCACGAGTTAACCTCACATTCTATTAAATGGATTGAGATTTAGTTATAATCAAGTAGGCTCTGTATTTTTCTACCTTGGTTAATAATGAACAACTTTACTACCTCAACAAAAGTTAGGTTTAGAGGCTAGTAGTGAAAAATGAACAACTTTACTACCTCAACAAAAGTCAATAAAGTTAGGTTTAGAGGCTATTAGTGAAAAATATATATTGTATAGTCCAATCGTGCGCAAGAAATCAACCGCTCTATTTCTTTGTGCCACAATAAAAGTGCGTATCTATAGAGATAAAAAAAATGTCATTGTATTTCTTTTTGTTAAATAAAATACTGAAGTGTCAAAAAAAGATTATTTTTTCGTATTAATTAAACACACGTCCCAGTCGTTCTTTACTAACTACGTAGCAGCAGCAATATTAATTCTTCAATTCCACAAAATAAACCTTAAATGTTGAAAATCCCAACATCATTTAAAACATAAGACAAGAGAAATGTCATCTTAGACATAAGATAAGGTATATGTCAATTAAGACATAGGGTAAGGTATATGTCACTTAAGACGTAAGGTAAGGTATATGTCACTTAAGACGTAAGGTAAGGTATAAGTCACTTAAGACATAGATAAGATAAAGTAGTTAAACGGTAAAGATAATATTGCCAGTGTATATGCAACATCTACCATAAAAATGAGGAATTATAGTAACCATATTAGTTAGTATTTAACCACAAATTCATAGAATTATAATATGGAACACCTAAATTTAGTTACTCAACACAGTGTTCCAAAATTATTATTCCCAAATTAAGAGCCACCTTAACAAGTATTAGACATAAAATACTCGGTCAAATTAAAAAAAAATAGATACTGATAACTATGTTTATCATTTAACTTAGTTTAAAAAATAGAGAATCCTTACTAGCACATAATTAATCATTAGCTCTTTCGGAACTGATACTAGATTCGTCATCATTTTCGTCATTTGAGTCAACAGTAGATAAGATATTTTTTTAAGGTCCTTCACGTGCCAACGACCGACATTTTCACCATTTAGGTCCTTTAATTCATAAATCAAAGGAGATATAACACGATTATTATAGATATTTCAACTAGAGATACTAGTGAACTAGTGATTTGTTAGATATAGATAAACATTTTAAAATCTGGACACTGACATTTAAATTTATCATAATGAACTGGATTCATTTAAACTAGAAAAGGTAAAGGTAATATATGAAGATAAGGTAATAGATTTAAAATAATAAAAAAAATTAAGTGACATAGATCATAGGTAATTTTTATACTGTTGTGCCATAAGTGGTAAGAGTCAAAATCTGGGTATGAATAACTAGCTAGCAAAGCTAATATTCTATTTACATGTCGTCATGTGTAACACTAGCTAGATGTCTAATGACATAAGATACACGTCTTGTAAGATAATATGAGATATAAAGATAATTTTCCATGTGCCATTTTCTTTACCACATAAAAAACATGGATAAGGTAAGATATTTCAGTTTGTGTAACTTGACACAATTTAACTGAAAAAGATAAGATAAGATATTTCAGTTTGTGTAACTTGACACAATTCAACTGAAAATGATAGGATAAGATATTTCAGTTTGTGTAACTTGACACAATTCAACTGAAAAAGATAAGGTAAGATATTTCAGTTTGTGTAACTTGACACAATTTAACTGAAAAAGATAAGGTAAGATATTTCAGTTTGTGTAACTTGTCACAATTCAACTGAAAAGTTAAAAATGTACTATACAGATACATAATATTATGGAACACCCTAAATTTTAGTTTCTACTAATCAACATTCCAAAATTATATACCTCAAATTTAGTAACCAAATATAAGTATTATAGGGTTTTAAAATGTTTGCCTAGGAGTATGAATATTTATTTGGTTTCTTCACAGTTTATACAGATTATTATGTATTAATATTTGTGCCAAAGGAGTTATAGTCATAATTATCGTCTAATCGTCAAAATTCGTCTTTTCTCAATGACATCCCAAAATCGTCTCTACTCAATGACATCTCCAAAGTCATCCGCCCCCAGCCGGCTTAGTTATCGCGTTTTTCCCTTCTGCCGATCGACGATGGTGCCATGAGGGTAGCAACTCGGGACATGAATTATACATGAGCATACCAAATAAAAATTAAAATAAACTTATTCTAAAATAAATAAAATACTTCCTACACTCGGCCGTCCTGAAAAGAATCCGTCTCGGATTCGTCAGATTCTCCATCAATCCACGGTTTCATATATTCAGCACACGTTGATGTCAGATTAGGACCTACTTTGGCAACATCATATCTGTCATGCCTTTTCGTCTTTATCATTTCATAGGGTCCTAAATATTTCTTCTCCAATTTCAGTCCTGGACCGAACTGTGTTCTTTTTATAGCTACCAACGAGCCTGTATTATATTTTTTCGCCTCTTTTCGTTTCTTATTAAATCCTTTTCTGTTCTCTTCCTGAATTTTAGTGATTTGTTTTCGGGCGTTTGTTCTCAGTCTGTCTCTCCTCTCGTTAAACTCCTCTAAAACTTCTTGTTCTATCAATTCTTTGATCTTTGGATCTTTTTTATTCCTCATTTTAGTGCCTAACAGAACTTCAAAGGGGGTACAGTCTATTCCTCTTTGGTACGTCGAGTTTACTGCTCTTTGAACTTGCGGTAGATTTTTATACCATTTTGTTGCGTTGTCGAGACTTGGTTTAGTTAACATAGGAATAAGTATTCTGTTGATCCTTTCGACTTGACCATTTCCTCGTGGTACTCTGGTTGTTATCGTCATGTGTTGGAAGCCTTCATTACAGCAATATTCGGCAAAGTCAGTCGATGTAAAGGCTGTTCCTCTATCAGTTATCAGTCTTTTAGGTGATCCGAAAATTTGTTGTTGTCTAACGAAACAATTAATAACCTCCTTAGTACTGGTCGACTTGGTCGGGTATAGCCAGGTAAACTTGGAAAAATCGTCTATAATCACTAAAATATGATTGTAATTCTTATTCGTCGATGCCAGCGGTCCTAAATGGTCTGCATGGTAGGTGAGTAATGGTCCTTCTTTAGAAAGTGGGTTCAGGAATCCTTCCTTTTTTCCTTCCTTTTTATTTCCTAAAATGCATTGTACACAACTTCTGAGAATATCCTTAATTTTGTCTTCCAATTTTTCTATGTAGAATTCTCTTTTAACGAGCTGTTTTTGTGATGCCAAAATGTCCCATCTCGTGTGACTTTCTTATGATTTCGTCTTGCATTGGATCAGGTACAACTAATAATTCTTTTCCGTCGATATATTTATATAAGATGTCACTTCTTAAAAAATAGTCGTTGTACTCGGTTCCTTCCTCTAATATCTTCTTTATCGCTTGTAGGTGTTCACTTTTTTCTTGTGCTAGCTTCATCCTTTTCCTTATACCTTCCTCTATCATAGGCTCTTCGGTTAATATTGGTCACTGTCGGCTGAGTGCGTCTACGTGGGACATTCTGTTTCCCTTTCTATGTTCTATTTCGTAGTCATATTCCTCAAGCAGCAATGACCATCTCGCTACTCGGGTGACTAGATCTTTTTTCTGCATTGTTTTCTGAAAAGCTTGGCAATCGGTAACTATCTTAAATTTAGTTCCTAATAAATATATTCTAAATTTCTTAACAGCTTGGATAATGGCTAGCACTTCTAGTTCATAACTTGAGTATCTTTCTTCGGCTGGTGTCGTCTTTTTACTCATATAATAAATCGGGTGAAGGTTTCCATCTACATCGGATTTCTGTAACAAACACGCTCCAAAACCGTGTTTACTAGCGTCCGTATGCATTTCTAAGTAGCATCCAGGCTTATAAATATGTAAAATGGGTTCTTCGGTCAAAAGTTTTTTCAGAATCTGGACTGCTTCTTCTTGTTTGTTTCCAAATTGGAAAGGTGTATCTTTTTTCAGAAGATCACTCAGTGGTTTGGCAATTTGTGCGAAGGAAGGAATAAACTTTCTAAAATATCCTGTTAATCCTAGGAATGCCTGAATTTGTTTCACCATTGTGGGTGTCGGATAGCGTTTGATAGCTCTCGTCTTTTCTTCGGATGGTTGTACTCTTCCATCTTCTACAATCAATCCTAAAAACGCGACTCGTCTCTCCAGAAGTTGGCATTTTTTCTTTTTGATTTCTAGGCCGTAATCTCTTGCTAATTCTAAAACCAGTTTCAGTCTATCTAACCCTTCTCTTTCGCTACTGCTTAATATGATAACATCATCCATATAGTACAGTACTATATTCTTCTGGGTAAGAGTTCTAAAAATATGGGTAATATATCGCTGGAAAACAGCTGGGCTGTTGCATAGGCCAAAAGGACATCTCAAGAACTCATACTGTCCGTCCGGCGTGACAAACGATGTGTATTTACGGCTTTCCTCTTGAATAGGTACATGAAAAAAACCATTCTTCAAGTCAATGGCGCTAAAGTTCTTAGCTCCTTGCAGTCGATCAATTACATCTTCTATAAGCGGCAGCGGGAATCTATCTTTTATTATATTTTTGTTCAGCCTTCTATAATCACAACATATGCGTATTTGGCCGTCTTTCTTTTTAACTAGCACAATGGGGCTTGCGAAGTCTGAGCAGCTTTCCCGTATAATGCCTTCATCTAACCATGTCTTTATCTGATTTTCTACTTCTTCTCTTTCCGTCATTGACAGTCTTCGTGGACTTTCAAAGATAGGTTCTTCACTCTTCAAAACTATTTTCATCTCAATTTCTGTAGATCTGGTCTTCTCTGGTTTATATTCTTTTATTAACTGAGCTATTTCTCTTTTGCACGACTCGTCTTCAATGTGATCTGATGGTGGAACTTCTTCTTCATCCTCTTCTGTTGTAATATTCATCAAAAAATTCACCTCTTCTTTCCTGAATACAAATATTTCGTTGTCTCTGATACTAACGTCGGCTTTTTTCAATAAATCATTTCCAACAATCGCCTTGAAACTAGAGGATTCCGTCGGGATTATGTGAAATTTGAGTTCAAATTCCTCTTCATTAACTTTAGCAGGTTTAGTAAAAGATCCTAGAGTCGAAACTTTATTGTTGCCGATTCCTTTTAGGTTAAGCAAATCTTCTTCGAGCTGAATGTCTTGAAAATAATCCTCGTATACATTTTTTCTTAATGCTGTAATGTCGCTTCCGGTGTCTAAAAGAGCCACTAACTGTATATCGTCTATTCTTAGTTTAACAGCGTTGCTTGGTACAGTTTCTACAGTCGACACATTAGCTGAACTGCTACTAGCCGTCTCCTTACTGGTACTTGGTTTCTGTGGACCTTTATTGGCGGTGTGTCCAAAATTGCCACAACTAAAGCATTTCAACCCCTTACTCTTGTGCGGGCACTCTCTGGATCTGTGACCCTTGTCTCCACAATTATAACAGATATTTACTTTTCCTCCTTTTTGTCTGTCATCTCTTCGGCTATCTTCTTTCTTCATCTCTTTTTTATAAATTCTTTGCTCTGGAACTTTTTCTTTGGCAGTTATATCCCTTCCTTTGATTTTCTCGTACATCTTTATCTTTTCTTTGAATTCGGCATAACTTCTAGCTCCATAAAGAATAATTTTATTGTTATCCTCCGGCATTCCGTCAATAATATATTGTATGATTACTTCTTCTTCTATGCTAACTCTACTCCCTATCTCCTTCATCTTGAGGACATATTCTTGAATAGATTCGTCTTTTCGTTTTCTTCTATTCATAAGGGTTTTATGGATTTCTGCGCTGCTGACTTTCTCTTCGAATTCGTCTAAAAGTCTCCTCTTCAACGTTGACCACGTCTTTATACCTTTTTCTGATTGCACGAATAATTTTGCCAGCCCTCGTAGTAAGTTTTTGGCAAATATTAGTTTCTGCAGGTCGTTCCATCCTGTGATTTCAGCCGTTTCTTCGAAATCTTTTATCCATTTTCTGATGGGGTATTCATCTTTTCCGTAAAATACACGTACACTATCTTCAACGTCTCGAAAAGTAAGTGTAAATGATTCTTTTTTAATTGTTCGTCTTGGATGTACTTCTGGTATATCCTCGCTTACGTCTTCTTCTTTATTTTCGTCTCCTATATCGTCTTCGTCTTCCTCGTCTTCTTCGTCTTCCTCGTCTTCTTCGTCTGAACTTTCGTCATTCGCTCCCACAGTAAAATCATTCAAAAAGGAACATATTCGATCAGCTATTTGTTCAGTAGAGCCTGTGTAGTGAAGGTCAAGAATATTACAAATCGAAATCAGATCCGGAATTTCTACCCTCAAAACAATATCATATTTTCTTTTGTATTCAGCAGAAGTTTTATCAAACCTAAATCCCTTGAAATCGCGTAATAGTAACGTATGTCGTCGTGGTATACCGTTGTCTTCAAATACCATTTTATATAAAACTTTAATGGCTTTTAAATTGCCCGTCTTTAAGTTGCGTTCAACATTCGGAAAATCGACTAATTTTGACATCGTGATATATCAGAAATTGTATAGAAATAGTTCAATATACTTTAAAATATCTAAATATTATCAATAAAAGCGTAAGCATCAACAAAATAATTAACTCAACTAATTTGTTAGTTTCAAAATAAAGATGGAAACTTCCGAAGCCTCCTCGTATACTGGAAACCGAACCGCGTATCCTCCTTGCAGCACAAACTTTTACAAATCAATCAATTAACAAAATAGATTTCATGCGACTTTTGATAACTAACAGTATAGTTATTCAGAATTGAAACACAGTAATAAATTCTCGTGCAGCATCAAACATATTCGGCCCATAAGCCACAATGTTAATTCGGTATCCCGGATTCAGACTTGGATACTGTATCCGAGATACGCGTATCCCAGATACAGAAAATACATGCGTTTATATGTACGCTTTCACACTGCATTCACAGGTGATCTGTGGCATTCACCACGGCATACTGTATCGCGATACTAAATTTCTGAATCGCGCTTATTCAGCCGCCGGCGACAGTATCCGAATCCGGGATACCGAATTAACATTGTGGCTTATGGGCCTGTTCAGACTTGCATACTTTTGCGATTCAAAAAGCACAATAGCATAGGTGTACAATATTTTTAATATTTATTAGTAGAAGTGAAGTGGAACAGAAGGGTTTTCCGATTTCATTATGGATAATAAAGTTTTTGATAATGAGAAGTTTATAAGTTTGGTAGAACCGAATTCATGTATATGGGATACAAGCGATGAAAATTATTTCGACAGAAATATGAAACAAAAATGTTGAGTAGAAATTGCCAAACAGATGAATGCTAATTTTGAAGAGATGACAATTATCCAACAAAATGAATATGGTAGGTATATTTATGAAAGTAATTATACAGCTAAATAAATAAAATTATTATATTATTAGAAATTCCCGAAGAAAGACGATTATTTGTCGAAAGCTTACTAATTTTTACAATAGTAATCTCAAGATGGATAACCAAAATTAAATGAAATATTTCAATAATATTGTTTATTAGTAATTCTTGGTGAAGAAGGTTATAAATTCCTTTAGTTTCCCTTAATCCTATTATAGGATGAACCCACATAGTTCGTCTCCTTTTAATTTTTTTCTTTTTGCATATAATATACCACATCATAGCGCACTCTTCAATGTCCATTTCATAAAAAGCACCGTACAGCACTGATATTGTACTGATAAAATTTATTTAAAAAAGTATATTCTAACAAAAGTATCTCGACTGTATCTGGCCTAAATTCTGTATCTCGCATACAGTATCCAAGTCTGAAAGGGCTCTAAAGAGTGTGAAATAATCTGAGCCCTTTCAGACTTGGATACTGTATCCGAGATACGCGTATCCCAGATACAGAAAATACATGCGTTTATATGTACGCTTTCACACTGCATTCACCACGGCATACTGTATCGCGATACTAAATTTCTGAATCGCGCTTATTCAGCCGCCGGCGACAGTATCCGAATCCGGGATACCGAATTAACATTGTGGCTTATGGACCTGTTCAGACTTGCATACTTTTGCGATTCAAAAAGCACAATAGCATAGGTGTACAATATTTTTAATATTTATTTGTACGATCTTCTAGTAATTCTTGGTGAAGAAGGTTATAAATTCCTTTAGTTTCCCTTAATCCTATTATAGGATGAACCCACATAGTTCGTCTCCTTTTAATTTTTTTCTTTTTGCATATAATATACCACATCATAGCGCACTCTTCAATGTCCATTTCATAAAAAGCACCGTACAGCACTGATATTGTACTGATAAAATTTATTTAAAAAAGTATATTCTAACAAAAGTATCTCGACTGTATCTGGCCTAAATTCTGTATCTCGCATACAGTATCTGGGATACAGTATCCAAGTCTGAAAGGGCTCTAAACAATTATCTAAGAGCCCTTTCAGACTTGGATACTGTATCCCAGATACTGTATGCGAGATACAGAATTTAGGCCAGATACAGTCGAGATACTTTTGTTAGAATATACTTTTTTAAATAAATTTTATCAGTACAATATCAGTGCTGTACGGTGCTTTTTATGAAATGGACATTGAAGAGTGCGCTATGATGTGGTATATTATATGCAAAAAGAAAAAAATTAAAAGGAGACGAACTATGTGGGTTCATCCTATAATAGGATTAAGGGAAACTAAAGGAATTTATAACCTTCTTCACCAAGAATTACTAGAAGATCGTACAAATAAATATTAAAAATATTGTACACCTATGCTATTGTGCTTTTTGAATCGCAAAAGTATGCAAGTCTGAACAGGTCCATAAGCCACAATGTTAATTCGGTATCCCGGATTCGGATACTGTCGCCGGCGGCTGAATAAGCGCGATTCAGAAATTTAGTATCGCGATACAGTATGCCGTGGTGAATGCAGTGTGAAAGCGTACATATAAACACATGTATTTTCTGTATCTGGGATACGCGTATCTCGGATACAGTATCCAAGTCTGAAAGGGCTCTAAATCTACTAATCTACTGTCTTATTTAACCTTCAACAATTAAAATGAAAAGTCTGTCACAAAATACGAACTGATGAAAACTTGAATCACTTATCGTTACGTCTCTGGGTTTCAACAACGGAGTCGATGGCTTCGTTGATAAAATTGGAAAGAAATAAATGTTTCCTACCTTGCATCTACTCGTCTTCTTTAATAGGTACAAACCTTACTTCGTGTAAATCTGTATTATCCCGGTTGAGCCCCCAAATATAGGGTTTTAAAATGTTTGCCTAGGAGTATGAATATTTATTTGGTTTCTTCACAGTTTATACAGATTATGATGTATTAATATTTTTGCCAAAGGAGTTATAGTTATAATTATCGTCTAATCGTCAAAATTCGTCTTTTCTCAATGACATCTCAAAATCGTCTCTACTCAATGACATCTCAAAAGTCATCCGCCCCCAGCCGGCTTAGTTATCGCGTTTTTCCCTTTTGCCGATCGACGATGGTACCATGAGGGTAGCAACTCGGGACATGAATTATACATGAGCATACCAAATAAAAATTAAAATAAATTTATTCTAAAATAAATAAAATACTTCCTGCAGTATTAAATACGTAATACTTTCAAATTTCGCAATCAAGTATTGCAGTGATAAATCTAGTTTACCACCATATTTATTCAGCTTATAGCACAACAGAGACATATTTTAAAGATACACAAGATATTTTAATCAGAAAAAAAATAATAATATAAAGGTAAAACCACATGGTTCATCTAACAAATAATTATTTACTATAAGGAAAAATTCTGAGCAAATTCATTGGAATTAAAGATAAGGTTCCTAGAGTCATCAATAGATCATTTATATGATTCAAGATATTCGAATAGTCAATGTCCTATATTTTCCACATTATATCCATAAAGCTACCTGAAGAGAGATGTAACATACAATGTACCTATAGTTAGAAGTTCATTTTTCAGAAATAAATTGAGCTTTTACTGATATACAAAAATTCATGTAGTCAACCATGATCACTTATACGAAATTTTTCACCATTTTTACCAAGAAAAATGAAGCTAAACAAAAATAAGCTAATGAACAGCAGATCCAAACATAGAGCTAAAATATAACTCAAAGAATAAACAGACAAAAAATGAAATTTTTTTTTCAAAATGATTGATTATGAGAGAAGAAAGGAGACAAAATTGATAGAGGGGGCCATCTAAAATTTTCACCGGAAAGTTATATGATATTTTTTTTAAAAGCTCATACCAGGGAGGTTGCCATTTAGTATCCACAGTAACGATTGGTCATCGCGCAAGCAGAACATTCGAAAAAAAATCATCAACCAAACACAGCAAATATTTTGGCAGTGCAATATATGAGACAATAACCTGAGATGTTAAACATCTTAACGAGATCGATATGAAGAAAAACGAACTTATTGTCGAAAAACTGAATTAAAGATATTTAAACGTATTACGATATGCAACGAAATTTTAAGATATAAAAAGCAAGTCAGAGATAAAGATTTTACGATAAAAAATAGATTTTGTCATCAACTAAAGTAGAGAAATATGCCACGATGAAATATTATAGTCAGTATCATTCAGTACTCAGATAAAAATAAATGAACTTTCATTTGTCCAAAAAAAAATACAATGTGCTATCATTTGTACTCGTATCAAAAGATAAAGGGACAAGATAAATCATATATTGAGAATAAGAGCGCTACCAAGCAGACAAAGATAATTTCTCAATATACTCATAATAAGGGACTGCTACAACCATAACTGAATCGAATTTTGCATAAAGCAGGGATTTCAGAAAATGTTTGTGCGAAATAGTTGTTCCAAAATGTTCTAAACTCCAAAGGTGCATAAAGCCAGATAATTCCAAAAAATTCGAAACATTCACGGAAGGTTGTTCTCTATAGAACAGCGTTTTAGGTATTTCAAATACTCAAAAACACAAAAAAATATACGATAAGACACAAAACTAATACACTAACTGTTTATTGCAGAACGGGACGTCAGAAAGCCTAGGTACAAAAAAATGTAGGAACTCATGATACATAATCTCAAGATATAACAAAAGAGAGGAAAAGACATGGTCAACCATTAACCCCAAAAAAATGTCATATATACACGGCAAAACTATAACTTTCACAAAAATATAGAGACAAAATCATTGTTGACAAAAAAAATGCAGATACTCCACTGCATACTCAAGATATTTCGATTTTTGATCCTATATATTCTTCTTAATCTTTATATAAAAAAAAATTACGATACACTGAGGTACACTAAAATATTGCAGATAAATATTATTTATTTTCGATACCCGATAACGAATCTATAAGCTTCGCCGAGTAGATATAAATACTTTTAAATTTACTCATAAAGAAAATATATTGTTATAATTATTGCTTATTATACACAATAATTATTTAATTATTAGTATTTTTCAACTCTATATCTCTTGGGGCGGCTCTTTCGAAGATTAAAGAAATAGACAAATGAATTTATGTTGAATTTTGGTAAACTTTATTTGAACAAATTTAAATTTATTTTATTTATTAAACAAAAGATATTTGTTTAATTTTGTTTCTCAAATATTAAAAAGAAACAACTATATATTAATATTCAAATACTATCAAATTGTAATAGAAGAGTTCTATATAAGGTCAATGTAACCAACACAATAAATTAAAATTATCGAAATGACATAAGAAATGGGGGTCACTGAAAGGGGTCACCATTTAACTTACTTCTTGTTTCTTTCAGATATACTCAATGTTTTATATAATATATATTGTACCCATAAGATAAAAAGCTTGTTTTAAGTTAGGGAATTTTGATTCTTAAGGCTTATGGCCTGTCTGTTAACTGTCAAAGTCAACGTCATAACATTGGTTGTCATAGCGTGGTTTTATTTTTATAAACTTTATTCGTTTGTATATATGTCTTTCCAGTGTATTATAATTCAATTTTGAAAATTTGAAACATACAAAACAAATACCAAGCTAAAACTACGCATATGCTGCTTGCACTGACAATGTTGACAGTTACCTGTGACATTTGTGGTAAACATTAGAAAGCAAAACTCCCTAAATTAAAACGAGCATTTTATCATTCGGGTACAAGATATATTGCATAAAACATGGTTTATATCTGAAAAACTGAAAAATTAAGTCAATAGGTGAACCCTTTCAGTGACCCCCATTTCATATGTCATTTTGATCATTTTATTTTATTGTGTTGGCTACATTGACCTTATATAGAACTCTTCCATTGGAAGCTTCCGCAAATATCCATTCATTCATGAATAATCTTATTAATTTTAAATTGTCTTAAAAAAATATTTATTTAACTCTAAACAATGTACTAATGAATGAACTAAATTTTAATATTACATTTTTACTAAATATTCATGAAAAAATGTCTCTATCATATCCTTTTACAAACTAACTCTAATCACAGTCCTATCGATTCTTATTTAGAATCGATTCTTGGCTATCGAAATACGTGCACTGTGAAACATAACCTTTAACAGTAAATCACACCATAATGGACAACATGATGGACAAGATTAGATATCTACAATTATTTGATACAATTTTAGTACATAAAGGTAAATATAACTATTTTTCACTACTAGCCTCTAAACCTAACTTTATTGACTTTTGTTGAGGTAGTAAAGTTGTTCATTATTAACCAAGATAGAAAAATACAGATCCTACTTGATTATTACTAAATCTCAATCCATTTGACAGAATGTGAGGTTAACTCATGCAAATACAAAAAAGGGCCGTTCGGCAATTAACTCCGAAATGGAGAATGTTAGGAGTGGAGCAGAAGCAGATTTCTTGTAGAGTAAAAGGATTATTTGTTACCGAACTCTCAAACTGTCAAACAGTTATATCTATCAAACGTCAAACTCAAACAAATGTCATTCGGTATGATATTTTTGTGGTTATATTTTAGTATTTTTATGAAATATGAATAATTATTACTTCGCAATTGTAAACTATGTATCTAAAATGCGTATGAAGTTTATTTTTTGGCTGGTAATCGAAATGCGCATATTCACTCCTAAAACCCCACCTAGCCGAGGTGGTACAAACTCTTTTCACACCACTCCACAGTAAATGAACGATTTAAAGACTGCTCCTTTTACTCGTTCTGTAATAACCGAACGGTTCAAAGAAGGGAGGAGTGTACTGAGTCAATGGAGTAGCATTGCCGAACGGCCCTCATAATATGAAAATATTATAAACTGACGTTTGTGTTTTACATTTGACAGAAGCATGCATGATTTGATTTTTAAAAAAATTTTAAAATTCATATTCGATTTTTATTAGTTTTAAAAACTAATATTAAAGAAAAGAAAATACCAGTAGTGAAAAAAATGCTATATGAGCCACGGTAGAAAAGTGTATTAATGTCTCGAATCCATTAAAGACCTCGACATTAATAACTCACTTTTCTACCTTGGCGCAAAATGACTTAATTTCCTAAACACAACTTGTTATTAAACATTTTGTTGATAATTATTACTGCAAATGGTTATTTCAACAGCTTGTTCAATAGATATGTTTTAAAAACGAAATTGTTTGTTACTCTAGGTGATAAAATACCACAATGGCGGTTCTCTCTCGAAATCAGAGATGGATTTTGAAATTTCCAATATCAAAATACAGCTATCAACCTAACAATATCATGTTTCTGGATCTAGTCTATGTATTGGAATGTGAATTAATTAATCCATGTGTTATTTTATACAAGGTAATAAAATTGTCTTACCAGGAATATAACTTTACGTGTTATAAATGAACAGGTAAGTGTTAATTGTCGTGTTATTTCGCGCTTGTCACTGTCACTTTAACTTTATTCGCGATAGTGATAAACGAACACTTTCCTATGATAAATTTCACAATTTATATTACATTATAATTATTTACATTGTTGTTTCTTATTATTTTTTCATTTATTATTTGATATTTTATATCATTTTTCTTTTAATTTATTTTTATATCATAACAATTTCCCAAATTTACATTTATCATTTTTCTTGGCTAATTGATCCAGAAAAATTATAAATGATAAATTTCCAAACAATAATAACAACAATACTCCATTATTTACCTAAATTAATTTATTTAATCGTTACTAGGCCAAAATTTATATATTTGATTTATGTTAAAAATTCCTCTTATCCTTTGAGTATAAGGATCTCTCAATAAATAACTATTTTTTTCATTTTCATTATCAATTATAAAAGGTCCTTCAAATGGAAGACTTAATTTAGCACAAATCTTATTTTTATGGTTAGACACTCTATGAGCTCTTATAACTACTAACTCTCCCTTCTTGTGTAAGACAATTTTTTTTCTCACCCTGTTGTTCTTAAAATAGTTTTCGTTTCAAGTAAAATAAATTAAATTATGGGTATACCCTAATATTTCAGAAATGCATTTCTCGACAAAACAACCAATTGTCTGAAACAGATAAATAAAGAATCATAATGTCACGTCGGCGATAAAGTAGTCTTCGAGGCCACGAAAGGGGAAATAAAATTTTAAGAACGATTCGAGTTTTAGTTTCTAGTAAATACCTGGAGTGTTCACTTGAGCCAAATATTTGGCAGCCAAATAAATCTGTTTGAATATAGTGTGAATTGTGGTGCATTGTATAATAAAATATCAGGAGTTAAATAGGTGAGTATATCTCACAGAGTAATTCAGTTCTGCCTGTTATTTGATATTTGATTTTAAAAGTTATTGTATCACATAGAGTATATATATATTTACTAATCATTTTTAGTAATTACTTTGTTTAAAGTTCTTTAATATTCAACGTTATTAAGAACATTAATTTGTCGTTGCATTTCCTATTCATCCAATCGTGCTGTACTGTGGAGAGTTTGTGCCACTTGCAGTTTAACTCACAAACCTATACTGTATTGTGGAGAGTTTGAGCAACTTGCAGTGTAACCTTTTTGCTGTACTGTGGAGAGTTTGTGCCACTTGCAGTTTAACTTACAAACCTATACTGTATTGTGGAGAGTTTGCGCCACTTGCGGTTTGTCCATTCCTGATACTGGGTGACTTCTCACGTCACCCATATCTCCTTCCACCCCCCTGTATTGTGGAGAGTTTGAGCCACTTGCAGTGTAACCTTATTTTTGCTGTACTGTGGAGAGTTTGTGCCACTTGCAGTGTATTATTATTTTTGCTGTACTGTGGAGAGTTTGTGCCACTTGCACTGTATTATTATTTTTGCTGTACTGTGGAGAGTTTGTGCCACTTGCAGTGTAATATTATTTTGCTGTACTGTGGAGAGTTTGCGCCACTTACAGTAGTTATAATATTGTTTGTGGAGAGTTTGTGCCACATATTCCTTACATGCACTGGGGAGAGTTTGCGCCCCTTGCACTTTTCCTAATAACCCTAAATATTTACAATTAGGCATTTATTTTTGAACAAGTAAAGTTTTATTTTTACTTTAGTACTGATAAGCATAATCACAATTCAAACTCACTAGATGCACCTTGCATATTATTAATACTTTCATTAATTTTGGGGATTTTAACTATATTGATCGTTAGTTAAATAATTAATCATTATTTATGGCAAATTGAATACTCAGAGTGTTTTTCTATCTAATCCCAAGGACGCCATGTCGGTTGTTCAACCTACTTGGACCATGTCCATATTGACAGTTCAATTAAGTCCAGGCATCACGTCCAGTGTCTTGTAAATAGTTATTTTCAACATTTAGATTTGTTTTATTATCTATATTATATCTATAAACAATATAATGTAAGTACACAGTAAGTAATTAAAAGTTGAATTCTAATTAAATATATCAATCTTTACAAATCACTCATTCTCCTCAAGTCAAGTTTTTCCCTCCTTTACAATTTATCAAAAGTGGGATAGAGATGACCTGGAGTTATTAATCCAATGACATAAAATTACAATGCCGAGATTTTTTAAAAAATGTTATTCTAGCTTTGTGTTTCTTTTTTTTATTAAATATTTATTTACCGTATTTCTACCATAAATCACAAAAGTAATAATAATCAAATGAAATAGGTCCCCAACGTCGCAATAAACTACCGCTACCAATTGAAACCCAAGAGGCTTCGGGTTCGAGTGAATCTGTTACCACAAGAAGAAACCGTATTGATTCTCTGACACCGAATGACTATTGAACGATTGACCAATGTAATGACCACTTTTCACGAAAATACTGCCGAACGAGAACGGCCTAGCAAGACGGTCCGAGGGGATGTGGTACCGTACCTGTATTTGACCTCGAGGATAGGATGCAATCGATTTCGGTTTGGCTTCAAAAGGTCGATGAACTTCGTGATATTTTTCGATGTTTAGAGGAAGCCACTATATATTACGTTACAACAAAGTTCCGAAGGTTGGCAATGGTTTGGTATAAGAGTTTGCCAATGTGTCAAGTCCAAGGCACCCTCAGCTTTTAAGTGTTTTGTTTGTTTTTGCTCTTGGCTGCTCTGTTTATGTGAAGAGATTAGTTACTCTTATTTTGCTAAACAATTTTTCCACAGTATCCTCCTCAGAGAAATCCTTCCTTGGGTACTTTAGCCAGAGAAACTTATGTCTCCAATGAGTGGAATTCTCTAAAACAATTTCATATGCAGAGGCCGGGTATCTCGGGACAAGCTGTGCAGTGGTACACAGTATCTTTCCGTATTTTTTGTTTCCATAGCGCAAACCCTACATTTTATTTTCGAAGCGTTTGTCCAATTGGCCATCTGCTTGTTGCGACTGTTTTGGCAATAGTTTTTCTAATACGGACATTCGAAAGTTATAAAATGTCATTTTTCAACCAGAGTACTTATTATAAAGTTTATGGGCATTGTGCAAATAAAACTGGATCACATGTATTATAATTTTCTTATACCAACGTAACGTTCGACGTGTCGTTGGATAATAAGCCATCATTTGATCACGAATATCTAATGTCTATTCCACTATTTATTATACTTGACTTGTGTTTTTTTTAAATTTCAACGATGTATATTGTACTGAAATTGAGATGATGATAAATGAAATGAAATGGTTACTTTTAGAGGTTGTATCATATGTACATGGGAATCTTATGTTATGTCCATCATTTTTAGCAATAACGTTAAAATGATTAAATTAGATACTTTCTGTTAAGATATTTTATGTACCCTGTATAAATCAGCTGATAAAGTTGATATTGGAAATGTCAGTACAAAAACATTGGTTGTTATTGACATTTTATTTGATTAAATAATATGAACTGTCAGTAACTGGATTTCAAGAAAAATTAGTAATTTCTATAATAAATAAAGAAGAAACAAAAGAATATTCGTTAGCAACGGGAAGGAAGTTTGTGAGGTGATAAGTAACTAAGGGGGAGACGAAAAAAGTAATGGACGTTACAAGTTTAAATGTACGAAAACTTTAAATAAAACGGATAAAAAAAGATATAGTGAGTTAGAAATATCTTACATAACTTACCTTCGATTTGAATGCAGTAAAGGTTGTTCAAATTCAAGATCAAGAGAGATCATCCAGCAGTAAACGATGGTAATGTAAATAATTTTATATTAAAACTTGTACCTAACAGCTGATTGTAAACCAGTACCCAGATTCGAGACGTTTACCAATAATCTTTCCTTTGCGCAACGCAAAGTTTCTTCGCTTCAGAGAACAAGTCGTTTTCTATTTAGACAATACAGCTACCGGCGGTGTTTCGACAAGATATTGAGAGAGTTATTTTGTTTGTGCGGAATTGTGTTAATTTTATTTTAATATAGGTTGTAATAGGCTAGGAGACCATCCACGGATTGCAATCTGGAGATAGTTATTTAATTATCATTAATTTAATTTTGACGTTGAAGGTTGTTACATTTCAAATTCACTCCTTAAATTTAGACAACTCACTCTACCCATATCATACCCTGAGATCTACATGCATATGATACAGTATTGAATTTTAAACATTTCAGATCAATAAATACATCTTAAAATATAAAATTTGTTTGATTTGAAGTTCTGGTTGATACTGATACTTGTGGTATATAATACTATTCAATAAAATTAAATCACCACACATTGAATTATTGTATATCATAACAATTGGCGTGCCCAACGTGTAGCAGCTCGAATTGAGTTATCAATAATACAATATTTACAATATTAATTGAAACCACATTAATAAAATAATAAATAAATAAACGCTTAAACTTTAAAAATCTTTATTATCAGAAAATAAATTATAACACAATGCAGAACCAAATGAACAAAACCATAAACGAACTAAAACTAGTAGAATTAAAAGAACAATTAGAAAAAAGGGGAATAGATAGTACTGGTGATAAAACAAAATTAATAAAAAGGTTAGAACAATTTCTAATACTAAAAGGAGAAAATCCTGAGACATACATTTTTAATATGGATGATGATGACACAAGAATGCAGATTCGAGAACAAACAGCTGGAGACAATATATCACAGGGAAATCAAAACATTCTTGGTTTTCTACAAAACATGATGGAAACGATGAAAACCAAACTGGAAGAAAATAACACCAAACTTGATCAAATGAAGGAAGAAAATAACACCAAACTTGATCAAATGAAGGAAGAAAATAACGCCAAACTTGATCATATGAAAGAAGAAAATAACACCAAACTAGAAGAAAATAACACCAAACTTGATCAAATGAAAATAACAAAAAACTGGATCACATGGAGAATATTTTTAGAGATCATCTGGAGAAATTAGAGAAGAAGGCAGAACTAGCTACGACCAGAATAAATGAACATGAAAAGAAGTTAAAAAATTTGGAAGACAATCTTAAGATTGGAATAAATGAGAGAAAACAAGAAAATACAGGGATTTTAAATAAAATAGAAGCAGTGGAACGGAAGTGCATTAAGAACGGAAAGGAAATTACAGATATTGACAACAAATTAGAAGATCTAAACGGAAATATCAAACAAGGACTACAACTAAACCTACAAATAGCAGAAGAAGAACATAGAAAAACAGAAAAAAACCTACAAATGGAAATGAAAGAGTGGAAAAGCAAAATGGAACAGAACTTAAGAGAAAATAGGACGATACCAGCAGTACCAGTCCTACAATATGAACAAAATCTAAAATTCGATGGAAACACAAAAAGATTACATCCCAGAGTTTTCATGAATACACTCAAAAACAAGTATGGACATTACCAGGATTTTGAAAGTCTGAAAGATGTTATCAGAACATGTTTATTGGGTCCTGCACAATTGTGGTTTACGTGCAAAGAATATGAACTGAACGATTTTGAACAGTTTGAACGTTTATTCTTACGTTATTTTTGGGGGGAACACAATCAAGGATATACGAGAGACTCTTTATTTTGGAAAATACGATGAAAAAAGGGGCAACTCAATGAGTAACTATGCTTTACAACTTTTTTCACAGGCACAGTATCTAGAGCCCAAAATAAATGAAAACGAAATAGTTCTATTCATTTCCAGACATTTTAAACCGGAATTATCAGAAATAATTGCAATACAAAATCTTAATAATATGGAACAACTCATTAACTATTTATTAAGAATGGAAAGGAATATGAAACCTTATAAAGCTAACGATAATAAAACAAACAATAATTACAACGGAGATCAAAATAAAAGTAATAATAAAAATTTCAATAATAGAAGGTCAAATCAAAACTACCACTCCAACAAAGGGAATTGTCAAAATAACCAACAACAGTACTATAATAATAACAATGACAATTATAACAAAATGCAATCAAATAATAATAATTTTAATAATAGAACTTATAATAACAGATACAATCAGAACAATAGTACACAATTTAACAATAGGGAACAATATAACAGAAGGTACGAAAATAATCAAAACAATACAAGACACACAAACTCTGACATTAGACGAACTAATTGTACAAGATCTAGTAATGAGAATAAAATAAGTAGAGAAAATTCTCCTGTTAGAGTTACAAATCGTCACGAAGTGGTGACAGATGCCATAGTGCATGCGGATTTTTAAAACCGGATGACACAGTTGATTTGCGGTTTAGCTATGTTCATCCTATTGAGTTTCTCAAACCGTGTCAGGATCTAAAAGAAAAAGAAAACATAGGATTAATAAGTATTCAAGGAATAATTGATCAAATAAATATTGACATCATAATTGACAATGGTAGTGAAACTTCAATAATTAAAGAATCACTGGTTACTAAATTACCTAATTTTAAAAATAATTTAATAAGAGTGCCTAAAATAACATTAGTTGGGGTTAACTCTAAAAAAATAACGGAAACTAATAAAGCTATTTGTGTAAATTTAACTTTAAATAATAATATTTACAATATTCAGGCTCTAATAATACCTAATATGGAGTGTGACATGTTAATTGGATCAGATGAGTTAGAAAAACATGCAGCTATAATTAATTACCCAAATAAAACAATAACTTTTGGAGGAAACATCATTGAATTTAACTTAACTAAGGATGAGGGAATAGAAAACGAAGATACAGAAGACATATATTATGAAAAATATGACGGGAAATGCAAAAGAAACAATGCATGGTATGATGAAGAAGGTGTGAAGAATGAAAATGGTAAAAAAGAAATGAATCCAGGTAAAAGGACATTTCAATTGAATGAAGATTATAAGAAGGAAATGAATCCAAGTAAAAGGACATTTCAATTAAATGAAGAAAAGAAAGGAATGGATTTTTATTGTGATAAGAAGGAAAGGAAAGGTGTAGAAGGATTGATGAAAAAGTACAGAGGATTAGTGAACAAAGAGTTGAGAGTTGCAAAAGATTATGTACATGAAATAAAAATAAGAGATCTGAAACAATTTAAACCAAAAACCTACCCCATTCCATACAAATTAAAAGATAAAGTACAAGAAGCTGTAAAAAAATTACTTAAAGACGATATAATTGAATATAGTGAAACACCATACATAAATCCAATAATCATAGTTCCTAAACGTGATGGAGATTTAAGAATATGTGTCGATGCAAGAAACCTGAATAAGTGTACCATACCACAATATGAATCACCCTTAACAGTAGAAGCTATTCTTGGAAGAATTTCCCAGGCAAATATTTTCACAAAATTAGACTTGAAGCACAGCTTTTGGCTTATTCCATTAAAAGAAGAATGTCGACAATACACTGGTTTCATGATAGATGGAGTTGTATATCAGGTCAGAGTGACACCATTTGGAATACAATCTGCGACATCAGCGTTGGTAAAAGCTCTACATAAAATACTTAACAAATATGAAAATTTTGTATTACACTATGTTGATGATGTGTTAATCTTTTCTAAAACAAAAAATGAGCACATGAAACATATAGAAATTGTGTTAAAGGAACTAGACAAAGCAGGTATGAAGCTGAATTCGGCGAAATGTGAATTTTTCAAAGAAGAAGTAACCTATCTTGGATATTTGCTGTCAGCAGAAGGGATAGAAATTGACCCTGAAAGATTAAAATTGATCAAAGAATATAAACGTCCTACAAACCTTAAAACACTAAGAGGATTTTTAGGAATGCTAAACTATTTTAAGAGGCTGGTTCCAAATCTATCTGAAAAGGAAATACCACTTATAGAATTGCTACGCAAAAATAACAAATGGACATGGACTCAAGAAAGAGAAAAAGCATTTCAAGAAATAATACATTTATTTCAAGAGGAAGTAAAACTATATCATCCAGACTATACTCAAGAATTTATTTTAAAAACAGATGCATCCATTCACAGATTTGCTGGAGTGTTACTACAAAAACGACAAGACTTAGAGGTACCTATCACATTTGTATCACGTTTGACCAAAAAGTCAGAAAAAAACTATAGCGTTAGTGAACTCGAACTAGCAAGCATAATATTTTGTATAAATAAATTAAGATTTTATCTACTTAATAATAGGTTTACCATAGAGACAGACAATCAATCACTTGTGTCTATTTTAACAAATAAATACAAGAATGCAAGGATACACAGATGGTCTTTACTTATTCAAGAGTATGATTATGTCATAAAATATGTGCCCGGAGTAAGTAATGTTATTCCAGACGCCATAACTAGGATGGAAGGACGTGATGTTAAAAGCCATACAAAAGCAAAAATAGGAGTCAATATAATGAAGTCTGAGGAGGGAATATTTTCTTTAAAAGCCATAATAAAAGATCAAAGAAATTTAACTCAACATGAAAAGTCAAAATGTATACATAATAACAATATCTATTACAAAATACTAAATAATTCAGAACTCTATGTAATAACTAGGACATTAGCTAGTGAAATTATTTCAGTAATACATGAAAAATATAATCACATAGGAGTAAGAAAGGTATACTTAATATTTAGAGAAAATTACTGTTGTCTTAACGATACATCCCTTATTAAATACATTTTAAGACATTGTACTGTATGTCAATTAAGCAAAGAAAAGAACAGACATAATGAAAATTTACCAAAATCAATATTAGCAAAGAAACCACTAGAAACCATTGCAATAGATATAATAAGTAACTTAGTTCCAAGTACAGAGGGAAATAGACATATATTAGTAGTGGTAGATATTTTTTCTAAATACATATTATGGTTTTGTGGTTATTAAATAATAAAGTAGTAAGGATTTACGAGTTATATTTAATCAACCTTTCGTACAACTACCAAAGAATCTTATATACGTTTTGACAAGTTCTGTCTCACTGGTTCACCTCCTTCTCAACCGAGGCGCCATCATCCAGTTTACCGTTTCCACGTGATGTGGGTTGCATAGTATTGCATCGAGTATAATGCTTCAATCCAATACTACCCCTCAATACTTAGAACCTCACATTAAGTCTAAACTTCAAATTAAAAAAATAGTTACAAACTAAACTTAACTATATATCAATTAATAATCGAGAAGTTATCTTTAGACAGGTACAATGTTTAAGATATTTCTAAAATAAACAAATTTTGTATTTGACAAAGGTTTTGTCAAAATGTCTGCCTCCTGATTAGCAGTTTCGACATACAATAATTTTATTTTATTTTCAGAAATGCAATTGCGTACAAAATGATGTCTAACATCAATGTGTTTTGTACGTTTCGATTCAAGGGTAGATGCCATTTTGATACAAGACTGATTGTCTTCGAAGATTGTTATAGGGAAAACATCTGTATTTAAAATTTCAGATATCATCTGCCCCAGAAACAGGTTTTCTGTTATACATGTGGAAAGAGCGACATATTCAGATTCAGCACTAGATAGTGTCACAAGATTTTGCTTCTTAGTTTTCCAGAATACTAAATTATTGTTAAGTTTTATCAAATATCCAGAAATGCTTTTCCTGTCGTTAATGCTGTTTGCAAAATCTGCGTCAACGAATGATAATAAACAAATAGTAGGATTTCCACTTTTGACAAATTTTAAACCAACATTTTTGTTTGATTTAAATATCTAAGTACACCTTTCAAATGAATCCAATGTTCATGTGAAAAACAGTTTTGAAATTGGCTGTAATAGGTTACAGAAAAACATAAATCAGGCCTAGATCCGAGCATCACATACATTAAGCAACCTATAAGCTCTCGGTAAGGTAGTTTTTCATTACATAAATTTTCAGAATTACTAATTTTTGTTGATAACTGTAACTTTGGTTGCATTGGAATATTGGAGAATTTACTGTCTTGCATGTTAAAACGATTTAGAATTCTATTGATTAAATCTTTTTGACTGATATGCAATGTATTTCCATTTTTTTCTATTTCAAGTCCTAGAAAAATGAGTTTTGAATTTTTATATTCTTTCATTTTGAAATTTCTAGAAAGTGCTTCTTTAATGAAATTTAAAGTCTTAGTGCTTTTAGAAAAACAAATTAGGTCATCAACATAAATTAATAGGAATGTGTCCATGTTGAAGTACAGACATGGATCTTTCTGAGAACGTTCAAGACCTAAATCAGTAAGGTTTTTATGCAGTAACATATTCCAACATTTCGGGGCTTGCTTGAGACCATATAATGATTTTACTAGTTTGCACACAAGATTTTTCTCAGCGAGAAGCCCTTTAGGTTGTTCCATGTATACTGCCTTATCTAACGTGCCATACAAAAATGCAGAACTTACATCTAATTGTAACACTTTTAAATCTAACTCAAGATAGAGACACTATAACACTCGAATAGACAACATTTTCGCGACCGGTGCATAGATGTCATCGTTAAATGACCACTGCTTAAAACCACGCGCACAGAGTCTTGCTTTTTTGATTTGTTTTCCTTGAAGTGTTTTCTCTCGAAACACCCATTTGGAGTCAATAATTTCTTCTTCTTCGGGGTAAGGTACGAGCTCCCAAGTACCGTTTTCTTTGAGAGAATCGAGTTCATCCTGTATTGCAGCTTTCCATTCATTGTCTTGGACTGCTTCTTCATATGTCTGCGGAACTTCAGACATAAAATTTCCCACAGATAAAGCTGCTAACAAGTTTTCTTCAAGATCTAGCTCATAGTCATTAAAGTGTTTAGGTAATTGTTTTTTTCGTGTAGAAGTAGGTCTTTTATTTCGGTTTTCTTCTGTCTCGGTTTCAATTTCATCTGTTTCAAGATTTTTGTTTGTGTTTTCAGTTTGTTTTTCTTTTTCTGTTGTTTCTTTGAAATTTTCGCTGTCATTTACATCTATCATTATTGGGTTACCTTTCAGTTCGTCAAAAATAACGTTTCGGTCTACAATAATTTTTCCATTGGACTCATCCCACAACCTGTATCCATTGTCTGTATAGCCGACCATTATTAATTTTTGACTTCGGGAATCAAGCTTTGATTTACGATCCTCTTTTGGTATGTGGTTGTAGGCTGTTGCACCGAAAAGTTTGATTTTGTTCAGGTTGGGCTTTTCTCCAAACCAAACTTCAGCTGGACATTTTTCGTTGTTTAGTGTGGAAGTGACAGTTCTGTTTATCAAGTAAACACCAGTTCGCAGTGCTTCGCCCCACATTCTTTTGTCCATTTTTGCATCAAAAATGAGGCATCGTGCTTTTTCCATTGCTGTACGATTATAGCGTTCTGCGACTGCGTTCTGTTCGGGATTGCGAGGGATGGTATATTGAATTTTTATACCTTTCTTTAAACAGAAATTCTTAAAATCAGCGGACACATATTCCCCTCCGTTGTCGCACCTTAAACGTCCAATTTTCGTATTAAATTTTGCTTCAACATGAGCTACATACTCTTTTAGTTTATTTATTACTTCACTTTTCTGTGAAATCAAATAGCAGATAGCAAAATGTGAAAAATGGTCAATAAAACTTACATAGTATCGCATCCCATTAAAAGTTGCTGGCACTATAGGTCCACACACGTCTGTTGATACCACCTCCAAGATACGTTTTGGTTTTCTTTCTTCAGAAATTGATTTGAAAGGTTGTCTTGTCTGCTTTCCTTGTAGACAAACTTCACAAATGCCTGGAGCCGGATATTTGCATGAATGACCCATTCGTCTATGCTGCAGCATGCTGTCAATTTCTGTTAGATTGGCCTGTAAGTTTTCTTTCAATTTTAGTTCTATACTATACAAGTTTCCATTTAGTTTTCCTTGTAGGACAGTTTTTCCATCTCTCATAATTTTTACTTGTTCATCTCCAAAGATAACTTGGAAATTGTTCTGTTCCAATTTTCTTACACTGAGCAGATTATAAAAAAGATTATCACAAACCCAAACATCTTTCAACAATACAGTTTTATTGTCATCGCTTCTCAAATGTAAGTTCCCTTGTTTAGTTGCTTTTATTGTTTCTCCCTGATTGGCTATGTTTATAGAGACTGACACGTCTTTCACGTCATGTAAGTGTCTCCCAACATCTTCATTCACTAAGTGGTTGGTTGCACCACTGTCGATGATGAATTTGATTTCATTTTTATTCGTCTGGGCTACTAACATAGTTGGGGGTTCCAGATTGGCTGATGTTATAAAGGCAATATCTTCTTCGCTCTCTTCATCGTTCGTTTGAGCGATACTTGCCTTGTTTCTTTCTTTATTGATTTTCAGAATTGGGCACTCAAACTTCATATGACCTTTATTTTGACAGTAATGACATTTGAATGGAAAAGGTTTTCGCTTAGTGGTATTCGTTTTCTTAAAAAGACTTTTTGACTTGCCTGTGAACACTGCTGCATTACTGTCTTCATCTTCACAAAGTTTACTGTTTTTTCTGGACTCCTCAAGTAGCAATTTATTTTTAACAAAATCCAGAGTGACTTTATCTTCATCATTGCAAAAAAGAACATCAATGGCTGTGACTACAGCATCATACGAATCAGGCATGGAGGATAACAGCTGAGAAATAATCTCATTGTTTTCAAGCTTCCCACCAGCTGCTTTAAGTTCGCAGACAGTTTGCTCATATTCTGTTAAAAAATTTGTTAATGGTGACCCACCAGAAAATTTCATGCTTCTTAATTTCTTCTGCAGCATTACCTGATTTGATATGCCTTTCTTGGTATATGTCTTACTTAAAGCTTCAAGAATGTCTTTGGCTGTTTCCTTGCATTTTATTATTTCCAACATATTATCGGCCAGACACTGAACGATAATATTTCGAGCTTTAACATCTCTCTTTTTCCAATCCTCTTGTTCTTCGGCTGTAGTAGGGCAATTAGTTGTTAAAACATTTAAACAACCACCTTGTTCCATGAGAAGTTTTACGCGAAACTCCCAATTTGAGAATCCTGTGCCGTTGAATGGTGTAACATTATGTGCCACGATGTTTCCAGATGCCGCCATTTCACTTTACTCGAATACGACAAGCGGAACAACACAACTTTTTGTAACTAATTTTTATAGCCTCGTTTCCCACCAATACTACTATATTATAACTGGGCCCATAACCTATGGTTTTGTGGATATTAAATGATAAAGTAGTAAGGATTTACGAGTTATATTTAATCAACCTTTCGTACAACTACCAAAGAATCTTATATACGTTTTGACAAGTTCTGTCTCACTGGTTCACCTCCTTCTCAACCGAGGCGCCATCATCCAGTTTACCGTTTCCACGTGATGTGGGTTGCATAGTATTGCATCGAGTATAATGCTTCAATCCAATACATATCATGATTAAAATAGTACAGGTTAGTCCAGTAGCAGTTCGCGCATAAGCTTTTATTAAAAATATAGTGCCCAATGAGAAGTGGGGTTTAAAGGCAACCATCTTGTCGCGCAAAGCCAATTACAATCGAGGCGCTAGTTTTTGAAACTACAATTTATATTTATGTATATTTATATTCAAGTAATAATTAATGCAAAAATTTACTTTTATTAGTATTAAAAATTATCATAATTTAAAGTTTACAAAAATGTATTTTATTACCTATACATTACAAATAGAAGTATTTTTTAACAAATTGGAATTTAAAAAAAGTATAAAGTATAAAAGTATAAAAAAGTTTTTTAGGATAGAATCAATGAAAATTGAAAATAATTGTAAATTATTAATAAAATTTTTTATTTTAAAATTAAAAAACTTTTTAATGTGGTATAAAATAACATATTTTTTAAAAATATAATGTTACAATATTTAAAAAAATAAGTCAACATGCTACATACTAGTAATTTTTTTTCTCAGTTTTAATAATGTACATTAATATATCTAAATCTTAAGAATTTACATTAAATATATAACATTTTAACAAACAGTACATGCTTTAAAATAAAACACACACATAAATGTATAGCAAAATGGCCGCCTTTAGCCCCCTGCGCAACAGATTTTTATTTTGGTTCCAAGGTCAAGCGCTACTGGACTAACCTGTACTATTTTAATCATGATACATATCAGCTTATCCCTGTGCAAGAACAAATACAAGAAATATAAAACAGATAATGGAAAGATTTTTTTTAGAGTTCGGTACACCAAACAATTGTATAATGGACAATGCCACATATTTTAACAATAATAACTTTAAAAAATGGCTTATGAAATCAAATATTTCACCAGTGTTTACTAGTATAAGACACCCTTGTGCAAATCCTGCAGAACGAGCAATTAAAGAGATTGTAAAATACCTGAGACTTTTAGTACATAATGCACATTACGAGTGGGAAATAAACCTAGAGGATATAACATATTACTTAAACCAAACTCCAAATACTATAACGGAATTACCACCTATTTACCTTTTAAGGAAATTATATCCAGAACGGCCATGGCATATTAAATATGACAAAACTCATGAGGAATTAATTGAATTAGCCAATAATAAATTAATAAGAAACTCTCAAAAATATATAAAAAGAAGGTATAAAAAAATAAATAAGCACACTACCTTTTCAAAAGGAGAATTAGTAATTCTCAGAGCACTCCAAGTAGCTAACTATAAACAAAATCGATGTGCCAAACTTCAATTACCATATGAAGGTCCTTATACTATAGTTACGGAACAAGGAACCAATAGCTATGAACTTGCTAACCCAATCAATGGACAGATTAGAGGGATATTTCATATTTCGCAACTTTATAAGTTTCATGAATCTAAAAAAAATATAAAATAGAATTAGTAATCAATAATAATTAATTGTTAGTTGTTAGTAATAATTCACTAAATAGTTGATGAGATGTTTGTGTTGAGAAACATTTGTTATGAGATTATGAATTTTAGAATATTTTAGATATCACTTAATTATAAAAAGAAAAAAAATAATAATTTGTATTTCAACTTTTTCGATTCAATATTTGCAATTTCAATTGAGAATGAGATTCTGAAAGATTTTCTTAAAGTACATAAAAATAAAATCCTTCAGAATATCAGGGAAGCTGTACTGAAATTGAGATGATGATAAATGAAATGAAATGGTTACTTTTAGAGGTTGTATCATATGTACATGGGAATCTTATGTTATGTCCATCATTTTTAGCAATAACGTTAAAATGATTAAATTAGATATTTTCTGTTAAGATATTTTATGTACCCTGTATAAATCAGCTGATAAAGTTGATATTGGAAATGTCAGTACAAAAACATTGGTTGTTATTGACATTTTATTTGATTAAATAATATGAACTGTCAGTAACTGGATTTCAAGAAAAATTAGTAATTTCTATAATAAATAAAGAAGAAACAAAAGAATATTCGTTAGCAACGGGAAGGAAGTTTGTGAGGTGATAAGTAACTAAGGGGGAGACGAAAAAAGTAATGGACGTTACAAGTTTAAATGTACGAAAACTTTAAATAAAACGGATAAAAAAAGATATAGTGAGTTAGAAATATCTTACATAACTTACCTTCGATTTGAATGCAGTAAAGGTTGTTCAAATTCAAGATCAAGAGAGATCATCCAGCAGTAAACGATGGTAATGTAAATAATTTTATATTAAAACTTGTACCTAACAGCTGATTGTAAACCAGTACCCAGATTCGAGACGTTTACCAGTAATCTTTCCTTTGCGCAACGCAAAGTTTCTTCGCTTCAGAGAACAAGTCGTTTTCTATTTAGACAATACAGCTACCGGCGGTGTTTCGACAAGATATTGAGAGAGTTATTTTGTTTGTGCGGAATTGTGTTAATTTTATTTTAATATAGGTTGTAATAGGCTAGGAGACCATCCACGGATTGCAATCTGGAGATAGTTATTTAATTATCATTAATTTAATTTTGACGTTGAAGGTTGTTACATTTCAAATTTACTCCTTAAATTTAGACAACTCACTTTACCCATATCATACCCTGAGATCTACATGCATATGATACAGTATTGAATTTTAAACATTTCAGATCAATAAATACATCTTAAAATATAAAATTTGTTTGATTTGAAGTTCTGGTTGATACTGATACTTGTGGTATATAATACTATTCAATAAAATTAAATCACCACACATTGAATTATTGTATACCATAACAATATATATTATGTATAGGACGTCTCTTTTATCGGGCCACTTGCCAATCATCACATTGCAGTTATACATAGCAGTGGTCTTACCTTTTCTTAATTTTGTAACTACAACGTCTTTGGGGGAATTTTTTCGGCTTTTCTGAGAGTACCTGTACAAAAGGTATTTGATCAAGCAATTTTTTTTGCCAAGGAGTAACTATTATAAAAGTTATCCATGTATAAGCTATGTCCGTTATCCAGAAATTCGCGCATCAGATACATCACTATTTTTTGTGCATGATCTTTTCCGCCAGTTATATCGCTCGAGCCAGTATGTACCATCATATCTAAAATTGTTCCTTCCCCTTCCATGACCACATACAACTTTATCTTATATTTCTGCCGCTTCTTAGGTAGATATTGCTTGAAGTAAAGTCTCCCTTTTCACAAGACCATAGATTCATCCAGTGATAAGTTTTTTTTTCTTGGGTAATATATTATCTTCATTTTATTAGTAAGATGATCCAGTATAGGCCTAATTACCACCATTTGGGGACAGCTCATTGGTTTTAACTTCAGAAACATATGGGCATCTCATTATTAGCAAGTAGCGATCCCTACCCATTAAATGTGAGAAACAGCTGGGGAATAGTCAATGTGTTTTTTTCTCAATAGTCCTGTAAGGTAGGTAACTTTAAAGTACCTGTATGTAAGGTAAGTCAAAAAAAAATTAACAGTTCCGATATTGTCAAATCTTGCCATCGAGAAATTCTTGAGTAGTCAGTACTGGTACATAAAACTACTTGTACTGCTCAATTGTTGATTTGCGAAATAATACACCTGATTCAATAATGGATGACGTTCCCTGGCACGGCAAAATTTATGGTTCATGCACGATGGTTCTCCTGTTCATTTTAGTCGAGTAGTTCGTCAATATACTCACAGTACGTACGGGAATCGATGTATTCGAGGGCGAGGGCCAGTCAATTGGCCTGCAAGATTACTCCATTTCATGCGATTTCTGTTTTTAGGGCTACTTAAAATCATCAGTATATGCTGTTCCAATACAAAATCGTATTCAGCTTTGAGAAATAATAAGTGTTAACTTGTTTATAACTCTTGCATCTAGACATAATCTAATATCTCCATCTTTCTTTTGGACTACTACTAATGGATTGATATACGGTGTATTAGCTTTTTCAATAATTCCTTCTTCTAATAGTTTTTAATATCTTTTCTTACTTTGTCCTTTAATTTGTATGGTACTGGATATGTTTTTGCCTTAAATTCTTTTATTCCTCTTACTTCCATTCTATGCACATAATTTTCTGCTACTCTCGGTTCCTTCGACACTAATTTTTCTTACCTATTCATTAAATTATTTATAATTTCTATATATTTCTCCTCACAATCCATAATAACTCCACTCATTTCCTCTTCTTCTTCATAATTATAATTATCATTTTCATTTTCAATATTATTTCTTCCTTTCATACTCATCATTATCATTCTTTCTTCATTTCTGTTCTTGTTATAAAAATTTATCCAATATCCATTCCATCTTATTCTTTTTTCTCCATAATCTATGATCGCGTCATATTTTTCCAGTAAGTATATCAATACCAATAACTATGTCTGTATCTAAATTTGGAGTTACCATAAGTTGACAATTAAAATTTGTTTTTTCTATTTCTATATTTGTATCATAAAGTTTATTTACCTCACATAACTTTTTGTTGTTTGCACCCAATAAAATTACTTTACATATTTCAATAAAATTTTCATTTGTATCATTAAGTTTAAAATTTTCAACTAAAGGTACGTTTACATTCACTTCCAATTTAAATTGGAAGCGAAAATTTGGAGCTTGACAAATGACAAACTCTATTGTCGTTTATTTTGAAATTTATTTTCAAGGTCACGCTCACTTTCAAATCAAATTGGTGCAAGCAGCTTGACATGGTCAAGAAAAAATTCGTAAAATTCATAAATTTGACATTTAAAGGTTAGTTTTCTGTTTTGTTGTAGTGTAGGTTCTTGTGTTCTTTCAAGATTTATAAGATTTCAAAGAAAAAAAATATGTTAAGTGAATGTGAAGATTCAGATTACTGTGAAGTAATAAATACACCAAACTGGTGTCGTTTTAAATAAATGTCTTTTACCCAAACTCGTCTATTGCGGATGAAATTTTTTGAATTTTTCTTTTTTTTTAATCTAAATCGCATAACACCAATTACAGCACTAAGAGCCCCTAATATACAAACTTTAAAAGTATCTCTAGTATCCATTTTTACAAAACTTTAAAAATAATTATATTTTTATTTTGTTTACATTTTCATTGATAGGTAACCTAAAAAACAATTCAATTTTCAATGTAAACGGTCAATCATTTAGCTGTCAAAAATTTCCAATTGCAATTCAAATTGGAAGTGAATGTAAACGTACCTTGAGTCTAAAATTTATAAGAGATGCTTCGCTCCCTGTGTCTATTATTATTTGAATTTCCTGATTATTGATAAGACCTTCTATAATGATTAAACCAAACGTGTGGCCCACGCTGTATTTGCAAATACTACGAAATAGAAACTGAGGACGCATGGTATGAAAAAACCCAAAATGCGTTGAAACAAAAAACGAGATCACAATAATATGGGACACGGAAGTACAAACAGTCAGGACTGTGATGGCGAACAAACCAGATCTAATAATCAAGGACCTCAAAAATAAAACGTGTCTATTAATCGACGTTTCCATTCCATCAGATGCTACAGTGAAGGAGAAGGAGACCGAAAAGATCATCAAATACCGAGACATACAAATAACAATCGGCGCAACAGGAACCATACACAATAACCTTTGAGAATTGTTGGACAAAATACCTGGCAACAACAATAAAAACACAATCAGGACACTACAAAAAACTGCACTCCTGGCCCACATTATCCGACGAGCTCTAGGATAAAGACGAGACCATTTATTCTGAGGAACAGGGATTGTTCTTGATAAATGGAAAAACGCCGACTATCCATGGTTGATTAATAATAATAGTAATAATAATAATAATAATAATAATAATAATAATAATAATAATGAAACAGAACTGGAAGATATTCAAAGAACAACGCGAACCATGATGACCAAACACAAATGTCACCACCCGACATCATCAGTTATTAGGACCACATTATCAAGAAAAGAGGGAGGGAGAGCTTTAACGGACATAGTTAATTTACATTATAATCAAATATCTAAACTCCAAAAGTTCTTCATTGGCAAGGCTCAAACATCTAAATTGCATGAGCTGGTCGCGAAAGCAGATAAAAACTATTCCCCCTTAGATCTTGTAAACCCTGATAAAAAACTTGAAATCGTTACAGACTCTGACAAACAGGCGGAGTGGGCCCAGAAAGCGCTTCATGGTCGACATCATCACGACCTCAATCAACCATATATCGACAAGGAAGCATCAAATAAGTGGCTCTCTGATGGAACATTGTTTCCAGAAACAGAAGGATTTATGATGGCGATCCAAGACCAAGTTATTAATACCAACAATTACAAGAAATTTGTTATAAGAGATCCAAACATCGTGTCGGACAAGTGCAGAAGGTGTCAACAAACAACAGAGACGATACAACACATTACCTCGGGATGTTCAGCCATAGCTAACATTGATTACCTACGCAGGCACAACCAACTGTGCAACATCTTTCATCAGAAGTTGGCCAACAAATTTGGATTAGTTAACACCTACACGCCTTATTACAAGTACCATCCGCATGCAGTTCTAGAGAATGCTGATTTTAGACTATACTACGATAGGTCAATTATCACCGATAGACGGGTGACGAATAACCGGCCTGATATTGTAGTTGTGGATAAAAAAGCTAACTCGGTTCTTCTAGTGGATGTTGCTGTACCCAATAACAACAATATGTTAGACAAATACAACGAGAAAATTGCAAAATACACCGATCTTGCAATTGAGGTAGGACAGATGTGGCATGCAGAGAAAGTAGAGGTGGTGCCGGTCATCGTTTCATCTACGGGACTAATCCCCAAAACTCTACAAGACAGCCTCACCAAACTAGGTCTTCACACAAACACATACATCGATCTGCAGAAGGCTGCAATTTTGAATACTTGTCACACTGTCCGTAAATTTCTAAATATGTAACTGCTCTGCCTAATCCCATTTGCGTTTACAAACGCTCGGGATAGGTGAACATTACCAGCAAGAGCTGAGCAAGAGTACACTTGAGTTGGAAATAATAATGATAATAATAATAATAATAATAATAATAACAATCTATACAAGCTCATGCAGAAAGCAGTTGTACTGAATGCTACAAGAATCGTGCGTAGATTTATGAGTCAAGCATAGACGATAGTGCGTGGTGATCAACCCGTACCTCGCTGAATGCAAACACCAGGAATGAAGACTGAGAAGAATTAAATGATAATATTAATAATTAACACGAACAATGATGACGAAAAACAACAACCACCATCCAAAGTCATCTACTATTAGAACAACATTACCCCGAAAGGAAGGAGGAAGGGCTTAATTGACCTTATCAATCTACACTCTCGACAGGTAATGAAATTACGCGAATTCTACTGCAAGTACTAACTGCAGAAGGTGCTGGAAAATGGCGATTTTGAACTCTACTACGATAGGTCTATTATCACCGATAGACAGGTGACGAATAACAGACCTGACATCATCGTAGTTGAAGGAAGAGTCAATTCAGTCCTTCTCGTGAACGTAACCATACTGAACTCAAGAAACACCAAGAGAAATTGGCCAAGTACGCGGATCTGGCGCCATTGAAATTGAACAGCTGTGGCACAGCGAAAATGTGGAGATAGTCCCAGTTATTATGGCATCAACCGGTGTCGTTCCTAAGACACTGCACACAGCATCGCTAAACTGGGACTACCAAAATACACCTTTGCCGACATCCAGAAGGTTGTGATACTAAATACTTGCCCCACAGTACGCAAGTTTATTATGTGAACTGAGTTTAATCCTTTTGATACTTTGTATCCGGGATAGGTCAATGATACCAGCTCTAAGCTGAGTAGTGCATAAGTCTCCTCTCTCATAAAAAATAATATTGATAACACGTCTAAAAGCCATACTCGACAGCAAATTAAACGCAAAAACATAGTCAAAGCTATAAACACATACGCAGTACCCCTGCTCACATACTCATTCGGCGTCGTCAAATGGTCTACTACGG
Source organism: Lochmaea crataegi (assembly GCA_947563755.1). Classification (NCBI taxonomy): domain Eukaryota; kingdom Metazoa; phylum Arthropoda; class Insecta; order Coleoptera; family Chrysomelidae; genus Lochmaea; species Lochmaea crataegi. The sequence continues at coordinate 35,055,689 of OX387429.1, forward strand.
AAACACAAGAACTGGACAGGCTTAACCGTACCATGCTCACAAAATACCGCATGAAACACCCAAAAATATGCATTGAACGAATGACCCTACCACGATATATGGGAGGCCGAGGACTTATCGATATTACTGAGCTATACAAAAATCAAATCAATCAAATCTTAATCATCAAAGCTTGACGAATATTTCCATAGTAAGTAGGACAGTAAACTTCACAGAGCAATTCTAATATCAGATACGCATCTAACGCCTCTTAATTTAAGCCAAAATCAGCGAGACAACGCCGTGGATGAAGACAACGCAAACATTAACACACACGTAACAGAAAAACACACAAGATGGTCACAGAAAACGCTACATGAGAAACACTACAACATAGTGCAAGAGGCACATATCAACAAATGGCTCGTTAGAGGGGAACTGCAACCGGAGACCGAGGGATTTACTCTAGCATTACAGGATCAGGTCATAACCACAAAAACCTACAAGAAACACATAATAAAGGACCCAACAATACGGGATGATCGATGTCGACGATGCAGACAGGCACAACGCAGCAGCAAAAATAATTTATCAAGAACTAGCCATAAAATTCAAACTGATCACCGACTATGATCCATATAACAAATACCATCCCGAAACAATACTAGAAAACGAAGAATCAAGAACGTTATACACGGATAGAACAGTGGCACACAATAGACAGGATATCACGCAGATCAACAAAAAAGACATAACCACTTACATAATAGATATACAAATATACATATGGCATAGCAGGTGTCGTTATCAGAGCCTCTAGAGCACCGTGCGCCCCTCTAGAGTATAGAGGATTGCTATGGTATGGAGCGCTGCCATAATTGACCGTCATTCTCCATTACTCGTGGGAACAATCATGAACGAAAACACTTATAGATACCCTACCAGACACCGCCTTAACCAAACTTGGAGTCAAACCAATACACCATCAACACAGGACACAGACGAACCCGACAGACAACCAACCCCTGCTGCAGCTGCTGTTTTGCGTCTCCCAGGAAATGCAACCACCAAAGCAGGAAAACCTCGACAGCGCATGCACTGGTCAAACGAACTCAATGAATACGTAATGCGCTGATCAGATCAGATCAGAAACGAGTTATTATAAAGAACAACAAACTACCTGGAGAAGTTCTCCAAAGAATTAAAGAAGTAGGGGCCGAGCAAAAGAGGAGGGATCACATGAACATCAGGATATACCTAATCCAGAAATTTCAGACACAGATGAACAACCTATCACAAAGGAACCAATGAATAATGAAGTACCAATACCTAGAGGAACAGAGCAATATCCAATAGAAAATATACAGCACACCCCCGCAGTTATACAAACACAAAATAAACAGTTTGAGAAAACTGATACATCACACACCACACACAACACACAACACCAGATATGTCAGATTATGAAACCCAAATGAAAAATGAAGTTATTTACCAATACAACCACTGGAAACGAATCGAACCAACAAAAAGATGTAATCCCCAAACCTTGAATAAACAGAAGTTTTCAAAATATACTGAATACAATTAACAAAATCCTACCTACAGTTATCAAAGATACGTAAACCTTTAAGCAGCTACGCAGTCATATACAGTGCAGCATATATATGTCAAAAGGCAGTTTTGAGGACGAAAACTGATAACTAATGGCAGTTTCAAGGACAGTTGGTGCTTATGAGGTCGGTCCTCATAAGAGGATCATAAATATTTCATTTGATTTACTTCGCCTTTTGGCGTTTTAACTAGATATGTATACATCGCAGATTATATCAAAGGAAATAAACTATTCCACAAAAATTGGGGAAGTTTACAAATATTAGATTTATGTTAAAAACTATTAATTGTTTTATTCACCAAATTCACTTAATTGCTGTTACATGTAAAAAATTGTCATATTTTAGCAAAGCGTGTTATCAATGGATGTCAAAGTTGATAGTTTAATACTATTATAACGCCTTACAAAGGTTTTGAGAAATATTTTTCAAAGAACAGGCCGTTCACTAAGAAGCAACAACTTGTACTGATGAGGCGCAAATACGCCGAAACCGGTCTACAAGTGATGGTGTTCCTTCTAATTACAAACCAGAATAAGTAGTTGGTTATATCTTGCAGATCTTCCTTATTTGGGGTGCACATAATGCAAATTTTTTTTACAATTGACCCCCCAAGTATGACCCTGAATTAATAGTGGAAACCGCATATGGTGTTTTTAGGCATCATTTAGAACGGCATATAGCTACATTAGTGAAAAAAGTGACATAACCTCTAAATTTGGTGCCACTTGTGGCGCCCTCTATATCGACTTTTAATTTTTTTTAATGGGTTTTTTTCGATATTTTAATCATATACCCTATATGTTTCATAAGTCTTGAGAGTTCTTCAAATTTGGATTTCGGTATTTTTCCATATTTTCATAAATAAAAAAGTTGCGTTTATATTTTCGTGTATAATTGCAGTGGCAGCGCCGATGGGTAGGTACAAGTCATTATATTTCCCGTAATCCGTTTGACCTATTCTGCATGGAACTACCATTTGGCACTCTAACAAAAAATTGTTAAAATATATCACCCTAACTACGGTACGGTTAGATATTTTTCTCATTTTCTCTTTGACGGCCCTCTATGCAGCCATTTTTTTCTAAATTTCGATACGACGTCTCCTTCACCTTCAAAAACTCAGCTCAAGTTGCCCGTTATGTACAAGTGTAAAAGGGCAAAATTTGACCCAATCAAAATTTTTCTCCGAATTTCACGAAATTTGGTATGGGATGGTTTGTGAAGCCCCCATACGATAACAACAATTACCTTTCTTCAAAATCAATTTTTCCCTGTCAAACTCGATTTTCAAAATTTTTGACAGGACCATTAAGGGGGAGAGAAAAACTGTCAAAATTCGACTTTTCGGTGGTTTGAAAAATAGTAAATAAAACTCGATTGTTTTGAAATTTGAGACAATATACGCTTAAATACTCACATTTAAAACCATCTATAAAAAAAATTTTTTTACAATTTTTTTTTAGGTATCCTTCTTTGGCAAGCTATTATGAAACCCTGTAAATTCAAACTAAAAATGTATTTTTGTTTGAACGGTATAAAATTAATCTATATAAAAAAATTGCATTTTAAATTTTGGCAACATAGTGCTATTTAATTTCACACAAGAGCTCTTCAATATGTAAATAGTTATTCACGTTACATGTCCGGTAAATGGCTTATTAAAGTACAAGTCTGGATGATTAGGGACGAGGCGACCAAGGAGCCGAGTCTGGAATTTTTATACGAGTACTTTAATGACATTTCACGGTCGTGTATCTTACGATGTTTTATTTCATACTGTGTATTACCTACCTGTATGTAGGTGTTAGCAGTCCGGGAAGTAAAAATTTCCCGGACCGGGTACTGTAATGAGTTACTTCCCGGACCGGGTACTGTAATGAGTTACTTCCCGGACTCAGTACTGTAATGAGTTACTTCCCGGACTCAGTACTGTAATGAGTTATTTCCCGGACCTAAATGAGTCCGGGAATAGTATATTTCATTACGAGTCCAGAAAATAGGCTTTTCCCGTGTGCGCGCGACGGGTTTCCGTGTGAGGCGTAGCCGTAGCCTGCACGGCAAAAGGTCATTTTCGGTACTCTAATAGGCATGTTAAGATAGGGTTTTTAGTAAGGTATAATGAAAATAGCTTATTACAGCACAGTATGAAATAAAATATATTGCTGGTCTAAAATATATTTTTGTTTAAGCAAAAATGTGCTATGTATGTATTACCTTTATATTATTTGAAAATTGTTTGCTCTAGTAGATATCCAATGAAATCAGTTAATTTGAGGTCATTTGATTGAACTCGACCAATCAGAACAACATGATACTGAAAACAGACCATGGGCTGTTTTCAGTCTATTAGGTACGTTGCCATGGATACATTTTGATTTATTTCGATTTTGACGTTTCAAATATTTAATATTTCAAAATGTGACGATTTGGTCATATTACTGACGAGGACATTAATGAAATTATAGAAGCAAATATACTCTGTATTTTTTTCTATAATTGGCAAAAAAATTTCTATTCGAATAACCATCGAACATTGATAAATGCTCAAATATTGTTTAACAACTTTCTCAAGCTTGTTGCTTATAGGCAACAAGCTTTCGAAATTTGTTATAAAATTTTTTCGAACAATTATCAATGTCCTTGAGTTATTACTTCTGAAAATTTTTTGCTCTAGTAGATATCCAATGAAATCAGTTAATTTGAGGTCATTTGATTGAACACAACCAATCAGAACAACATTACACTGATAACAGACAATGTTGTTCTGATTGGTTGTGTTCAATCAAATGACCTCAAATTAACTGATTTCATTGGATATCTACTGGAATCTACGTTGCCATGGATACATTTTGATTTATTTCGATTTTGACGTTTCAAAATATTTAATATTTCAAAATGTCACGATTCTGTCATAATACTGACGAGAATATTATTGAAATTATGGAAGCAAATATACTCTGTTTTTTTCTATAATTAGCAAAAAATTTTCTATTCGAATAACCCTCGAACATTGATAAATGCTCAAAAATTTTATAACAACTTTCTCAAGCTTGTTGCTTATTGGCAACAGACCTCCGCCTGCGGCGTCGGTCTGTTTCCGAGCAACAAGCTCCTTGGGTTATTACTACTGAAAACAGAATGCCTTAGCAGTAGATAACTGTTGACGCAGACCCAGTGGATTAAGGCAAAATATTAAAATTTTGAGATTGTGAGCCTATGATTAAATTAATGACCATTTCTTATGAAATACCCAACAATACCCTGTTCATAGATCCTGTGTTGAGAAGATATGAAATCCATATTTAATAATATAATATATTTATGCAGTTATAACTTGAAAAAGGATTTTAATATAAATAAGATAAGTAATATAATTAATTGTGTAGATATCCAGATCGTTACTACACTTTATTGATAGATACATATTTGAATTCAACGTTACAACTTCATTAAAAAATATTAAATAGGTAAACGAAATACTTGACCTTTTTTGGGGGATTTATATTAGTAAAAATGTTATAAATGAAACTAACTGTTTCTAATTAATTCCACTATTTAATGAAAAAATTATGAAAATTATGAAAGGATATTGATAATTATTTCGATATTGATATATCATCGTCAGAATGACAGAAGTTACATTTTATGTGATACCTACTTGATGTTTAATATTTTGGCTAGACCAAATAGTAAGTGACCTATCTTGTGATTGACTTAATATATATGAATAGAAAAAAGAAGAAGATTTGATTTTACAAATATTAAAGCTTAGGTATTATTAGCCCTATGGGGATATCCTGGATATCTTTTTCCCATTTAAGATCAGTATAACTGTGCAATGATATAGGAAACCAAGGAAAACTATATCTGTTGATCTTTACAATTGTTACTTAAGAAGACAATTTATTAGTGGAGAGCTCCCTAGATTTATCTGTTCATTGACAACTTCATATTGTGGGTCTCTTAAGTGTCTTCTTATTTCTAGTTCTTCAAGGAAATCTAGTTCTTGTTTCTTATCACAAATATGCAGTACTTCTAGTTCTGTGTTAGGTGTTAATGAATGTTTTGTGTCAAGAAGATGTTTTGTGTAATGTGATTTATCGGCTGTTTTAATCTGTATGCTCGTGAGTGTTCATTGTATCTAATTTCAAAATTTCGAATAGTTTTACCAATATAAACAGCATTACATTCTGGACATTTAAGTTTATATATTCCAGACTTTTTTAATGGGGGTATTTTTGTTTTTACATTTAACAATTTTTTACTAACATTGTTTTCTGTTTTAAAAGAAATTGCTGTATTTGTTGAACAAGATATTATCTTTGAAATATTATTAGAAATATCACCAGCATATGTGATGGTTTTGTAATTTTGTATTTCCCTAGTTTTTTCAGGAAATATTAATTGTAATGCCACTTTTTCCTCTTTTTATTAATTAATTTATTTATTATATGTAATGGATAACCGTTGGATGTGGCTATTTGTTTGATTATATTAATTTCCCTATCAAAATTATATTATCAATAAATTTTCATAATTTTCATAATTTTTTCATTAAATAGTGGAATTAATTAGAAACAGTTAGTTTCATTTATAACATTAATATGTGTAGATTAAACAAAGTAAGGGTCCAAACAGTAAATTCATTTATATTAGTTATTACTATGTTTTCTAGTAAAAAAAAACTATATTTCCTAGAGCTTATATTTGATATTGAAGATATTTTGATAACCTGTAAAAAAACAGAGGCTTCAAAGATGCCATTATTTAATAATATAATATATTTATGCAGTTATATATAAATAGGAAAAGGGACCTTTGAGGATGAAACAGAAACGTTTGGTTGAAATAAAAATAATTTTTACCAATTCGAGGATTCTAATACAAACAGGTATTAAAATCACATTGAAACAAACAGTATGCTTTTTTTAGTAAGAAAAAACATTTAACAATAAGTAACACGAATCACTCAACGGTTGTTAAAAATTTTTATATCGATTTCCGAAAACAGCGTGGCACTCACCCTGACTTAGATGTTAATTTTTAGATATTAGTGTGTAGGTATTTTATTTTATTATATATTATCCTAATATGTTTTGTGTAAAAAGTGTGAATACTCTTTTTTGTGCACTTAATGTATCTCGAAAAACGCCTGGATTTCGCTTTCAACTTCTGCTTAAGCAGATCTATATGCTCACGTAAATTTTTTTCATGATCTGGATGTTGTGTGTGGGTGCATATTTTCTTAAATATTTTTCTGAAGTGGTTTCTCGATCGGTTAGAGGGTTGTGCAAAATTCTGATACTTCGTCAGGCGACCAAGCTCGCTACTAATAGAATCGATGGAACGTTCTAGGCGCCGTTGCCACCAAGGTTGGTGTAAATGGTACGGATCTTTGGCATGCATGTTTGTATAGTTGTGGAGACGAAGTACTGCCACTGCTCCACAATAAATAAGTGAATGAAGCTGCTCAAGCGTATTATAGTCGTTGAGGAGATTTTCTATTATTGAGTCTACTCCTGCAATAATTTTATTGGAATTTTTGTTGGTCTTCAGTTTGGGTAATTTTGGTCGTCGTATTGGGTTTTTGCCCTCAAATTCCGCATATGCCTTACGCATTTCGCATTTCGTTGGGTGTTTTTGTCAAAATCGGGAGTGGTGTGGTTCACTTCTTCTTCTTCGCCAGTGTGGGTGTACCATTTGCTTCCTGCGCTGCGAGATGCTCATTCTTTGAAGATCTGCTGTAATATCGGTGCAGGTAGCAAATTGTTCTTCACAATACTTCTTCTCCGATCAGCTAATCGTTGTTTCGTTATGTGCTGCAGTTCTGGGTACCTCTCAACAAAATCACGGTGAATGGCGTATCGGTAGGTGGTCAGGTCGGTCTCCATATTGGTTGGTCTAAAGTAGGAGCGCATAATAAAGAAATTCAGCTCAGAGGTCCACTTCATGCTCTTCCTAGAAAATCCGGCTTCCGTGGTCGTAGGCACATTGACTTGCGTCGTCGTGAAAACATCAAGAGCCGGTGGAGGAGAATTAGTGATGTGTTCCTCCATAGTGGTGATTATCGCCGTAGCCCTACTTGGTATCACGCTGCGATCGTCGCTATCCGATGGGGTATATAGCTCATTTTTCAAAAAGACCAACTTCCTAAATCCTGAACGGGACAAGAGGTTATGGTGGTACAATGCCCTACTTCCAGGGGATAGGAAAGATAAGGAAATTGAAAAGGTGGCCAAGGGAGGCCAATAAAAAGAATAATGGTGCGAGCCTACTAAAAAACTGGTAGTAAAGCTGAGTAAGGATGAGAGAGTAAAATCTCAGTTAGTCGCCTTTTACAACACGCCCGAGACACTTTGAGGGTATTCAACAAAGAGATCCCGCTCATCCATACGGGGTTTATTATTATTACCTGTACTAGGGCTTTCACTTCCCATTCCGTTAACAACATCAGACCTTTTTTTTTAAGAATTTCCTGGTCAGGTAGGGGAAGGTATTGGGATATGATGGACCACTTTCCTGTGGCAACTCGGAGAGGCAGGGTCGTCACGTCCGAAGAACGATATCTGTCACCTATCATCCATCTCCTGTCTTTGTCCGCTTGTGACGTGGCTCTCACTTCCCACTCACTCGCAGACTCAGTCCTATTTCCTGTGTGTTTTTATTATTATCATTTTTGCAGCATCGATTACTGAGATCATTAGCTGCAGCCTAGTTATCTATCTAGATACGATATGTTAAGCCAATAGCACTTCATTTGAACGATTTTCACACTTTGGGTCGATGAATGGGATAGGACATCTACTCTTTACTCAGATGCTAATTTTGCTGCAGTCAGCTTTTTCATTTCCTGCTATTTGACAATGACCTGGGATCTACATTAATACAGATAATTTGTAATTTAGGGTTTATTAATTACACATTCTAATCTACATACATAGAAAAAGACAACAAATTAAAATTTTAGAATATTTTCAAAAATTGTGTTCTAAATATGTCAATTTGGGTAAATCGGTGGTTTTTGAAAAATTAATTTTGTGGAACTGTGAAAACCTTAATGCGTATTCTAGAGCACCCTGTATATATCCAAATGTCCCTATATATACCAATACATATTAAAATCTCTGTATATAACTTAATTTTGCATATTTTTTAACAAAAAATTGATATATGTGTTTGTATAATAAATGTATACAAATGTATACATTTGTATATAGGGGTTGCAATGAGTCCTCAAAACTGCCAATCGACATACATATATATATATATATATATATAGGAAATAGTTCGTTGCCGATACTAGTTAGGTCTAACTATTATTGTGGGGGATGCGGCAATGTGAATAAGTGAACTCTTTTTAGTTTGTTCTGAGCTTTCGGTAATTTATTATCACCATTATCAAAGAACTACAAAAGATACATTTATAGATATTTCAACAGGTATAAATAAATTCAGTTTAAAAGTAAAACATTAATTACTTACAACTAAGCGAGGTTAATCACAATATCTATATATAATATGTATAATATGGAGAAAAAACATGGTATAAGATATAATTTTCTTTTTCAAGAAATTAAATTAAAAATAAAACTATCAAAATTGACATTACGACATCGATGTTAATTTTTAGTAGTCATAGAAATGTCTTTAAATATGTTTAGTATATTAGCAAATGAAATAATAGTTGGTAAGTTAATATGAAGGAACAGAAATCTCATCTTCAATATTTGAATTTTTTGTTTTTTTGTCAAAAGATAATAAATAGCTATAAATTGTACTAAGTTTTTGAATATCAGTTCTTTTATTTAAGCAATTATCTTCTTGAGATATGAATGCCATTTCCAGGAAAATCCTTTTAGAGTAGTTGTTTTCTTTATGTAAAATTTCAAAGTTTTTATAATCTATTATATGATTTGTAGAAAAAACATGTTCAGCTAATGCTGATCTTTCTGGATATAATCTTGCATCGCTCTTATGTAGAGCTATACGTTTAGTTATTTTTTGTGATGTTTCACCTACATACCCAGATAGCAAAATTTGATTCATAGGATATTCATAGAATGTTCCGCAAGAATAATGGTATATTCAGTGAATGTCCAAGAGATATATTTATTCTTCAGAGAATATTCCTAGGATTAACACTTTGTTCAGTCTCCACAATACTCGATGGATATCCTGTGAGAATATTCCATGAATATCCTAGATATTCTATGAATATCATATAGATATTCCGCAAGATGCATTCGAAGGATATTTTCAAGGAATATACGACGCATATTCCCGATATTACTGGAATATTCCAAGGATATTCAAACTGGCACATTCGGGGATCATTCCAAGCGAATATACCATGAATATTGCAGATGTTCCTTGAATGGTCCATGAATATTCAGATTGGCACGTTAAAGGGACAACACCAAGGGAATATTGTAAGTATATTCCAGATATTCTTTCAATGTCCTCCTGACGATATTTGAAGAATGTACATTTCACTCTACATGAATATTTCATGTAAATTAAACTCAACTATCAAGGGAAATTATATGAAAGGATATATAAAAACCAAATATTAATTAATTATTTATTTCCAATACATCATTAACTTCAGTTGGGAATTTTTTCATACGTTCTTTGGCTTTAGCTAACCATTTGCTAATTGCCACTTCAACATCCTTGGAAGTAGTTTCAGAGTGTTGTTTTAAGACAGATTCTAAAAAAAAAGTTGTTATAGTTTTTGTGTTTGGAATAAATATTATTTCCAATCCAATATCAATAATAAAGTATGAGTAATCTGTATAAAGTTAAAATTTGAAAATTTTACCAATATTTTTGCAATATCAATAAAATTGGAAGTAGAAAAGTCCATAATATTCTATTATTTAATACACAACAGATGTATAGTATTTCAAATTTTGACTTGATATATCAACCCTGTTTGCCAATGAATACTGGAGTGGCATTCACTGAGACGTAAAAGATCTATTGTGCCCTGTTTGCATACATAAATATCTATTCATCTCGATCTTTCAATTTTTATAAGGTTGAGGAGCTTTCATTAGTTTGACATTGAATTATTTTTTACTAAATCTTGTTGTACATGGAAATAAATTATATAGTTTTATGTAAAAAACAAGCAATTACAGAAGTATTATTTTAAGAGAGTTATCACTTTTATGTAACTCAAATCGACATAGTATAGTAAATTTTATACCCATTTAGAATAAGACCATCCTTATTTATTATTAATAAATCGGTTGAAACAAAAAATTACCAACAAAAATGAACGTTAACTAATTTATTAGATGTCACGTTTTTGAAGTTACGTCAAATTTTGATTTCATGTTAATGTCAGATGGTTCAAGAAGCCTCATACGTTAAGTTACTAAAACGGCTGGTACCTCTAAATAGGTATTAATTTTACTATACATTATAATAGAATACTATTCTGTTAAGAGCTTTAAAATTGCCCCTCTATATATTATACTCTGTGAGTTAATTCTATTTATAATAAAGCTTTATATATTATTCAATTACTTACTGCAACAATAGTGCTTTATCATTTTTGCTAAACTTGTTCAACAATTTAATTTATTTCTACACAAAACTGTCAACAAAACATAATACTCACTTATTACGGCAATGCATATTTGAGTTTTATTAAATGAGTTTTTCCCTTTATGTCCTTGAAAGCTGTACATCATGGCTACCTCCTCTTCAAAGATTTTTCTCAAAGTTCTCCTAACACTTTCTTTGTAATCCAATCTTCCCTCATGGCTTAGGTAAATAACCTACAGAAAATTTTATTTATTAGATTTCTCATTAAATAGTCTTGTGTAGTAATTTTATAAGAATATAATAATATCACTTACGCATCTAGATTGAAAGCAGTTTGTAGGTGTTTTCCAGTTCTTCTATGTCTGCTATGTTAAATAGAGGCACTAAATCTGCATTTTCTGTTGGCCTCTACAGCAGTATCATCTGCAACAAACATAAACATGAATTTTAATACTTATAGGTAATACAATTCGGAGTCGGAGATTTCATTAGTTAATTCATTAGAGTGCCGATTATAATTTGATTCACACGTGTTTGCAGGTTGTATTACCGCATTTTCCCCAACATATTTTAGAACTCTAATAATTTTCCTACTTATTTGTTTTTAATTTCATAATAATAAGTACCAAAATTTTACTCACCTTAAAAATTCACACTACACACAAAAGTATGGATGCAAATATTGCAAATGGATGACTGGAGGAGTCAAATAATTCAATGGCAGACTGGCAGATGTCAATTCTTCTTATGCTAACTAATGGCCTCTTACTCAGTATGCTTTTAGAAACTCCCTTCCCGAATATTCTGAGAATCTTCTACGAAAGATATTCCTCAAGAGATATTCTTAGGATTTGCCCCTAATATTATTTTATGGATATTCTATTGGGAACATCCGTAGAATATCCGTTCAGAATATATATATTTACCGGATATTCTTGGAATATTCGGAATATTTATATTCCTTCTAGGACATTGAGAGAATATCCCAGGAATATTGCGTGCTATGTGGGTATGCAGATTTACATGTAGAGCAAGTCAATCTATATATTACATTAGAAAGATCAGTAAGAGGATCAATTTCTTTCAACTTACTATAAACACAATTAAGTGAGAGAACATTTTTATTTGCAAGTTTTATATTAGTTACTTCTTTTAATATTTTGGAAATTCTAGGTGTAAGCTCTCTAAAGTAAGGTAAAGATGCAAAAAATATGTTAGTTGTAGTTGTATTCGTTACATTTTCTGAGTTCGTAATAACTAAATTTGGTTCAATTGCAGTATGTATGGGATGAGGGGTGTTGAACAGAATTTTTCTTACTAATGTTTTAGGATAACCATTATTAATAAATAGGTTAGATAATATATGTAAGTTTTTATCATGCATCGTACTATCTGAGATAATAAGTACCCTATTTTTCATTTGTTTTATCAAATTTATTTTTGTTGAAAATTTATGGTATGAAAAATAGTTGATATATCTACCAGAACTACAAGGTTTTCGATACCAATCAACTGTAATAGTATCATTTTTCCTTATAAGTCTGGTATCTAAGAAAGAAACGGATTGTTCTGTATCTTCAGTTTCAATTGTAAGTTTATTACAAGATGTTTGTAATGATGCAGTAGGATTAGAATTTATTCTTTTATATGAATTATTATTTTCAATTAGATCTAATGATAATCTTGTATATTCTTCTTTATACATTACTACGGTAGTATTACCTTTATCCGACCCTGTTACTACTATTTCGGGATGTTCTTTTAAAAAATTTTTTGTTTTGAATAATAAGTAGCGAAAGAAAGAGGGTTGTGTTTTCTCTAACGTTGAATGTACATAATTAGTTATTACATTAGTTATTCTTGCTGTAGTGACAGAGCGAGTATTAGTATTTTCAATAGTATTTATTGTATTTTCAACATCTGCTAAAAATGATTTCACTGGAATGTCTAAACCTAAATGTGGTTCTATAGAAAATTTTGGTCCAAGTGATAGAAATTTATTGATATCATAAGGAATGTCTACATTAGTAAGATTTTTTATCCAATTAGGTTGTGTTATTAGACATTCTTGGATCATATTATTACTTAGTGCAGTTAATTTTTTTATGTTTTTATATTTAATGTTATGGAATATTTTATTATAATTAATATTTTGTCTGTGGTTGAATTCATTGAAAATCAATCCAGAAATTAAATTAAAATCAACCATTATTAATTCAACTTCCTTCATATTAACTTACCAACTATTATTTCATTTGCTAATATACTAAACATATTTAAAGACATTTCTATGACTACTAAAAATTAACATCGATGTCGTAATGTCAATTTTGATAGTTTTATTTTTAATTTAATTTCTTGAAAAAGAAAATTATATCTTATACCATGTTTTTTCTCCATATTATACATATTATATATAGATATTGTGATTAACCTCGCTTAGTTGTAAGTAATTAATGTTTTACTTTTAAACTGAATTTATTTATACCTGTTGAAATATCTATAAATGTATCTTTTGTAGTTCTTTGATAATGGTGATAATAAATTACCGAAAGCTCAGAACAAACTAAAAAGAGTTCACTTATTCACATTGCCGCATCCCCCACAATAATAGTTAGACATATATATATATATATATATATATTTACAATTTTGCCGCTTCCCCAATATTCCTGTCCTTGTACATTATTATTCGGCAAATATCTACTATAACTTTATATATATATATATATATATATATCTATATAACTCTTATTATATATTGTGGCTTTTTAGAGAAAAATACCCATTTTCAAAGTACACACTTTATTTTGTTTAGCTTTCGTTGCACTTCGTCAACTTCATCAGAACAAAATCCGTGATTAAAAAATAATATCAAAAATCTTCATCATAATAAAAAATACAGAATAATTTTATAGAAAACACGTTCAAATTTTGATTATTTTACCAAACTAATGTCAAACGTCAAAATAACGTTAAAAATTGAAAGTGACAAATGAAAAGTTTTAAATTTGTGTTGGTAAATAGCAATTTTAAAGGTGGTATCTTGTATTGAATTGTCCGGTAGTTCATTGATTGATCGGAGCTAATGTGTCAATGTTTTGACTGGTATTTCTTACGGAATTATAATTATGTTTCTTCTTTTTTAGTTGCAAGTCTAAGTCTATCAGGTTTGAGTATATATATATATGGTGCTATTCAAAAGTCCCCTCCCCCCTCGTATCTTTTCTTTTGATCGGCTACATTTACATTAATAAAATTTGGAGGGTGAAAATAAAGTGTTGTAAACTTCTCTACGAATGGTAACAGGTGACGTAATAGTAATAGATGACGTCACAGTGCCACTCTGGCCAATAATTTTAAATAGGACCTTATGGTAAGTGATATCTCGTTTGGAAGGCATTGACATTGGCTACATAGCCATATTAATTTTGTTTGGGTTTAAACTAATTTTGAAGGATAAATTAAATAAATACCAAAATTATTATTTCACATTTAAATATTGAAGATTTTTCAGTCCGCCTCTGGTTAGTTGTCAAAAAAATTGACGTTTTTAATTTAATAGTATTTGTTGCTTTGCAAAGTTTTTCTAAATAGCTTAAACATTTAATTTTATTATTGTTTAACGAGACGTTTAAGAGATTACATAGGCAAAATGGTACGTACTCAAGCCGACAAAGTAGCAGCTATCTTAATAATTGGTGAATCTAGAAAGAATCTCCATGAAGCGGAACGTTTATTTAATGAGAGATACCCAGATCGCCCTATCTCGAGAACTTATTTGAGGGAGCTTCTTCACAAGTTTGAAGCAACTGGTAGTGTTCAAGATGCCAAACGATCTGGTCGACCAACATTTAGTGATGATAAAAAAATTTATATAGTTGCTGAAATGGTAGTAAACCCTACTTCCTCTTCAACTAAAGTTGCGTCTATCTGAGAAGTAAGTAAAAGTACAGTACAGAGAGTGTTGGCTAAAAATAAATTTCATCCATACAAGTTAAAAATGGTGCACCACCTTTCGGATGACGACCCCGACAGAAGACTCGAATTCTGTGAATGTATGACAAATAAAATTATTCAAAACCCACATTACACAAAAACAATTTGTTTTAGTGACGAAAGTACTTTTTGCCTCAATGGAAATGTGAATACACAAAATGTAAGGTATTGGAGTGACACAAAAAACATACCCAATTTCCAGAAAATGTCAATGTTTGGGCAGGTATTTTGGGAAACCACATAGTTGGTCCTGTTTTCCTAAATTCAAATTTAAGCGGCGAAGTGTATCTGGAGATGTTACAAAATGCAATTGAGCCGGTAATTCTTGAAATTCTGGAAGATAATCCAGATGAATTCGGCCATCTGGAAATAACATTTCAACAAGATGGTGCTCCTGCACATTGTTATGGTGCAGTAAGACGTTACCTGGATGAAGAATAACGAGGTAGATGGATCGGCCGGCGAGGTCCTATAAAATGGCCACCTCGGTCACCAGATCTGACACCATTAGATTTTTTTCTATGGGGGTACTTGAAATCCAAGGTTTATACTATGGCACCAGATATCATTGGCGTTTTGAAAGAAAGAATTAATGAAAAATGCAATGCAATTTCAGCTGACACATTCGAACGAGTACGACAAGAGTTTACTAATAGGATGTATTACTATCAGGAAGTAGACGGAGCACATTTCGAACACTTGCTGTAAGAATCCATTGTTGATATTTGATTGATTAAATTTAAAAAAATAATTTCAATAATTTTGGTATTTATTTAATTTATCCGTCAAAATTAGTTTAAACCCAAATAAGATTAATATGGCTAAGTAGCCAATGTCAATGCCTTTCAAACGAGATATCACTTGCCATAAGGTCCTATTTAAAATTATTGGCCAGAGGGGCACTGTGACGTCATCTATTACTATTACGTCACCTGTTACCATTCGTAAAGAAGTTTACAACACTTTATTTTCACCCTCCAATTTTTATTAATGTAAGTGTAGCCGTTCAAAAGATACGAGGGGGGAGGGGACTTTTGAATAGAAGATTAATTACGAAACCTTACTTTAAGGATATATTTATATTTTCTAATAACATGCGTCCTACAAATTTCAATATTTATTAGGATTAAACGAATTACATAATACAATCGAACGTCTCTGCTAACCGCCCTTTGGTCACGTGTGACGGGATTTATAATGGATGAACTATATAAAGTTTATTCGTTTCCATCTCATTAATTATTTGAGGTGAGATACAATTATAATATTCCAGGATTATGTTGACTTTACCTATGCAACCCACAAAAAAGAAAGTAGCATCAATGCGTCCTCTTCGTCAAAACCATCCTCAATTTTTAATGGACGTGATATAAAAATCAAATAAAAACATTCAGCAAGGATACCAAACACCCTGAATACACAAATTTTGTCCTGGAACGCTTCCGAAACGTTGAAATAAAAATGTGGTTTAATTTCCCCTCAAAAACAAACAGAATAATGAATATACTACAAAGGAACTGCTAATTTGTTTGAATCCAGACAGATATACACTCTCATGCTCCTAGGATAAGTGAATTCCGTTTCAGACCATTTCTTTGCGGATTCATTGGCTACAATACCCTTGTGCCCGGGACCCACTTAAGTGTTACCCTATCGTGGTTTGCCATGGTTAATCGATTTTGGCATTAACCCTTTTCAAATTGTAAATGACTCATCAACTCAGATATCAGTGTAAAGCTGGATTTATCTGTTGTTCGCCTTGTTTTCCACGTTGCGGGTAATTTGTTATTCGCAGTTGTTCCCGCCGAGTCGTCTAATTTATCAAGAAATTATGATAGTACGGAGTTCTTCAACAGCAAATCTATCATCAAAATATGTTGAGTTTGACATGTTTTTCAGATATCAAGTTACTTGGCACTAGCTTCAGTTTTCATTAGCGGAGCTACGAATCACGATAACGAGCAGCGGGAATCACCAACAACGAACAGCAGAGTTTATAAACCCATGAAAGTTAAGATGTGCGCTAAGTATGTTTCCAATCCAATAGTTGCGAGTCCGTAGAAAATAAAAACAAATTATCAGAATTTTTTTAATTATAACCAACATCGTATGTACACAATATGTAAAGGACCCCGCAGGAAGCTTATGATAAAGTGATCCTGGTCAAATTGGCTGAAATTTTGATATGATGTTGTTCTCGACGTTCGAATTAAAAATTATCATTGGCCTACAAAATCGTTCGATCTGTTTTCGAGATAATTGGATGTCAAATCCCGTTTTTGGGCATACAACCAAATAGTACAAAATTTGTATGCTCCTTCAAAGACAGTTTGACTATTTGGTCGATACCCAGAAACGGGATTTGAAATACAATTATCTCGAAAACTGATCGAACGATTTTGTTGGCCAATGATGATTTTTAATTCGAACGTCGAAACAACATCATATCAAAATTTCAGCCAATTTGACCGGGATCACTTTATCATAAGCTCCCTGCGGGGTCCTTTGTCTATAAAATCATGAAGATATAATTTTTTTATACAATATTAATCTAATTTTTAAACCTAATAAATAAATATAACGCGTATATTAAATATTGAAAAACAAATGACAATATTACTATTTTACAAAATAAGAAATTAGTTGCGGTCTTTTAAAAAAGAATTAATTACATGATCACTTACGGAGATTTTCGTGAAAAATGCCCCAACGGCGTTTTTTATACAAACTATTAACATATTTACAGCATTGAATCTGCTTATACTACAATAACATAAATACAAATGGTACATCGTTATTCTCGTTAAATAACATAAATTAAACTTCTACTATTCCCTCTTGTTGAACCCTGCAACAAAACAAAGTGTAGACAATTTTTTCTTCAACAAACCAATCATTAAAAATAACTTAAGACTCACATAGAATGGGGTCACTCAACTATTGCAAATTGTGAAAAGTATATTGAATAAAAATATTTCTAGATTGTTGAGCATAAAAAAGTAGAAAAAGAAAGTTATTGGTGCGACCATCATAGTTTTGAACAATGAAACATAGCCACAGGAACAATTATGATATATAAAAGTGGTTTATGAAATCCCTAACAAAAAATTATGAGCAAAATAATTCAAGAGATTAAAATTGATAGTATTGTCAAAGTTCAATTCGTCTACAGACAATTCTTGATGACTTACGAAACATTATGAATGATGATGATATACCCTTTGGTTACTATCTATAATAAGATATGTATTTACCATGGGGATTTTCGGAAAGGAGCGGTTCAATTCCATGGTACCAATCGGCTTCAGAATTGCTTTTGCTGCTTTTGTTCAACTGCATTTGTACGACGTTTCTGAGATCTTCCAATAATTCGTTTTTCTTTTCGTCGGTAAGAATGCTGTTTGTCGTGTAAATCGAAGTATCGGCCGTTTTGTGTTTTTTGTGATCTTCATTTCTCCTATACGCATTCGTAACGTTAGAATTGCTAAAAAAATACAAAAATGTTTTTAGAATTACATCTAAGAAGATAATACAGTGGTGGACTCACCTTGACCCGTGACTAGAAAATTGTTGCGATTGTGTACAGCTACTACTCGATTTTCTGTAAAAATAACTTCCTTCTCTATCCTTAGATTGGTAGTTCGGAGGGTATTTATGATAATATTCGGTAGATGACCTCTGTTCTTGCTGGGAACGATTCAATTCAGTACTAGTTCGAAAATTAGAATTTCTTTGCGAAGATTCGATTCTTCTACATCTATCATTTTTCCTAATGTTACTTTGCTCTTCGGGTCTTCTTTTACTGCTGTAATTTAAGTCGATACTCGATCTGTCACTGGATCTTTTGTATGAATGTTGAGAAAGGTCAGGACGGTCTGATTTGGTACTGTCTGAAACGTTAATAATAGTTATTGTGTATTAACTACACTTTTCCGTCGACTGTACAGGGTGTCCGAGTGAAAAATAGCAACAGCTTATAACTTTTATACTCCATGTATTCCAATTTCTGGTCATGGTAGAGGGCGCCAGTTTAAGTCATATACTAAAAATATATAACTGCAGATCAATAAAAGCCAATCAAATGCATTGCATACAGTTTGTGTTCATCGTGTTTTATTGGTTGCTAGCTCATTTGACAGTATGTGAGGTTAGGAAACAGAAATGATATGATAGAAAACCACAAATAAAAGTGAATTACAGTTTTACGCCAAACATGTATACCTCAACAAAGACTCGTCCAGGGCTCCTGGTTATTTAGCGGTAGACATTTAAATTGGCAAACATACATATTGCAGTATGAAGATGATCAGTCATCTGTTTAATAACAATAAAAAATACAATATATTTTTTATTAATAGGCACAACTTACTAATGACATTAGTTCATGCACACTATTAATTTAAAAAGTATTTTGTGTGCAATTGTGCTTTTACTAGACTTCTCACAAGTAATGTATATAATTTGAATCTAATTTACTGTTAAGACCCTTACTTTGTGGAATCTACTCATATTACTATTTTAAATTAAACTAAATGTTTCTAATTAATTCCACGATTTAATTAGAAACAGTTAGATTCATTTTAAATGGTAATAATTTGAATCATCATAAAAATATTCTTTCCTACTTTATTTATGTTTGAATATTTTTAATCACCTTTGGTAACTGAAATTCAATTCTTCGTTTTGAATCAGCTGCACAACCAACCACAATTGCAATAATTTTTAACAACGCTCACCCTGCCCATTTTTAATAATTTTAATATTTCTAGTTCTTACTTTGAGTTTTAATTATTCACTACCATATGTAATGTTTACAATTTGACTACTGTCATTTATGAAAACTAAGGTTACTGTTTTTGGATAGTATTCGATTTGCAGTGACGACGCCGCGGTGAAAAAACAAACTGCTTAGATAGACGATTTTGAGGACAGGTTTTGTTAATTTTGCGGTACGAGTTCGATCTTATCTAGCCTCCATGATACAAACATGTAGTTTTAATGCATGTTTGGTTGCCTATAATAAAATCGTTTAGCAATAGGACATCATTTATTAATATGGGGTCATTAAGGAACGATTTTGTGTACATGATATAGCTCAAAAATGCACGGTCGACGGAAAATTAAATTATTTAATAATAATTGAATAAATATATCAACAATCAACTAACTTGAAGTCGCTTGATTTGGATTGTAAGGAAAACAAGGATTAATATTCCCTTGGCTGATTAAATGGTCGAAATCATCATCGGTACTTCTGTAAGGCTTTTGACTTTTCGATTTACTACCGGTCTCGGCAGCATTCCTCTTATCCCAATCTTGAAAATTATCCCTAGACATTCTGTCCTTCGCAGGTTCTTTTTGTTTCAAAATATTATCGACGGTGTAACTACTGCTGAAACTATTTTGATTGCTGGAAGCAGTACAGTGCATCGGATACGGCATAGTACCATCCAATCTGATTTTAACTTTAAGATTGTTGTTTGCAATGGAAATTCTTTCCTGTATTTCCTTTTCTTCATCGTTACCAGATGATTTTGATTTTTTCGATATTTTATAATTATCTGGTGTTTTTTTTCTTTTGTTTCTACTGGTTTTATAATCATATCGAGACTTACTTTCTACAGACGAATCTCTTTTTGTAACTGCCCTCTTTCGTGATTTTACAGTATCATAGAGATTGGAAGTTACCTACAATTAAAGAATACCTTTTTAATTTAATCATTTAATAACAGAGCTGGGATCGTTACTAAAAAAAAGTAACGCGTCATATAATCGTTACAGTTACTTTTTTTTCAAAGTAACGAATTATGCGTTACTTTCCGAAAGTAAGGCATTATTGTAACTTCGTTACTTTTAAAGTACCGCGTTACTGAAAATGATCTCTAAATTTGCAGTAACGCGAGTTATGGCCATTGACCCTAATAACTATCTATGTTATAATAATTGAACCCAACACCCGGATATGAGTAAAAGGAGAAATGCTTATTTTGCTATTTGACAATTTACACAATATTTCCTTATATGTTTTTTATTACATTTAATCAGTCTGATTTTTATATTCATTGTCGTAATATTAAAATTATATTTAAATCCACGAATAGTTTGTTTATGTTTGTGCTTAAAGTGATAAAGTGTTTTTAAAAATTAAGTTTTTCAATAAAGAAACTTAAGTGGCGCAGTCAGTAGGATTTTCGCCAGGAAATCTATCGTAGAAAAACCGCGAGTTTCAACTCTTTGGACGAAAACCAGAATCAACTTCAAGTTCCAGTTCCCAAGGAATCCATCAAGGAAGCCAAGGACGGATAATAGAAAAGGTCTATTGCAATAAAAAGAGCACATATGTGGTGAGAATTTTTTTTATGTCAGACTCCTCTTCTAACGACGAATCCTTAAGCAAAATCGACAATTGTGAAGAGTTAGATTCAATTGATAATTTTAAACATTTAGTTATAATGGCACCACCAGTTTTAGACATTAAAAATTTGTCATTTATCCCAAATTTCGATGGGAGCTTTAATAATAAATTGTATCGTTTTATAAATGCTTCCGAATCAATTTTACGTCACTATTTAGATAGTGAAAATATCGGTAGTTTTCAAAATACATTACTTCTTAATGGCATATTAAATAAATTAGAAGGTAAAGCCGAGGAAATAGTCGCTATAACTGGCGCTAAAACTTGGAGTGATATAAAAAATGCTTTAATTTTAAATTTTGGTGATCATAGAGACGAGAATTGTTTGAATCAAGATTTAGTTAATATAAGACAGCGTAAGTGAGTCTCCTTACGTATTTCAGGAAAGAATTTTAAGTTTGCTTAATTCAATTTGTAATTACATAGATTTACACTATGAAAATGCAGAACGTGAGTTAAAAAGAAATTTTTTCATTAAACAGGCGCTTAAGTCATTTTTAGCTGGTTTAAAGGAACCATTAGGGCCTATTATACGTACTATGAGACCAAATACATTAGAACAAGCGATTCAATTTATTAGAGAGGAGGACAATATTAAATAACCAACCCAATATCCCACGCCAATTTCAACATTTTCAACAAACACCCCAACGAAATTTTCAACAAATACCCCAACAGAATTTTCAACAAACACCCCAACAACATTTTCAACCAAGAATGTCTCAAATGACAAATAATTTTTCACCTCAATTTCCCAGAGGACCAATACAAATTCAACATAACCCAAATCCACCAAATCCTAGATATCCAACAAATTCACAAGTTTTTGGTAAACCTCCAAATGTTTGGAAACCAAATCCAAATAATGTTCAACCTAGACCCGTACCTATGACTGTTTCAACAAGAAACACCACACCTCAATTCCGAAACACCAATAATTTCCAGAATTTCAACCAGAAACCTAATTTCCATTCTGAAGTTATTTAACGCGGAAACTTCTTCTGAACAAGTAGAAATAGAAAATGATAATTCAAATTTTGACGAAACAAATTAAGACGAAAATTTTGAATATGTAAATGAAGACAATTCTGAAAATTTTCAGGAAACTCAAATTGCATACGAAATGACTTAATAGAGCTTAATATTTCCACAGACAAAAAAGAATTACCCTACATTCAAATCTCCAATCCCCCTATTAAACTACTTATATATACCGGCGCAACAAAATCTTTTCTGAAGCCGGTACTTGCTGAAAAATTTTTTAAAGATAAAATTTTCAGAGAATCTTTTACTGTTTCATCAGCATTTCAGACATCAAGTCAACAAAATTGTGCAATTATTCCAATATTTTCTAAATTTAATAAAAATGATAATTTTAAGTTTCATCTTTTTAATTTTCATGAGATTTTTGATGGTCTTATAGGACTTGATAATATAAAATTATTAAAAGCACACTTAGATTTTGTTAACTCACAGTTAATTACTCCCGAAACTACTTTACCCATTCATCATCTATAAAGTAATTCCACTATCTTCAAAAGAAAAATTGATCCTTTCACTTGTATTTTGGCAAAAGTACCTGTTTCTCAAACAGAAGGGGACATTCTCATTTCCAAACAAATAATAAAAAACTGTGAAATTCCATCTTCTTTATCACACGCAAATAATGGCACAGCTTTGGTAGAATTTCGTAAAAATACAAATGACGAAATTATTTTTTCTTTATCTAAGCCATTACAAACTATACCCTTTGAATATAATTGCTTTGACTTATTTCACATTGACATCCAACCAGACGAAACACATGACCAATCTGACATTGCCGAACTTTTGAGAACAGATCATTTGTACCCTGAGGAAAGAGATCACATTATAAAACTATGTAGAAAGTATTCAAGAATATTTCACAGAGAAAAAGACCCACTTAATTTTACTAACTGTATTAAACATTCAATAAAAACTAAAGTCGAATTACCGGTGTACAATAAATCATACAGATATCCTTTCATCCATAAAGAAGAAGTTCAAAAACAAATAAAATCCATGTTAGATCAGAACATTATTCGACCTAGCAACTCGCCCTGGTCATCTAACATTTGGGTAGTGCCGAAAAAAGCTGATTGTTCTGGCAAAAAGAAATGGAGGATTGTAGTAGACTACCGAAAATTAAATGAAAAAACTATTGACGACCGCTATCCAATACCCTATATAGCGGATGTACTAGACAAATTAGGTAGATGTAATTATTTTATGATTTTAGACATAGCTAGCGGATATCATCAAATTGAGATGAGTCCCGAAGATATCCAAAAAACTGCTTTTAATGTCGAAAATGAACATTATGAGTATGTTCGAATGCCGACGGGACTAAAGAATAGTCCTGCGACATTTCAACGTGTTGTAGACAATATTATGAGGGGTTTACAAACCGAAATATGTTTAGTTTACTTAGACGACATAACAGTTTTCTCGACATCCCTACAAGAACATATTACAAATTTAGACAGAGTATTTGAAAGACTTAGAGATACAAATTTTAAAATTCAAATCGACAAATGGGAATTCCTGAAAAAGGAAGTTGCTTATCTTGGACTCTTAGTAACACCTAACGGAATAAAACCAAATCCAGATAAAATTTATGCAATAAAACGTTACCCAATACCTAAAACGACCAGAGATATAAAATCATTGGTTATTATAGACGATTTATAAAAGACTTTGCCCGACTGACAAAACCTTTGACATCCTGTTTAAAAAAAAAGGAGCGAAAATTGAACATACTGCTGAATTTATTAGATGCTTTGAAACTAAACTAAAATTATAGCACTATAGAACGTGAACTTTTAGCTATTGTATGGGCTACAAAATACTTTAGGACATATTTGTTTGGGAGAAAATTCAAAATATATTCTGATCACAAACCTCTTAAGTGGTTAATGAATCTGGAAGAACCAAATTCTCGACTTGTAAGGTGGAGGCTTAAACTCGAAGAATTTGATTACGAAATTGAGTATAAAAAAGGCTCTGCGAATTCTAACGTAGACGCACTTTCTCTGGTTGAAATACTTACAAACGAG
This sequence comes from Lochmaea crataegi, assembly GCA_947563755.1. Taxonomy (NCBI): domain Eukaryota; kingdom Metazoa; phylum Arthropoda; class Insecta; order Coleoptera; family Chrysomelidae; genus Lochmaea; species Lochmaea crataegi. Next base: position 35,080,330 of record OX387429.1, read on the forward strand.
CTAATTGACTTTTACATTGAAAACTTTGACGATTCTGTTTTCAAAAACCAACGAGACGAAGACCAAGATAACGAATCCATAATTGTAAACGTAGGCGAACCCCCAATAATAACAAACGATGACGATAACGACACTGTTCATACAAGCGAAGAGGACCTTATTTTAGATATGAAAATTTCCCAAAAATGTCTCAACTCTTTTGACCATCAAATAATATTTAATTTTGTTTTACACTCTCCCACAAAACCAAAAATAGAACAAGTATTTTCTAACAAAAAACGGCTTCATTTGCAAATTTCAATTAAAGATTTTAAAAAGGACGTTATAAATGTTTTCAAAAATTATATTAATCCAAAATTTACTTATGGTGTGCATTTTCAACGTAACGATTACATCCCTCAAGTATTAGAAATATTACGGACAACTTTTAAAAAATCTGCTTATAAGCTAATACAATGTAATGAAATATTAACAGACATAACTGACAAGGACGAACAACACGAAACTATAAGACTATTTCACGAGGATAAAAATAACCATCGTGGAATACTTGAAACCGAAACAAGAATAAAACGGACATATTTTTGGCCTAAAATGAAAAATGACATTACAGATTTTATTAACAAATGTGATATTTGCCAAACAAACAAATACGACAGAAACCCACCGAAGCAGAAGTTAATGATAAGTCCAACACCCGCAAAGCCACTCGAAATTATATTTTGCGACACTCTTTCTGCCCAAGGTCCAAATTTTTTTAACAATAATCGATAAATTCTCAAAATACTGCCAAGCATGTCCATTGCCGGCATTAAACGGGGTAGAAATCACAAGAGCGTTTTTAACATTTATGTCTCACCACGGTGTCCCGACTTTAGTTGTAATGGACAATGGCACACTCAAAAATTCAATTGTGCAAGAATTCCTAGATGTCCATAAAGTAAAAACCCACTTTGTTACCTCAAATAGTACTCAGTCAAAAGGTGCAAATGAACGTTTTCACTCTACTATTATCGAGCATTTGCGCATTATTAGAGCAAAAAATGAAGGTAAAATAAATATTCTTAATGACATGACCTATGCTATTTTAGTCTATAATAATTCGATACACTCTGTAACGAAACAAAAGCCAATCGATATACTAAATGGACATTTTGATTCAAAAGAATCATTTTATATAAACCTTGATCAAACCCTTATTAATAACTACGTTCAAGAGCATCGACAAGTTACGAAGGAAATTTACAAAAAATTAAATGAAACATTAACTTCCCAAAAAGAGGCGACCATACAATACAACACAAATTAGGAACAAACTTAACCCAAAATTTTGTAAAACAACCACCCTCTCTGACAAGAGGATAAAATTAAAAACAAATAAAAATAAACTTTTACATAAACAAAATCTTAAAAGACCAAAAGCTAATCAGAAAAATTGTTACAGGGCGCTACTAGTCCTTCCAGTCCTATTCCTTCCACTAGTAAAGGGTCAAGAGATCCTGATCACTAACTTAAATAATAATCCTGGCATCCTTCCGTATAAATTAGGCACAGCAAAATTAAAAGCAAGTGTTCACACCTTTATTTTCAAGAGCTCGATTATTTTGATCCGTGCCCTTCTTTATCAACTAAGATCTGCTGAACAAAAATTCCACTCTCTAATGCCATTGTCTAGAGTAAAAAGAGGTCTCATTAATGGATTAGGTTCAGTAATTAAAAGTATCTCAGGTAATCTTGATGCAAATGATGCAACGTACTATAGTCGATAGTCGAAATTCTGTAAAGTGACGTCATCGGTTATCTACCGATTTAAAGTGAACTCCATGAGCGTATCATAGTTTAAGGGTGCGAATACTGAAATATCTGGAATTTCAATTTTTAACATTTGAAATAATAACTTATCACAAGTTGTTCATAAGTAAGTTAAAACAAAATAAAAAAATGTTTAAAAGTCAATTCCAACTTACTACTACTAAAACTAAAATTGAGGTAACATTTTCGTTATTTGCTAACAGGCATTATCATTACGTAAAAGAAAGTTGTTTGTCAAGACCAAAATAAATTACCGATAAGTATAGGTATGTTGCGAGGTCACTTGTAAAATGTCTGACTAACCGGAAGCGGTATCACTCCCTGACGACTCCTCAGAATCATCGCTTTCTCCTCCTATATCGATAATGAGTGGTTCCGTCATTACTTCTACACGTATGTCTAAATCCCAAAACTTTATTTCTTCTTTTAATACGTGTTGAATACATTTACGCCAACTCTCAGCAGTAACGGTATGCAGCGCCTCGTCAAACAGTTTCTCAACGTCAGCCATTTTGAATGTACTGTTTTTTCTCGCAACATAATTTTTCACTTGGGCCCAAACCAGCTCGATGGGGTTTAACTCACAGTGGTAGGGAGGAAGTCTAACAACTGAGACGTTGAAATCTTTCGTCATTTCATCGACAACGTACTTAATATAACTGCTTTTATGTTTCCGTACGAGAGATAATAATTCAACTTTTAGCATTGCCTCGTTGTGCGGAATGCTTTTACTCTCTAACCAATCAATTATAACCCTCTTGCGGCTAGCTGAAGTAGGTATTTGCTCCAGTCGACGAGAGTGGTATGAAGCATTATCCATAACTATCACTGAACCAGGAGTTACCTTTGTTAAAATTGATCTAAACCATGTTTCAAACCGGTTACCATCCATCTCTTCATGGTAATCGACAGTTTTTTTGGACTGAAAACTTAGTAATCCACCTTCTACAAATCCTTCCTCGCTGCCAATGTGAGTGATAATCAGTCGACGTCCGTTCCCAGAGGGAGCTTTTAAACCGGAAGAGAAACCCTCCATAAAGGCTTGTCGATTGCTTCGTATATTCATGTCTTGCCACACTTTTGACACAGTGTGGCCTTCATTTAACCATGTTTCGTCAAGATAATATATGTGCCGTCCTTCGTTACGAAACTGTCGTATCTGTTTTAAATAATTTCTCCTCCATTCCACAATGTCATTTCGTTCAATTAAGGCACTGTTTCTACTTCTTGTTTGGTAACGAAAATTCATTAATTTTAAAGTTCGTCTCAAAACTTTATCACTGATGTTTGGTAAAGTATCATCAGCTTCTATTACCTTGCTCAATTTAGCTACCGAGGGGATTTCATTCCTAAAATAAAAAGAATGTATTTCCCTACGTATAGCATTCCGTGTTTGGTCGTCCAAAACAATTTTCTTTCTTCCCCTACTTTCCGGTTTACAGTTTTCACCTCGTTCTCTTGTCAAAGATCCGTCCCGCGATTTCTTTAGAATATTGTATATAGTACTCTCAGAAACTTTAGTTAAATAACTGCACTTAATCACAGCGTCACTAACACCCAACTGTTTGTCCATGGCACGCAGTCCTTCGTACACATTTAATATGAGGACTTTTTCTTCCCGAATTAAATTGTTACGACGCCGTTTTTTATCGCCAACACCGCTACACTCCGCCATTATTGTCACTAAATATACCGATATAAATATTACAATAAATACCAATAATAACCGATTTATCACACAAAACCACAACACAAATACTGATGTTACGTTCATGAAGAGAATAAACACCTCACATAACTGTTTACTATCACTGTCTCATTCGCGTAGCTCGATCTATCTATCTCGTTCTCAAAGCCGGAACATTGAAGCGACTCTCCAACATTGTCAAATCGGCGAGTTTTTCACAACAAACTTTGCGTTCAAGAAATATACATAAACACTTTATTTCACATTTCAAGTAAACTAATTATTATTAGTCTGCTTGAAATTTGAAATAAATATATTAAATTGGTATTGACTTAATTACATTGCATCTTTTGTACCTGAAATATTGACACAATGGATTTGAAGTGTATTTATAAAATACAGCATTTCTCTCTAGAATACATATGGCAACTGCGCTTTAACCAAAGTGTTGATTAGATAGCTCTGACTCACTTTACAGAATTTCGACTATCGAGTATATGATCAAGCAATATTCAACAAAATAATGAAAAAGAAATCGTGCAAAAACTTAATCAGCAAATTTCACTTACATCTGACATTATTGGAAATTTTAATGATACATTATCACTAATACAGAGCAATCAAGAAACAATATTTTCTTCAATACAGACAATACGTAATCCACTCAATACATTTATATTTCAATTTAACGATTACAAGCAAACTCGAAATGTTTTAGATCAATTAAATGTAAACTTAAATATTATTTTACAGCTCTAAGTCAGATAGAAAATGCTGTAACTTTTGCTAGATTAGGAGTTTTACACAATAGTATAGTAGATATAAATGAAATGGATTCTAAAATTAATACAGTATTAAAGTATCACTCTATAAATGAAATTATTTTTCCAAATATAAGCAATGACACACATAGATATTATGAAATTTAAAAAATTAAAGCCTACTACTCTGATACAAAAATTGTTTTCGCTATTCACTTTCCTATTGTTTATCCTGAAACCTTTTCACATTATCATCTTTTTTCTATCCCTACAACAAACCACACAACTATCATACCTCGCAACACCTCTCTAACTGGTAACTGGTAAAAAAGTTACAGCATGTCAAAGTAGAAATTTCAGAAGTGGTTTTTTATTTTGACTCTAAAACGAGTTGACCTATTCTTATGAAAATGAAAATATGGTATCTTAGTAAGTTGGTATACATTTATACATTGACCAAAAAAGGTAACGCGATACTTTTGAAGTAACGTTTTGTAGTTACTTTATAAAAGTATCGCAGTTACCGTTACTTTTCGCCAATTTCAAAAAGTAACGAAATTACTAGTAACGCGTTACTCAGAAGTAACGTTTTTTAGTTCGTTACCCAAGCTCTGTTTGATAATAAAGTATACAGAGTAAGCCATTTAAGGAATTTTGATCCGGTAATTATAGCACTCTATAGATGGTTCACTATGTATATTCAAATATTATATGAATGTAGTTTTTTACCTCTATATCATCGTACCCAAACGAAGAAGTTTCCGATCCTCCTCGAGAAGACCTGTCACGTGAAGAGCGTTCCGAATCATTTGGACTAAGAGATGGAACTCTACTATACGACAAATCGGATGATCTATCGTTTGATTTTTGTGAAATTTCTAGAGTTCTGCAATGTTGAACTGTGGAGGTGGTTTCATGGTTTTTATCTCTTAAGGAAATTTCAGCTTCTTGATGGTATGAATTTCGTTTCAGGATGGTTGTTGTTTTTTCTTGTACGCGGTTTATCGAAGTTTTCGAAATAATTGGATAAGTTACTGACTTTATTAAATCTTTAGTGGGTGATTTAGATACTTTTAGAGCGTTAGACGACGGTAATTTTTTGTAATAACTATTTTCGATTTTTGAACAGCTGATACTTTTTGTTTTTGTAGAAATTTTCGTTTCTAGCGAACTACTATTTGTACAATCTATTTCGGATGATTGTGGAGTTTGTCTCCATTTATCGATTTTTACGTTTGTACTTTTACGTGTTGTTACAAGTTTTTTATCCATTTCTTTCAGATCAGGAAATATATCGGGTGTGGATGTATCATTTTTACTTATAACTTTGTTTAAAATAGAAGTTGTGGGGTGTTTCATCACTCTTCTTTTTTCAGTAATCAATTGTTTAGTATCTATACCATCAATTAGAGGTTCCACTTTGTTTAAATCTATAAAATTAAATAAAGAAAAATCAATATTCGTATTGATTTTACTACAAAAAACGTCTAATAAGAAATTAATCTTCTTTTGTTATACTTACCAGATGGGGAATTGACAACTGGCGGAGTGATATTGTTTACTGGTTTGTTTGGAGAATTAACTTCGAGTTTTTCAGCTTTATTCAATTTTGGTGGTTCATTCAGTTTTGTAGGAGGGAGAGAAGGCAATTTCGTCCAATTTCTAGGACTAGCTCTGACACACTTTCTAATCGGTATTTCTAAATTGTTGCATTTCATTTGATTCTGAGAAGATCGCTTCGACTGTAATTGTTTATATATTGCTAGTTGCTGTACTAATTTTTTTGATTTGCCAATAGATTCACTTGGATATGAATTTCTACTGTTAGAACTGTCACTGTTAGTATCTGGTTTTTCACTAGAGCTTTCTCCTATGCACAGGTTTTGGTTAATTTTTTCTTGTTTATCATTACAAATTGATTCTAAACTGGATTTATCAACAAAAACATTATCATCTGTTATATTTAAAGTGTTATAAAGTTTTGAAATTTCACTAGGCATTTTTATATTTGTGTCTAAAGATTCTGAAGTTGGCACCGTAATTTCTTCAGCCAAAATAGGGTTACCAGGACCATCCTTCTGATTAAATAGATCAATACTACCATCATGGAATGATTGTTGGCTATTTCCACTATCTTGTTGACCCCATGGCTCGGAAACGGTACAATCACTACTAATATCTCCTATTATAACCACAGGACTATCACTAGGTTCATTGTTATACTGTTCATTCAACACAACAATAACTTTTGGTTCATTATCCCATGATGTGAACGGTTCTGATTCTCGTCTTGATGTATTTTCATCCGGAAGATCTAGGTCCAGAAGAGATGAAGTGAAATCCAAGAATTCGTTTTCGTTGCCGAAGTTGAGGATAACGTTTCCAAATTCTTTCGCGTTTAACGACATTTCGCCTCCATCTTCTGCGATGCTCATCACTGGATCACCTAAGGAAAGTTGAAAAAAAGATATAAGTTAGATGCGATTTGCTATAAATATGATGATGAGTGGAAACTACTTACTTGGACAATCCCAATAAGAATAATTATGGTCGTTGGTTCCATCCAAAACTCTCATTTGGGTACTACTGGACAGTAGATTTCCTTGTGGCACATAAAATTGATTTTCAAAATGCAATCGATTTTCCATGATTTCTTCTATGGTGGCTAAAATTGTACCAAAAAGATTCATTAAGTAGTTTTTGAATATAAAATTACGTAACGCAGAGTTCCTCCTCGCATTACAATTCTAATAATAAAAATCAATGAAGTTGAAAATATTTTATTGAAGATAAGAAAATGATAACAAAACTGCAAATAGTCTAGGAGGAATCGGCGCATGAGAACCGAAAACTATTCCACCTCAATTTTTTTATGCGATCCTCTTCAAATTGCCCTATTGATGATATAAATGCATGTTGCCATGGGTTGCCAGGGGCCATATTGTTTAAGCCGAAATTGCTTAAACAATTGCAAGGAATTGTTATTTTTCAACCGGACAAATTTTTTGTATAAGGTCCTATGACTTTTCGCGATAAAGTTAATATTTTTAGAAATATGAATTTTTAAAGTTTCGAAAAATCTCAAATTTGGGTACTTTGACCCATGAAAAATATATTAAAAAAAAATAAAATATGAATATATATAATTTTTTTTTATTCTTTATACAATAGTTAATATTATTCTTAATAGAGATTTAAGAAAATTTCATTGTTTATACCGGTTTTTAAATTGTTAATTTCGCGCGCTCACAAGTATGCGTCGCTTACCTTTAAGTATCGCCGTCTCTCTCTCTGACTCATACGCTGAATAGTTTGTTGATAAAAATGCATACATTACTATGATAATAACAAAAAAGTAATATAAACCAATAAAAAAGTCGTCAATAAATAGTAGTTCAATACTATTAAACGCTTTACAAAATTAGAAAAATTAATTTCCAAAGAGCAGACCGTCCACTAAGAAGCAACAACTACTTCTCGGGCTATATGCCCTGACAGACATAGAATTACAATTCTAAAGTAAACGGGGTTTGTATATCTGTTAAGATAGAACCAACCATTCTGGTTTGCGATAAGAAGGAATAACATCACTTGTGGACCGGTTTCGGCGTGTTTGCGCCTCATCAGCACAAGGTAGATGCTATTCGTCCAGAAGCTCTGAGAGCATAATCCTGGACTAGAGACTACGTTGATACCACACCAATACATTAGCCTTAGTAAAGGAAATGTTAAGAGTGCGATATCGGCGACATCTCTACATCTAATCACAAACCAAAATTCTATATCGACAAAAAACCATCTCGGTTTTGTAGGTATTTACTTAATTACAGTTACCTGTAAATAATTGTCATATAAGTAAAGCGTGATCTGTAGACGTCAAAAAATAATAGTTCAATACTATTAAACGCTTTACAAAATTAGAAAAATTAATTTCCAAAGAGCAGACCGTCCACTAAGAAGCAACAACTACTTCTCGGGCTATATGCCCTGACAGACATCGAATTACAATTCTAAAGTAAACGGGGTTTGTATATCTGTTAAGATAGAACCAACCATTCTGGTTTGCGATAAGAAGGAATAACATCACTTGTGGACCGGTTTCGGCCCATTTGCATTGAATTACACTTCTATGCCCCGAGAAGTAGTTGTTGCTTCTTAGTGGACTTAGTGGAAATTAATTTTTCTAATTTTGTAAAGCGTTTAATAGTATTAAACTATTATTTTTTTGACGTCTATAGATCACGCTTTACTAATATGACTATTATTTACAGGTAACTGTAATTAAGTAAATACCTACAAAACCGAGATGGTTTTTTGTCGATATTGAATTTTGGTTTGTGATAGATGTGGAGATGTCGCTGATATCGCACTCTTAGCATTTCCTTTACTGAGGCTAATGTATTGGTGTGGTAACAACGTAGTCTCTAGTCCAGGATTATGCTCTCAGAGCTTCTGGACGAATGGCATCTACCTTGTGCTGATGAGGCGCAAATACGCCGAAACCGGTCCACAAGTGAGGTTATTCCTTCTAATCGCAAACCAGAATGGTTGGTTCTATCTTAACAGATATACCAACCCCGTTTACTTTAGAAGTGTAATTCAATGTCTGTCGGGGCATATAGCCCGAGAAGTAGTTGTTGCTTCTTAGTGGACGGTCTGCTCTTTGGAAATTAATTTTTCTAATTTTGTAAAGCATTTAATAATATTGAACTATCATTTTTTGACGTCTATAGATCACGCTTTACTAATATGACAATTATTTACAGGTAACTGTAATTAAGTCAATAAAAAAGTAATTTTAATTATATGTTCCACTTCAAGCTTAAATAACTTTTGTAAAATTGATTTCAGACAAAAATTTGTTAAAAACAAATTGTAGACAATTTAATTATTGATCTTTAAAAATTCTGATAAGTTAATGGTTTTTAAGATACATGATAAATAATGATTCAGGACACAGAGATTCCGATGCAGTGTATGAGTCAGAGAGAAACAGCGATACTTAAAGGTAAGCGACGCATACTTGTAAGCGCGCGAAATTAACAATTAAAAACAGGTATAAACATTGAGATTTTCTTAAATCTCTATTAAGAATATTATTAACTATTGTATAAAGAATTTAAAAAAATATATGATTTATATTTTATTTATTTTTTAATATATTTTTCATGGGTCAAAGTACCCAAATTTGAGATTTTTCGAAACTTCATATTTCTAAAAATATTAAGTTTATCGCGAAAAGTCATAGGACCTTATACCTTATACAAAAAATTTGTCCGGTTGAAAAATAACAATTCCTTGCAATTGTTTAAACAGTATGGCCCCAGGTTGCCCGGGCAACCCATGGCAACATGCATTTATATAATTAGTAGGGCGTGTGTTCTTCCCTCTCACTTCGACAATTGATTGACATTGATTATCCAGTGGCGTTTATAATCTCAGTATTTACCTTCGTATGTTCAGTTTTACATGGTATCTTATTATTTCGTATCCATATTGAAGTACTGAAGTAACGATTTTTAACGTTATTTGTTTTTAACAAATAGGTACCGTGTTTTGAAAAATACCTTACCTTTAAAGCAAAGCATAAATCAGTTTCTATATATAATTATTATATTATAATAATTATTATTTTTAATATTTTTATAAAATAGGTACCGTACGCCATTGGTACGTTGATGACAGATATCGGCCATATTTCCTCGCCCCTTACCGATGCCTCGTAGCTTCAGATAGACTTGCCAAACTATACTTGCCATAATGTTTTGGGTTATTTTTGATAGCTTATTCTTGAAAATCGTAATGAGTTCAACGCCCTCTGTACACTTTAAACTGCACAATTTAAAATTAATATTTCACAGCCATATGTCTGTGATGGACGTCTACTATCACAATTCACTAGACCTGCTACCACATCTAAGACCATAGTCCAAACTGGGATACATTAGTATCGCATTTTTTTTTAAATAGATCATTCTGTATTTTATATCGGTGAATGAAAGTTTAAGATTATAAAAGGAGTAACATTGGTGACAGCGGTGGTATATAAAAAGTATCTGTTTATGGTAAATACTAGATTCACCGTATATGACAAAAAAATAGATACTTCCTGAAGAGGGGAAAGAAAGACGCAGAAAGGAGGAAAATTAGGAAAAGGAAAGACGCAGAAAGGAAGAACAGGAGAAGGAAAGACGTGAGGAGGAAAAGGAAAAACAGAAGGAGAAGAGGCGTAGGCAAGCAGATGTGGAAATTATGAATTGCCTAACACAAATTCAGGAAACATTAAAGCTAGATAATAGAGAACATTTAGAAGAACAAGAAAATTTACAATATAATTTAGAAAAACAACAAGAAAATTTAAAATCTGATTTAGAAAAACAACAAGAAAATTCAAAATCTAATTTAGAAAAACAACAAGAAATATTAATATCTAATTTGGACCGTCAACAAGAGAATTTAAGATTTAATTTAGAACAACAAGAAAATTTAAAATATAATTTAGAAAAGCAAATTAGAAATGAAATAGTTAATTTAGAAAGAATTCGTACCCAAGCTTCAGTAACTAATATTGAAATTGAAGGCACGACCTCGTCCTCTTCTATAATCGAACCTGGCCCCATTCAAAGTATAGTTTCTCAAAGCCACTCTAGCAAGACCCTGAAACCACCCACATTTGTTGGCCAAACAGCATAGGAAACATATCGACTTCATTTTGAAACTACGACCAGAGCCAATGGTTGGACTGAGACACAAATGGCGGCTTCGTTAATAGTGTTGCTTCGTGGACAGGCAGCAGCCGTTTCACAGTTTCTTCCACAAGACACGCCCAATTATGCGTCCCTCGTACAGGCAGGTATGACAACAAGGTATGACCAACGGTACTTGATGCAAGTATTCCAGAGTCAGCTAAAAGTCGGTAATCAAAAATTAAATTGAAGCCTTCAGGAATTTGAGACCGATATAAAAAGATTTCCTAGAGCACAGCGGCACTCATACATTCGTTGATGGATGGATATGGAAATGCAACAAGCTCTCCAGCTACAACACCACAAAATGTTAAATGAAACTCTGATTGCAGCTCAGGAATATGAGGTAGCAAAAAGCATATCAAAATCTTTCCATCCTAAATTGAGAACAGAGCCCGTTCAACGAATAGGGAGTCGAGAAATGAACTCAGAAGGTCGCCTAGATCGCCATCCCGGAGCCACTCACAAAGTCCAACGAGCAATAACCACAGTAGATATGCATCCCTGAGAAGTCGTTCTCCCTCACCTAACCGACTTCAAGCAACAATCAGGGGCGTCAACTGCATGTACTGAGAGCCCCAAAATACGAACAAATTTTGAATGGAAATGAACAAAACTTACTAGTGAAAGAGCACATTGACAATCAAAATTGCACTTTCGTCAATGATAGCGGTGCCACCAAGTCTTTCATTCGAACAGGGATCCTGAATTGGAAACTACAACCTACTCAAAGGAGTTTAGTTCTTGGATATAGATATTATGCAAAATAAATTTATCATAGACCTTCAAAATAAAGTTTTAGTAATTGGAAATGAAAAGAAGAGACTTCTCAGATAAATGTTATAGTGGACAAAGATACGGAATTTCCTGAAAATTCTAAAGGAATCGTCTTCACGAGACTTAGCTAAAAACCAAAACAACTACATTTGGGCATTGTGGAAAGTGACGAACTAGTGAACGAAGGAATTCTGGTAGCTCGATGTCTCGTTAATGTAGATCAACCAATTATCGTAAGTTATATCAATTGGGCATCTAATTTTTTCGAAAAAACACATTGCTAAGTAATATTTTAACAAGAAGCATGACTGCTGGTGGCAACAAAAATCCGAGTCGAAGACGAGGATTTTTGCACCTGCACGAATGCATTGTTTTTTCGATTTTTTTCACAGGAAAAATTAGATGCCCGAATGATATTTGACAAGACTATTTCATGAGTAACAGATTATTCCGCATACACATAGCTTTCAAAACATACTACCTATTATACATGCATACATAATAAATATGTAGGTATTTGAAAACTGAAAAATAGGTAATTTATTTTATCACAAAATACTACAAACTTAAATATTTATACACTTAAAATATAAATTTCAATTTTGGTACACAGTAGGAGTATTGTTTGAAATCTTTGTTAACTCATTGATAACGTTGGGTGTAAATCGTTAATGTTGTTGATGGGTCCAGAAAAATTGTTTACCGTCGTTTTCTGGTGTCCTAGGAGACCATTATTACTTGAGCCATATTTTTGCGATCTAGCGTCTTTAAGCGGATTAACAGTGTAGCTTAAGCGTGACGTCATAACGGTGACGTCGCGCTTAACCTCGCAAAAATGGAAATATCTAGCGATATTCTGACATATCACAACGACATTTCTCTCACGACACATACATACTTTACTTTGTTTATTTTTTTCTTTCTGAGATTCTGAATCTGCAGTAAGCAAAATAATATTAATATACCTAAATAAAATAATATTGCTTTTGTTAAAATTTGTGATCTTAGAATTTAGAATGAAAAGGAGGAGAGACTTAATGGTGTTGCTCAGTGAGGATACAGCTTTTTCGGTGGTTCTACAATTAGCCGCTCCTCACCATTGGTCCACTCTCTATTAATTTATTCTGTCAATGCTGTCAATTGAATGACGCACAACAGCTGAACCACTTCAAAGTTTTCTGGCGCACTCTCGACCACGCCAGATTCCGCTTCAAGCGTTTTTAAGCGTGACGTCATTACTTATTCGCGAAAATGAATCGCTTTAATCCGCTTAAAGACGCTAGATCGCAAAAATATGGCTTTGTTATCAAAGGTATTGTAATTTTTGGTGACAACAGCTGTCAAGTTTTGCCGCGGATAAACTCGAAAAAACTGCTGACAGGTGCTGTCATTAGAAACCATTAGTAATTCGAAATTGCGTGTTTGTGATTGGTGGAAATTAAGACGAGGGAAATAGTCGAAGAAACCTTTCAAATTAAAGAAAGAACAAAAGATAGGACTTTGCACACTGGTGAAAAGCATAATCAAGTGCGAAAATAGTTCCAAAGAGAAAACCACAAGGAACTCAGTTGACGCCATCCTCATGAAAAAACTAGTTATAAAATATGACTACCTAGCAACTGAAGAATTGAGAAAAATTAACAACTTTATCAATGACAACTTCGACATTTTTGAGACGGGAAAATCTACAGGACGCACCAGTCTAATACAGCATAGAATTTATACAGGAGATGCCAGACTAATTCGTCAAATGCCAAGGAGATTACCATTTGCTGAACGGAAAGAAGTAGAGAATATGATAGAGGACATGATGGATGCAAATATTATTGAAGAAGCTTCTGGTCCCTGGTGTTCACACGTAGTACTGGTAACTAAGAAAGATGGATCCACTCGCTTTTGTGTAGACTATCGAAGACTAAATCAGGTTACACAAAAAGATAGCTATCCACTTGGCTCGTCCGTGTTGTAATTAGTTAGTTGAAGTAAATTCAACAAGACCCCTGGAATTTTCCGTAACCTCCATCTGAGGCTATCTGGAACTCTTGACGCTATATCCTATATGGATATAGTTATCTGTTTTCAAAATATTTTGAATTTGGCTTTGTGCTAAAAGTAGGAGACTTTTTTTTTACCACTCGGACTGTCTCGAACCCATAACTCCTTTACAAGTACAAGTAAAGGAGTGAACGATCACCTTATGACAACAATGCAAGTAATAAAAACTCGCAGTGTCTGCCTCACGCTCAGAGTTCGACACTATTTCTCGTCATCATGGTTACGATAACGCTACGTTTGAGTAGAGAGTATGTGAAGATCTATTACAGAAATGATCCTGTGTTTTTGTTTTAGTAGGCAAGGTAATACTTGAGCTTATTAATTTGAATGTATTAGCAATATCTTATATATGAAAAAAAAGTGCATGAGAAACGAAGTGAGTATTGAATTGTGAAAGTTAAAGTCGAATAAATAAAGAAAGTTCAAGATTATAAAATGTGTAACAATATATTAACAATTTCAGAACATTTTATGAGTTATTTCAACTATTTAGTAATCCGAAGGTACCTTAATCAACATGATTTGAGAACAGAAACCTATTTCCTTGTGTTGTAGATTTTCTCATTGGAAATGTAGGGACAAAGTGCTATGAGAAACATTTTATTAAATAGGAATAAACAAACTTACCAGGATTTTGTAAATTCTCTTGGGGTTGATTTTGAAGTTTTTGTAACTCAATAGGATGTACTTGTTTTGCTAGATTATCGACTAATTCAGGTTGTCTCGAAGTTCCAGGTTTATGAAGGTCTTCATCAACGACAACTGTACGAATTTTTGGTTTTACAATGGGTTCTTCCATATTATTTTTAAGCCTGGGAGAAGCAAAATCTTGATTATTGAAAAATGGTACAAGAATCCTATCCAAATCTGGTGTTTCAAGAACTGTACTGAATTTTTTGTTGCCTTCTTGTAACTTTGGTGTATTGGTTATTTCTGCATACTCCTTGTCGCCTTGGATTTTCAATTCAGAATCCAATGCTGTCATTGAATCAACAGGGGACGTTTCAAATGACCCCTGTCCAACTGACTCTTGTTCTGTAGAATTTTCATTATTTTGAGAAATGTCAACTGAATTTTTATAATATTCCATTAAATCCAACTTGTTAACACTTTGCTGCATCTCTTTTTTTTGTAGTTGTCTGTTATAGCTTACAAATGATTTGTTAAGTGCTTCAGGTGCTAAATTGTATTCAAGACTTGTCTCTGGTACTTCAGACTCAGCTAATGTATCAAAGTCTGTTTCTTTATATTCTAGTTGTAAGATTTCATGCATACTCTGTTTTTTATTATCTTTTTTAAAGTCTGTGGTACTTATGGTATTTTTTTTGACCGTTTCCGACAGTGACTGTTTGGGTGTTTCATCTTTAATTGTTTCTTCATCAATAGTGACTTCGTAAGCTGATTTAATTTTTGGGTTTTCTATATCTATAATAATTGTGTTTTCTTTGTTTTGATCCGTTGCAAAGTTTTCTATAATTGTTTCCCTGTCATTTTTGATATAATCTTCCTTAGTTGGATTACTTTTCAAAGTAGAATCTTCTATTACTGATGAATATTTCAATTTTTCTATATCGACAAATTCATGTTCTTCCAGGAGTTCTGTTTTGCAATTTTTATTTTTACCATTATCAAAAGAGACATCTGTGATCGGTACATGTTTTAATTCATTTTCATTAATATTTTTGTCGCCTTGGATCGGATCTATTGCAAACGATGTATTATGGTTTTCTTTAGTTTCATTTAGTTTATATTGACTCATGTCTTTTAATTGATTGTCATCAGTTTTAAAAATTGCATCTTCTAATGCTGTTGCAATTGTCAATTTTTCTTCTACATTGTCAATTTTGTTTTCTTCATTTTTAAATACTTCAAAACTTGCAGCTCTCGATATTGGTATATTTGTTAATTCTTCTTTATCATGAATTACGTCTGCATGTTTCTGCTTTATTACCAACTCATTGAGTATAACTGTTAAGTCTTCTTCTCTGTCTTTAGTCTTTTTCTTAATGTTTTGGGGTGTTTCCATAACAGTATCTTCCAGCAGTTCTTCTGATTTTTCATCACTTTCAAGTATACCCGAATTTTGACTAGCAGGTTTCTTTAGTTGCAGTTCATTTGGTGAAACAGCATCAGACGTATCGTTAAGCGTTTCAAGATTTTCTGAGTTATCAACTTTAAATTCTTCAATGGTTTCTTCAATTTTCAATTGACTTTCTTGTAATTCTTGATTTTCATTTTCCAATTTAAATGATTCAACAATAATTTCTTCAGCAATTACATTGTCTGATTCAGTAATGTCTAATTCTGGTTGTGTAATTTCGGATTCATGTAACTCTAAGATCTCATTATCTGTATCTACGAGCTTTTCTTGTGAGATTGGTAAACTTGACTCATCTGATACATCATTTTGGTATTTCTTTAGATTAGAAGGTAGAGATTCACCATTTATTGTTTTAGATTTGTTGGCCATTATTTTTGAAACATCTATGCTATCTAGTTTTGCTAAATCTAGAATTTTCCTTGAATTATGTCTGCATTTTCTTGGTCGTTTCTTAATTGTATGTCTTATTCCACTTGAAAGTTTTCTAATTTTCTCCCTTTTCACAAACTTTCTGCAGTTAGACTGTTCCTCAAGTTGCGTATTTGTTACTTGTACCAAATTTTGTTCTTCCGCCTTATTCAAGCCATCGAGATTGAACGAAAGCGAATTGTCTCCGGCATTCGTTGTGATCGTACCATAAAACTTTTTCGTGGATATATCTCCCATTTTTGTCAATAATTCTTTTGTTTCATTAATTACGTTATTGTTTTCAGTTCCCATTTGTCTAATCTCGTCGTTCGTTTCTTCAAAAATTTCTTTCGAGGATTTCGTGGGTTCTTCTATTATTGCCTTTGGCGCGTTTTCTGACTTTAATGATATAGTGTCTAGTTCTTTTTCTGTAACAATGCCTTCATTCAACAGATTTGATTTTTTTAATTGGAAATCTTGAACAATATTTGTAGTCTCTTTGTAAAGGATTACTTCAGAAATGATAACATCTTTCGCATTTCCATCTACATTTTCTTCCACCTTGGCAATGCTAGTCTGATGTGATTTTTCAGTGGTGACGTCATTATGTAAATCCACTTCAACAATATTAGTGGCTTCTTTGTGAATGATTTCTTCAGAAATTATAACAGGTCTCACTTTTCCATCTAGATTTTCCTCCATTAAGTCTATTCTTGTCTCATGTGATTTTTCATTTGTGATTTCGTTTTGTAAATCAACTTCAAGATCTTTAACTGGCTCTTTGTGAATGATTTCATCAGATATGTTTTGCAAATGTTCTTGAACTATATTTGTAGCTTCTTTGTGAATGATTTCTTTAGAAATTATAGCAGGTCTCACTTTTCCATCTAGATTTTCCTCCATCAAGTCTATTGTCTCATGTGATTTTTCATTTGTGATTTCGTTTTGTAAATCCACCTCAAGATCTTTAACTGGCTCTTTGTGGATGATTTCTTCAGATATATTTTGCAAATGTTCTTGAACAATAGTTGTAGCTTCTGTGTGAATGATTTCTTCAGAAATTATAACGGGCCTCTCTTTTACATCTAGATTTTCCTCCATCAAGTCTATTCTTGTCTCATTTGGGATTTCGTTTTGTGAATCCACTTCAAGATCATTAACTGGCTCTTTGTGAATTATTTCCCCAGAAATGTTTTGCAAATGTTCTTGAACAATATCTGTATCTTCTTTGTAAATGATTTCTTCAGAAATGATAACAGGTCTCACTTTTCCATCTAGATTTTCCTCCATCAAGTCTATGATCGTCTCATGTGATTTTTCATTTGTGATTTCGTTTTGTAAATCCACTTCAAGATCATTAAGTGGCTCTTTGTGAAGGATTTCTTCAGATATGTTTTGCAAATGTTCTTGAACAATATCTGTAACATCTTTGTGAATGATTTCTTCAGAAATGATAACAGGTCTTACTTTTCCATCTAGATTTTCCTCCATCAAGTCTATGCTCGTCTCATTTGATTTTTCATTTGTGATTTCGTTTTGTAAATCCACTTCAAGATCTTTAACTAGCTTTCTGTGAAGGATTTCTTCAGATATGTTTTGCAAATGTTCTTGAACAATATCTGTAACTTCTTTGTGAATGATTTCTTCAGAAATGATAACAGGTCTCACCTTTCCATCTAGATTTTCCTCCATCAAGTCTATGCTCGTCTCATGTGATTTTTCATTTGTTATTTCGTTTTGTAAATCCACTTCAAGATCATTAAGTGGCTCTTTGTGAATAATGTCTCCAGAAATGTTTTGCAAATGTTCTTGAACAATATTTGTAGCTCCTTTATAAATGATTTCTTCCGAAATGATAATAGGTCTCACTTTTCCATCTAGATTTTCTTTCATCAAGTCTATGCTTGTCTCATGTGATTTTTCATTTGTGATTTTGTTTTGTGAATCATCTTTAGAACCCTTAATGATATTTTTGTGCATAATTTCATCGAAAAGCGTATCAATGCTCGTTATATTGATGCTCTTATCCCCGTTTTCTTCCACACTTTTATGGTTTTCTTTGTCAGTGATGATTTTCTCCTCTAAATATTCTTCAACCTCACTAGTTGTCATTTTCTCGGCTATTTCTTCAGAAACATTCGTGATTTTTGCATTTTTATCTTCATATGATTCGTCGATTGTATTTTCGTTCTGTACATCTTCGTTAACAACATTAGTTGCCATTTCTTGAAGATCACTGGCCACGTTCGATTTCTTATCTTCAGTTTCTTCCAAATTCTCTATATTTGCTTGATTCGATTTTTCGGTTGTGGTTACGTTTTGTAATTTTTGGTAAATTTCTTCAGAAATTCTGTCAGCACTTGTGCTATTATATTCATTTTCGTTTATAATTTGAGGAATTTTTGTACAACTGATAATTTTTTGTTTAGCATCACTTTGAACTAGATCAAGTTGAATTTTTTCCTTTCCAGACGATTTCTTAGTTTTTAGTACTTTAATCAATTTCGAAGGCGATTTAATTTCTTTATCTTCTATTTTCGTACTTAAAACTCGTTTGTTTTCAATTATATCTTTCTTTGATTTGAAGATAGAAGAACAGCTTTTACGCGTTTTGTTTTTATCAACTTTCTTTTTTGAACCAACTTCGCTCACTAATTTTTGACATTCTGCAATCGATATAGATTTAGATCTTAATTTTGTTTCAACCGATCCTGCTAGTGTTTCCGTTTCTTCTGTATAAGATTTCGATCGGGAATTTCTAGAAGTTCTTAATGTTGTTGAAAGAGAAATATTATTAACATTTTTTGTGGAAACTATTACACATTTTTTATCGACCTCAAGTTTATGATCCAAATGCGTCTCTAAGTAAGTGCTTCTACGGCTAGATCTACTGGTTTTCTTTGTATGTTTATTATATTTGTCAATAAGTTCATCTATTTCTTCTTGTTGAAATAAAAATTTGACAGATGTGTTGACTTTCACTGATTCTTCAATCTCTTTTGTCTTAGACGTTATACTTTTAATTTCAGTGCTTTTAACTTCATCAGAACCAACATCTTTTCTAAATTTCGTAATATCTTTTTTAGGTGTCTTTGTTTCTTCACTTACTTTATCACTGTGTTTAGTGGAATTTGTTATTGTTCTCTGTTTATTCATACTAGCAGTTTTATTCCTCAATTTTTTATCAGCTCTATATTTTTTGTTCTCTTCAATTTCCTTTGAATGAAGATCTGTTTTAATCTTTTTCATACAAACAGTTTTCTCCACATCTTTGGATTTCCTTTTACTGAGGTTCTTATCATTTATAAAATCTTCATTAATAAACGTTACATCTTTAGTCATATTCTCCTTAATTCTTTCTTTGATTAATATTCCAGCTTTTGTATCCTTTTTGGTCTCTTTGTTTTTCTTTGTTCGGGTGTTTTTAATTTTGTCTTCAAGTAGAATTATGTCTTTAGTTTTATGTTTAATGATATCTTTACTTTGTTTAGATGTTTCTAAAATAATTTCTTTTGTTTCATTTTTAATATAATCAATATGTTTATTTTCATTTTTGATTGGAATTTCTGCATTTTCCATGGAGATTTCCTCTTTGACATCAATTGAATCTTTGTTGCTTTTTTCTTTCGGTTCTGCAAAACTTTCTGGTGTTTCTTTAATTGAATTTGTATTTTTTGAAACAGTATCATCCAGTATGTTCAAATTTTTTAATTTAATAACTTGAATATCGCCGTTATTGGACATTTCTTTTGGTTGATCTACTTTATTGTCACACTTTGAATTATTTATATCCAAAGCATCTACGATCTCAAGCATTTTCGTGTGGTTGTTCCTTTTTGGTGAAATTATGACGTCCGATAAAATTTTTATTTTCTTACTAATTGGTATTTCGTTAATTTGTGATTTGACGTTAATATCTGGTTCATCTTTTGTTTTAACAATCGTTTCTTTCATGCCTTTTTCACAAATTTGTTCATCTTCCTGCATTTCCGTTATATCTTTCCCTTCTTTTTTTAATCTTTGTACTAATTTTTCAGTGGTAAATTTGACGGTATTTTTACAAGAGAGCTTGTAGCGCAATTTCGGTGGTATGTAAATGGGTAAATTTACATCGGCAAGTAAAGAATTTTTATTCACGATTTCTTTCTCCAGAGCAACTTCTTCAACAGTGTCTTGATTATTTGGAAAGATAATTTCAGTGTCGGCAACTGTATCTTCTTTTTCTTCCAATCTCATGATGCTTACATAAGGATTTAGATTATTTTCATAAGATTTAATTGCTGCCTTTGTTTTTGGTTTTTTGTTGTTAATAATTTTTTTGGTAGTAGTCACCTTGGTATTTTTACAACAAATTCTGGGTTTATAATGAAATACATGATTTTCTTCGTCTGTATCTTCATTATAAATTACTTCATTATCGTCGATAAATAGTTTGTTGAATTCACTGTCGTTACTGTCGCTATCAGTGGTATCTTTATTGGTTAAATAATCGGGCAATTGATGGATTTTCACGTTGTTATTGGGTAGAGTATTTTTAAACTCTTGTGGTTTCATAATATTTTCGAATATATTTTTTCTATAAGCGCTTCTTGTCATACGCTTTTCGTCGTCAATGGTTTTCGTGGTTTCCACTAAATCGATTTTCTTTCTCAATCTATTTTTTACATTTTCATTTTTTGCATTAGCCGACTCTTTTTTTGAGTTTGTCGTTTTAAAATGTTTACGTTTCCTTTTACTTTTAGGAGTTTCGGATTTCTGTTTTATTTCTACTGTTACTGAAGCTAAAAGATGCAAGTCTTCGAAGTGTTCTTCATTCAATATTTTATCTTTGTGAATATTCCAATCTGGATGTGTAGAATCATAGGGTGCGTCAAAACTTTCCTTAGAAATATTTGCTATGGTCTCATCAAAATTGTTTATTGAAAAACTTTTGCCATCTTCCAATTTATTAGGATCATTCAAGAGCAGTTCCTTATTATTTATTATGCTGTTAATTATTCCAGGTTCTAAAAGATTTGTTTTAGTTTCTTCTGAAACCACAATTTTTGTTTTTTCTACATCCTCTGAATTGGTATTTTTTTCAACTTCTTGTTCAAAAAAACAAGAAGAGTCTTTATTGTGTGTAATAGTTTTGGGTATCTCAAAACAAATTTCTTCTTCAATAACTGGTGCCTCTACAATCACTTCATTAATAAATGGCGATTTATAAAATGAATATTCGTGGCTAGTTTCTATAGAATTCGTAGCATATTGGGATATTTCTTCTAAATTGTCCCGTTTTTGTTCATAAACATGCCGCCCAACTTGTAATTCATCATCATTTTTCAATAAATGTTCATTTTCGATGCTTTTTTCATCCACAACAAAACATTCTATATTAGTATCCACTTTTGCTAGTTTATTTTTCGGTTCTTTTATATTTTCAGCAGCTACTTGTTCAATTTGAATACCCAAGTCATTTTCCATGCTTGAAGTTTTATTAATGACGTTGTTTGTATTTTGTTCAATATCAACTAGAATTATTCTCAATTCTTCATTTCCTATTTTCTTGTTATCAATATTATTATCATTTCCTTCTACAATCTTAATATGTTCACTATTCTGTTGCTCATTTTTATTTTTGTTAGTATCTACTATAATATCTTCTTTTGTCGATGTTTTTTCTTCATTTTGAGTTGATTCTTTATTAATGGCAGTACCATTTAGAACAAAAGTTTCACTTTTTCCTTCCTGTTCTTTATCAAAAGCCACATCTTTGATTTTAGATGTATCTCCTTCATTGCCAATGCATGTTTCTTCATCGACGCCTTCAGTTTTTACACCTTCATATTGAATAATACACGTTTTATCTTTATTTTCAGTACATGTTTCTTCTATTATAACTTTTTCAGTTTTTCCTCCACGGTCTTGTAAAGTGGGCTCTACAGTTTCCAATTTATTTTCTGTTATAAACACATTCTGTATTTCTTCTTCATTGCTATTGAGCAAAGTTTGCATTGCTAACATATCGGCTTCTACATTGTCGCCATTGTCAGGTATCTCTATGTTTATTTCTTCAAGAATATCAGTACTTTCTTTATCCATAATGTGTTCAGTTTGAGAAATCGTTTCATTGGTTACAGAACATTCAGTTTCTATTTCTCCTTCCCTTTTGTTTGCAACATTTGTTCCAAGAGCAACATCTTTAGATAACTCTACACTTCTGATTTCAAAAGGCAAGGTATCAATTTTTCCTTCAAATTTTGGTACTTTTTGACTGTGATCTTTAGTTAAAATTCCAACATACTTATTTTCTTCTATGAATTTTGTATCAAAACTAATTACAGATTCCTCATTTTCATCTATTTTTGGTACTTCATCTGTATGTTCATCTTGAAATATTTCTTCATCAAAATTAATATTTATTTGATTATCAGCAGTATGTAGAATTTGAGATATTTCTTCCTCGTTAGTATGGCTTTCATAATCAATATCTGCATCAATTTCGTTCATTTGTTCTCCAATTTCGGTTACTGTTTCTATAATTTCATTTGTCGCTAGTGTATCTTCAAATTGTTTCAAACCTGAAACTTCGATAGTCTCATTTTCATTAGTAACAACTTCAACCACTTTCTCATTGATATGAATAATAACTTCACCATTCTCTGTTTGATCATCACCAGTATGCAAAGATTGTGATATTTCTTCTTCTTTGGTGAGAGTTCTTCCACGAATTTCTGTATCAGTTTTGGTTATTTCGTGTACGATTTCTGTTACAGTTTCAATGTTTTCATTAATTTTTGGTTCATTCTCGATTTGGCTTATAGTTGAAGTTTCCTCTTCTTCTTTATTAGTAACAACTTCATTTACAAACACACCAAAATTGATTGTAGTTTCTTTATTTTCCGTTTGATCATCAGATGCAACTTGGAATTGTTCCTCCTCACCTTTTGCATCAGTATTAGTTATTTGTTTACTTTCAAATGTAGAAGATTCGTTTTCTAGATTTTGTGACTCATTAGTAACAGTTTTTTCAAAAACAGCATCAACATTGATTGTTGGTACTATTTCTGATTTTATTTTTTCGTTTGGTCGTTTATTCTCATGTCTGTCTTCAGCAGAAATTTCAATATTTTCAGTTTGGGTTAGTTTTTCCTCGCCAAATGTGACAAGAATAACTCCAGATTTATTTGTTACAACTGATTCTGCATCTTTAGCATGATCGTCTATTTCTAGAATCTTCAATTTATCAACCTCAGATAAATTTTGACTGCTTATATCTTCATTGTATATGTCACTACCATCATCATCTCCTGTCAATTCTACATTTCGTGGTATCTGTACAAGTTCATTTTTTTTATTATCGACTGCAAATTCTTTCTGAATTTGCAGATCAACTTCTTCAATATTTACACTAGTCAGATGTTTTTCTTCAAAATCTTCGTGGGTTCTTAAAGAATATCTTCGCGGCAGTGTTTTATTTGAAGTTTCAATGTTACGCGAAGTTTCTTTAGTAGTATCATTCGTATTTGCTTCCTTTACCAGTAAATCATCTAAATTATTGATACCTTTATCTAAAACGAGTTTTTTATCGTTAATGATTAGGACTTCTGTAAGTACATCAGGTTTGGTTTTATTTGATGTATGGAATTCTGTAGCATTGATGCTTCCTTCAAGAACAAATTTTGCTTCATTTTTAAGAGTACATTCAGTTTCTGTACTCTGACCTTCAATAAAAAAATGATTAAAATCAGATAAAGTACACTGGTAGAGATTTATTTTTATTTCTTTTGGGCATATTTTCCTATGTTCTTTATATCTCTGTTTGCTTGCTTCATTGGTAGATATTTCATTTTCCAAAGTTATTTTACGTAAAGAATCGTCTTCATAGCAAGATGAAAGAAGTTCAGAACTCGATACTGCTGTTAAATCATAATCTCGTTCATTGCATTTGTTTGCCTTAATTAATGGGTCTGTAGAATCCATATTGATAATTTGACTAGAATCTGCAACATTATGAACACTAACAGATGCTTTGTCTATTATTCCAAAATCGTTTGGTTGACATTTATTGCACTGCCTATTGTTTATTTCGTAATGATATAATTCAGTGTCTTCGTCTATATCTAAGATTTCTATTCGATTCTCAATTTGTTGTGAAGAGTTTGATAACATCGTGGTGCTTTCCTCTGCATTTTTATTTGTTGCTGGTTCTATGATTTCCATTTGATTTTCATTTTGGTGTGAAGAATTTGATAAAATAGTATGTGCGAAATCTGTTCTTTCATCTGCAGTTTTAATTGTTGGTAGTTCGCTTGTGGTTGAATCGTCACTAATGTCAATAATTTCTTGAGAACCAAAACCAGCCACAACTGATTTTTTGTCACTGTCCAAATTGTAATCTGTTAAATAGCTATCAATTTCTTGTAACAACTTATCTCCGTCGTTTATTCGGACTACATCATTTTCGTTGAATGTGGATTTTATAGTATTTCCAAATTGATAGTTTTTTGATGTAGGTGGATTTTGGTTTAAAGTCAATTTAGTTGTTATCATATTTGAATTTTTAATCCTTCTCTTTTTCTTGCCTTCTATTTCTTTTTCAAAGAAAACTATTTCTTCATCACTATCTAATCCACTTTCGTCTAAACATATCGTGTAAACGTATTTGGAATTTTTATTTACATCTTTTTCTTGGTTAACAGATATTGCTCTGCATTCATCTTTGATTCCATCAACGACGTCCTCCAAAGTCGGGGAGAGTTCATACTAAATAAAAACAAAGTTTGAGCAAGCAAAATTAAACTATTAGTACGAGTTTATAACAGACATGTACTTCGTAAATATTATATTTTAATAATCTTTAAACTTGGAAGCCTAACACTTTGAAATCTCAATACGAACATTTATAACCATGTTTATTTGGGAGCTTTTTTGGACTTATTTTTTTCTCCCCACTCAAAATCATGTTGGAAATTTCGAAAAAAGAATTTCCTGAAAATTGGAGCTCTTTATATTAACTCTAAGTACTCGCCCAAAGAGTAATAAGATTTCCCAAATACACGTAAACTTTAACGATTTTTGTTTTAAATATTTATCTCAGCTGTATTTGATGCTATCGGATTGTTGCAGAGAGGAATTTACTCGGGATTGGAAGCTCTGCAAAAGTGCTGTGTATTTTTACATAGCTATAATCTGCACCTGTAAGATGATACGGGTCCCTCAATCAGATTTTGCTGAAAAATTCTAATTTTTTTGAAGTTATTTCAAAAATGTATTTATAGAAAAAATGTAAATGATTAACTTGTAGGAAATTTAATTTCCTTAAAAAAAGGTTCAATGCGTTGAATCGCTAAAATTGATATTTGTTGAGATATAAAGCGTCGACCTTTTCGCTTACGAATCTAACTTTTCATAAACGATTATTGTAGATGAAATAAAACAATTTAATTTGTTTAAATCTTCTTAAATTTTTATGAAGATTTAAACAAATTAAATTGTTTTATTTCATCATTAGTATGGATCTTCATCAAGTAAAAGCCTCATTTATTCAATATTCAATTATTGTAGAACTTTCACTCCCAAGTAACTCCCTCTCTAGAACAATCCGATAGCATCAAATACGGATGAGATATAGATATTTTTAAAAAAATCATCAAAGTTAACGTGTATTTTAAATGGGAAATCTTTTTACGCTTTGGGGGAGTATTTGGAGTCGATATCAAGAGATACAATTTTCAGAAAATTCGTTTTTGGACATTTCCAACAATAATTTGGGTGGAGAGCGAAAATAAAAAAATAGGTCAAAAAAGCCCCCAATGCTTATATCAAAAGCTACTTCATCATCTTTTTCAAAAAACAGGAATAAAGTAATCCATATAAATTGGAAAAAGAACATTAAATTTAAATTTAGAACATTTCGAGGAATATTCCCAATTGTGCCAAAACGCAATCAACAGGAAAATACTGTTGGCAGGTTTTCCCTTCGTCGACCCGTTAATCAAACCAAAAAATCATTCAAGAAATAGAAAATTTCACTTGGACAAAACTTTCTTTTTGTTTGTAAAGCTAGCAGCAGTAATTTATATTATACCTTAAAAACCAGGAGGAGCGATTTGAATTTAAGTTGGCAATTTTACAGACTTCTAATTGGTCAGATTGCAACCAGTTGAAAACAGCACTTTTCAGAAAATGACATCTTCTGATAATTGACAGTTCCAAGATATATGTAATAAGTTCTAATAGTTCGGGTTTAGGATAAACTGCTTCTAATATAAAACTATTATACTACAAATTACTTTATTGTTCACTAGGATTATCTACACTACATATGTCTAATTTAAGTATTATCCCAATACATCATGACTGGCCCCAAACCCCAAACCAGTATACTGAGTGTTAAATATATTTGTTAGAATTCACTTCACATATATAATATATCTTTTCTCCTCCGTATATTGTGAACAACGCATTTTGACACTGGTTTGAAGGACGTAAGTATAACAATTACCAAAAAGGTATCGATTTCCCTTGACGACGGGTTGTGAGTCAACTTACCCTTGGGTGGTAATAAGTTATGCCATATAAAAGGTGTGTCTTATTTATTTATATGAATATTAATAGTACAATAATTACAATTATCAATATTATTTACAAAGTTTGGATAAATGTTTTCTCGTTGTTTGTTAAATTTGTATGAAATGTTCTGACTCATAATTTCTCCATCTCTAACCAAGTTTTGTAACTCCTGAAGTACAGCAGGAGACTTCTGGCTTCGTTATATTGTATACAATTTCATTTGCAACTTCCTTTTTATTGTTGACGCTCTCCGCTACATAACTTTCCGCAATAGTTCCAGATTTCCATCCGAGAGCTAAGACATCAACTCCAGTATTCGGTAATAAAGTGGCCGACGTTCTTCTAAGGGAGTGTCCAGTATACTCCTTAAAGTTCTCAAAGTTCCGAAATTTGGCAATTTTACTTGGAATTGAAGAACTCGAGTTTTTCCCGACAGGCTGGTTTGAGCACTTTCCATTTTGATATCGCATGAAGAAGCGAGGATTAAAATTAGTCATGTGGGATATTATAACAATGTAATTTCGAACTAATTTGAAATAACGAACCTTCTCATAATCACTTTTAGTCACTGTAAATTTACGTGCCATTCCATTTTGGAATCAGGGATAGTAACAATTATGACTTCATGCCTTAATTCAACATTGTCCATTTTTATTGCACATATTTCACTAGAACGGCACGCTCCAGCAATTCCCATGATCATTACAACCTTCATCATTAAATAAATATCATCGGGGGCTTCAAACAGGAGTTTATTTACATCTTCCCTGTCAAACACATTAGATTTTTTGGGTTTATATCCGTCATTTCTTCTTTTTAAAAATGCTCGAAGTTTATGATACTTGGAAATATCTATGTTTTCATCTATGAAAAGGGTGGACTTCAGCATGGAATTGTCACACCATAAACTTGATGGAGACTTTAATACAGCAGTAGCAGTCTTTGTTTGGCACCATTTCTAGAAGTATTGATACGTTGTTTCATACCTCTTCCTCGATTTTTCTGGCAGCGGCGACAGAAAAGTGATATTTGCTCATTCTAACGAAAACTACAGAGTTTATTCCTTTTAGAACTGCCAGAAAAACTATTCATCATAAAATGTATCGGGTGGGCAAATAAGAACGGCCGTCGGCCATATCTTAGGATCGGATTGTAGTACAGCATTGGGGAAAAATTTTTATAACAAAAATACTTGGAAATTATTTACAGACTTGTAAGTCCACCGATCTTTACAAAGTTGGTCTTGTTAAAAAAAGATCTTTTCCACCAATGTTATTTATATATTATATACTCAATGCACCTCAATAAGTAACGTGCACGTTATAGGGCGCTATTTTTATTTTTTTACATATCTAATACTCTTTGGAAAATATTAAATTGAAGCATATGGTATAAATTATGGAATATTGAATTAGCAGCAAATTGGCGAAGACTGCATGTCAGTATATTTTTCCTATCCCAAGATATTTTAAGAAACGTGTTAATGGAGGGAATTTTTTGTCCAAATTTAAATAGGCTAGTTAGCCTCAACGAAACTTTGGGTACTGTTGCTGTAAGGAATCCAGATTAATTATCCCAAGGTTGAAGATGGTTTTGTTTTTTGATGACTAGTTTTAGTTTGTTTACTATTATTAATGTTGTCAGATTGATGTATTTTTGACAGATTGATGTAATTGAAAAATAATTCAATAAAGTTTATATTTTTTCTTTTCTAATATTTGCGTTAATAATAAAAGTGAGTGAACATAATTATTTAAATAATATTTTCATTCTAAATACATCACATTTGTGGCGACCGTGACAGGACATATCATGTTTTGTGATTACAATTGGAAATTAATAATTTGGTTTATATAAAATGACGAACGCAATATTAGACAAATTAAAAAGGAGCACAAAAGCTGTCGAGCTGCATTTACAAGAGGGATATCAACATTTAATGAAGAAATACATCAAGACCAACCTGTAGTTGAAGATGTTCAAGTCAGTTTTCAAATATTGTAGGCTAGATCTTTTGAATTGGATGCATTAAATACTAAAATTTGTGAGGCTATGGTGGAATTAACAGCTGAAAAAGATGATCATGAGAAAATAATGGAGGATGAATGTGAAGTAGCTGTTGAATACACAAGTAAATATTTACGTGCCAAAATTGACGCTAATAAATTGGATAAACAGAATCAACCAGAAAAAAAACTAATTTATCAGCAAGTAGTAGCTACTGGTAATACAGATTCTCAAAGGAGATTCAAGTTACCCAAGATTGAATTTAAAAAATTCGGTGGCGATTTAAAAGACTGGTTACAATTTTGAAGTCAATTTAAAAATATTCATGAAGATATGTTCCAGTATTTAATTCAAGCTATGATCACAAATTCAAGAGCAGCAGATTTAGTCAACAGTTTTCCACCAACAAGTCAAAATTATGATAAGGTTATCAACATTTTAAAAAGTCGTTTTGGTAAAGATGAGTTACTAGTTGAAGTATATGTAAGAGAGTTGTTAACACTAGTAATTAGTAATGCTGTAAATTCAAATGAACAAACTTCATTAGCAAAAATTTACGATAAGTAAGAGGCACAATTACATGCTCTGGAATCACTTGGTGTTACTAAAGATAAATATGCAGCTATTTTATATCCATTAGTTGAATCATCTTTACCAGAAGAATTGATCCGAGCATGGCAAAGACAAGCAACAACAATAATTAAAAGCGACAACATAGAAGAGGGGTTAACCAAGTTTACTGATTTTTTACAAGCTGAAGTAGAAAATGAAGAAACACTCCGTTTGGCTGTCAGTGGATTTAATTTAAATAACAACAAACAATCGAGTAGGTAATACGAATAATAATAGATTTGCAAAGAAAATAAAATCAACAAATGACATTGACATTCCAACAGCTAGTAGTTATTGACAAGAGAAGGTAAAAGTTTCAACCAAAACATTAAAACCTATCCATGTATATTTTGCAGTGAAGATCATCGTAGTTCAAGATGTGGTAAATTTCCGCAATGATCGGAACTGCGATACATTGCGGAAATTAACCAAATGGCCATCCTTGAGTGCATAGCCACAGCTTTCCCTACCGCGTCCGTAAACTCATTTGCCTTTTTATTCAATAACCAAACCCTGAAGAGGACTAACTCTCCTATAACAGGATATAATTCAATATTTGCATATCCAATGGAGGATAATTTAAAATCAAACAGTAAAATCATTCTCGAACAAAAAAAAAGAGTAAACTCTGTCAACCGTGAAACGTATTGTCAATAATCCAATATCTTCAAGGAAGCCTAGGCGTGATTCTGGCTCAACTAGGAAATTAGATCGAGTTGATGAAGATCTTATTCAGCGTACAGTTTACAAAATGTATGCAGAACAAGGTGTTCCCACATTAGACAACTTACGTCGAAGACTCATTAAAGACGAAATAGATATACAGTGTGGTAGAACATGTTTGTGGAATTGCCTAAACCACATAGGTTTCAGATTTGAGACAATTAACAAAAGGCAAGTGCTTATGGAATCCAGACGTCTTCAAATGTTACGGTTAGAATATTTAACGAAAGTTAAAAAATACAGAAGTCAAAATAAATATATTGTTTATTTAGACGTAACCTGGTTTGTCAACTATGATACTCCGTCAAGAGGTTGGATTGATACTGCTAACAAATGCGTAACAAAAGCCCCTTCAAATAAAGGTAACATACTTACCATATTACACGCAGGAACTGAAAATGGATGGATTCCAAATGCACTTTCAAAATCAGCAAAGAATATTAAGGCTTCTCACCTTGATTACCATGAAGACACTACAACTGAACTTTTTGAAGACTGGTTTCAATGTAAGTTAATACCAAATATTCCGCCCAATAGCGTGATTGTATTGGATAATGCAAGTTATCACAGTAGACAATTAAATAAAGTTCCTTGCTTAAACGAAGTATGATACAAGAATATATGCACAATAATAATATCTATTTTGAGGAAAGTTATAAAAAACAGTTGATTGAAGTTCTAAAAAGTTTTAAGGTGCAAAAAAAGTATTTTTGTGGCAATTACTTCAATTAATTGAAGTTCCTCCTATTAGTTGTAAAAATTCAGCCTTACATGTAATCAAAGTAGATGATTCTTATATTAGTACTATAAATGATACTTATATTATTAACTTAGAGGATGACAGTGATGGAGATAGCGACATTGACCTCACAAAAAATTAATGTATACCTATTAAAATTCACGTAAAATTATACCACATTGTGTGAAGTATTATTCACTTCTCTCTAAGAATCTCTATTTGTTGTTTATATATTTCGTGTATTTTCTATTTGGTCATTTTTATAATTCAAATACTCAGATTTATAATCTCTAAAATTCAATATTTATCTAGACTTTATGGAGTGTTTTTATTACATACTTTTTGACTGTTCAATGCTAAGGCAATGTTTTTTAATAAATGAGCTTTAATATTTTTTACAAAAATGATTTAATTTTAATTGATGGTTTTCCAATGTAAGTTAAACTTTTGAATTGATTTGTTTTTATCCGTCGGAAATACTTGTTCCAAAATTTGATTGTACAATTTTTTTACTGATAATATAGTTTATTGAATTTGGATCATAGTCGTTCTTGAAAGCTTTATACCTGAATCATAAATAATCTCTTGACAATAGGGTGTTTACAAGTAGTTTTTTATCTTAATTGGAGATTATAAAGTTAGGATCTTATATTTCCGGACGGACTATAGCAATAGGTAAAGTGACATAAACGTTGCTGCCGAAGCTTCCGTCTGTTATTAAAACGTGAAGTAATGCGAGAGGCATCCACTCTGAAAGGAGAGCCGCAGACACCTATTCGTTGTACGTACGCCCGGCTAAATTATTTCTCGCTATTCATCGGATTTTGTAGGCAAACGATTGTGTCAATATATGTATTGCTGCAACTATACCTTTTGATTTATCTTGACTTGATAAGCCGCAAAAGTTTTTATTTAACACAATTTGTAATATCGTTTTGTAAAGTATTTTAGAAAAATATAGCTAGTAGTGAAGTCAGTTGGTTGTCAGAAAGACTTTATAAAATAATGTATTGTAATTATATATTTTATTAAAAATGATAAAAATTTTCACAAATCACAACTAAAACAGACAAAAGGTACAGTTTCAACAGTCACAGGTGAGAAAATTAACTTCTTTGGAACCTGCATACTACCAGTCAGAACCATCATTGGATATTGAAATGAAAATGAACAGGTAATTAAATTTTACGTTTTGGAACTAATCAAACCAATATTGGGTCTGGAAGCGTGTAAAAAATTGAAATTAACTGAGCGAACTGATGGAGTAAATCAAGTCCAACATGACGAGTCAATCAATTATATGGTGATAGCAAAATAAAGAATGTTTCCGAGGCTTAGGCTGCATGAAAGAGGAATACAAAATTCAGATTGAAGGTGTCAGCCCGAAAATTCACCCTCCGAGAAACGTACCGTTTGCAATTCAAGACAAATTAAAGAAGAAGTTGGCAGAAATACTGAAAGCCAAAGTAATTAAAAAGGTGCAGGAGCCAACTGAATAAATGAATTATTTGGCAATTGAAGAAGAAAGACGACATAAGAATTTGTATTGATCCTAAGGATTTGAATCAAGTAATTAAGTGGGAGAAGTATTACATTCCTACACTTGATGACATTATTAGCAGATTAGAAGGAGCAAAATTCTTCAGTGTTCTGGATTGTTTAAATGGATTTTGGCAAATAAAACTAGATGAAGAAAGTAGTAAGTTATGCACTTTTAACACACCATTTGGAAGATACAGATTCACCAGAATGCCATATGGAATATCATCGGCAGCAGAAGTTTTCCAAATTTATGGAAGAGTTGAAGGCATAACTAAGTACATAGATGACATTATCATTTGGGGAAGGACTATTGAGGAGCACAAAAAACGACTAAGAGAAGTTTTAAGAATTGCCAAAGAAGAAAACATCAAGTTTAATGAAGACAGATGCAAATTTGATACAAATCAGGTCAAGTACAGTATCCGCCAAAATAAACAGTACCGAAAATAAAAATAAAAATTAATTTTTAATTTCTGTAATGTAAGTGTTCAAAATGTTCACCATTTCGACGCAAACAAGCTTCATATCGATTTTGTAAGTCAATAAACATATTTATAAAAATTGGTTGATGTAACTGCCAAAAAATATTTTGTATTCTTTCCCGTAGTTCGGCAATATTCGCCGGCGGATTTTCTTTGTCCTTCATTATGCCCCAAATGTATGCGTCAGGTGGCGTCAGATCAGGTGAATGAGAAGGATATTCGAAGTCTGTTCCCCGAGAAATTATTCTATTTTCCGTATGAACGAAAATAATGCTCTACCAAAAACACTTTTTCTTCCGTTGTTAGAACCATTTTTAAATCAAATTTAACTGCAGCGTACTATTAATATATCAACTAATGACAATTAAGTCAAATATGACAAATCCATATTACATAAACAACTCCACAGCACTTTCTGTTTCGGTACTGTATATTTTGGCGGATACCGTACATGGTCATAATTTCGGAAAATGGTCTAAACGTTTAACAAAGGGTCTTTGTTCCTATTGGTATTCTGCATTTTTGAATATTTTCTATAGTATATAAAATACATATTAATATCAATTGGATATTGTTTTGTTAGTATTAAAATCTCAAACATTGCAAATATGTAGTCGAATTTGTCACTAATTTTATATTTTTGTAAAATTGCGTTTTTTTGGTCAATAAAAATCTAAAATCATTGTTCTCGAAGTACTTAACATACTGGTCTATGGACATTCTAGGGTAATCTGTACTTTATGTACTAGGTAATCTTAGAAGATCAAAGTAAATTTGGAAAATCTCGAACAATCCTAGAAAATTTGTGGAAACATGGGGTAGTTTTAGATAATCTGAAGTAATTTGAGGTAGTATTAGGTAATCTAAGATAATTTATAGATAATCTCTATCAAAGGTAATTTTCGTACACTAGTAACCAACCCCTAAAATTGTACAGGTGATGGAATACCAGCCTGTTTATTGTTTATATTTTAATCTGTTATCTTAAGAATTTTTTTCAGTATAAAAAAGTTATCATTGATTGGCTTCTTTAAGGGCATATTTAATAGATTTTAAACATGACTGTTTTTGCACTTCAGTATCTTTAAGTGGTGTGAGTAGAGCTTTAGAAATTACTCCTCCTGGTTATTAAATTGATTAGGCCAATCACATATTATTTCAGTAAGCAAGAGAAATATGTCAAAAAATGTAGCAAAACTGTTGAATTATTTGATATAAATACATGTATCCAACTTACATTATGATCACCATTTAATGTTTGTGATATATTAGACAGACCATCGTCTGTTCCATAATCACTAGTACTGGCATTTCTGTAAATAGATAGTGATGGATCTGGAGACAAAATACTGTCCAATAAAAATGGTAGTGGTTTATCCCGCAGTGCATCTATTTTTTCAAAATGACCATTTTTCTTTAATAATGACCTAAAAGCAAAACACAATATTTTGGGCATGGCATGATTTTACTTACACACTGCTGCTTATAATAGAAAGGAATATAAAAAACATACTTACACTGTCATATTTTCTAATATAATGTATTTTAAATTATGCTGAGTTCTAATTTTAACGAAAATCTCAATAATTGATTTCATTGATCTCTCTGTAATTTCTCTCCTCTTCAACTGTTTACTCTCAAAGTAATCATTATAAACATTGAGCAAAAGTCTAATCACTCTGTCTTGAGTTTGGTTTTCCCTATTTTTTGAATAATATTCCCTTTTATAAAGTATTTTGCATTCCAAAAGGACATATTGCATGAGAAATTGTGTATATTCTTCAGAGAACGGATACAATTGTGTAACCTACAAAACAATAATTATATCATGAACTCTATATTATCTCAACTTAAGCTACAATTGCTACAATAAAAATATCGCCAAAATAATAATATTTAAAATTATTTTTCCAATCTTAAAAAAACTGCTCACAACTAAATATGTTTGATTTAATTGACTGCCCTTACCTTGAAAACAGTTAAATTGTATTCATGTAAATATAACACTTCATTTCTAACAGTATCAGCAAATGTTGGAACTTCCCTATATACTTTTCTTTTTGTTTTCATTTTCCTACAAAAATAAAAAGTTTCAGAAGGAATTTTAAGAGTTGCCTGTAGAAGTGAATTATGTATCTTTGTTTTATTTCTTCTGATGTTCCTGAATTCCTTCTTCTTCCTTCTTGTCACTTCCATTGAATTATTAACTTAAGAGAACTTTAAATTGATTTTTTTTGTTATTATTAATTTACAGTAAATTGTATTAAAAAATGAACTTGACAAATT
The DNA here is from genome assembly GCA_947563755.1 of Lochmaea crataegi. NCBI lineage: Eukaryota > Metazoa > Arthropoda > Insecta > Coleoptera > Chrysomelidae > Lochmaea > Lochmaea crataegi. Next base: position 35,115,625 of record OX387429.1, read on the forward strand.
TTTTAACAAACTCAAGTGTAAAAAATATCTTGGGGCTTTTTAAAAAAATTGATTTATTACAGTGGTCCATTTATCTTCAAAATATCTTCTACTGGGTGGTGTGGTATTGTTTTTTCTTGGATTCTTCTTTATTTTTTGGAATCATGTGTGTCAACAAAAAAAAAACTAGTTTATATGATTTATAATTAATAGTTTTATTGTACCTGCCTGTAAATTAAACTCATACAAATGAAAAAATATATATTTATAAAAAAAATTTAGTATGAATTTGTGTTATATAAAGATATTGAAATTTATTTTTTAGAAAGCTGTAAATGTAAATAAAGTTTGTATTATTTACTTATTTGAAAAATGGGGTTTTTATGTGGAACTACTTAAACATTTTCTTTTGCCGGAATAACAAAAGAGTGTGAACCACACTCAGTATTACTGAATGCTGAAATTTATACTCCTCAGTCCTAGGTCTTTCTAATATTATTTAAGGGGGGGGGGAGAGGGGCAAGGATTGAATTTTTTTTGCATTTGTAAATTTTTTTCGACTGTATGCATAATGTCAAGAATATTGTGTCAAAATTTCAAGTCGACCAAAAGGAGTATTTTTATACCTGTCGGATTTTTACACCAACCCTACCTGAGCGCGCTATTGTTACCTGGCAGATGTTTCCTTCTCTATATAATACCAAATCTTACCCGCCAGTTTTATTTATAGAAATTTCAACGTAAGTACAAACGAGCTTATACCTGTACTGTATATTTTGTCAGTGTAGAGTATACAATTTAATGTAGCAGTAAATATGTCGGAGGCTTCATGCAGGACAACAATGAGAGTTTGAACCAACTTATTTGGAAAATCTCACCAAAGCACTTGAATGGAACCTCTGTCATCGTTGAAATTGCAGCTTATGTGGCATCCAGTGTTTTCAATGAAGGTTCTTTTGCTTTACTAACCTTCTTGCAAGACATGGGAATCAGTAATGAATCAAACGCTCATGTCTGGGCGCGATTAACTGACTCCATACGTATAAGCCGAGCTGATCAGGAAGCTGGAAGACAAACTAAAGAAGACATGATTCTTCGTAGATAGGACCAAAAAGTTCCTTTAGACACCATGGATGACAACATCCTTTATGGACCTGGCATTGATGATTCAGGGAGAGGTAAGCCGATAAAATTATCTTATGAACATTTTATACCAGATTTTTTAGTGTTCAAAACTTTAAAGCGTTTTCCCCACAACTCACGTTTTCAAAGTTGGTGCCCCTCATAACTTCAAAACTACAACACCTATCCTTTTGAAATTTTGAACACTATTTCTGTACATAAACGAGGTAATTCTGGAGTTTTTTTCAAATTTTTTAATAACAAATTAGCCGATTTTTTTCGCAAAAAATGGCGTTTTCCTCTTCAAAGTGTTCCAAAAAAGTGAAAAATTGAAATTTTGAAAAACCCTCCCAGCGTTACCTGGGGAAAACTATTATCTAACGAATGAACTTTGATTTTTTGATTTCAGATGATCCAGCACCAAGTTATGAGGGGCACCGCAATTCTACTTTTTTCCGAGACAAGTCCGAATAATTGCTGCCATTGCCTTTTTTCCATATTTCTTCGTGAACATTTTACACAATATTCTTCAAATGTCACAGTTTAATGTACCATTGGTATTAATGAAGAGATCTTAACTGTGTCGTCACAAAAAATTCACAAAAACATGCCTTTTTTGTATGAATTAACCTTACCACCCCTTAAACTAATAATCTACAATTTGTTAAATAATTCAATTGCAGATAGTCATTTTCATTGGTTTACATATTAGTAAAAGTAGTTCTACTTGAAAAGTTTTGTTAAAATGAAATTACCAATTTTAATCATTACATACTTGATAAATTCCTGAGCAATTCTTCTTGACATCTCACTACTGAAATCATATTCAAAGTGGGATTGCATAAAGTTATACTTGGTGAATTTTGAAGAACCATCTTTTGATGCCCGCATTATATGACCTGTGAACAACATACATAAATACAGGCTCGGCAAATACCAATTCATCTTCCATATGTAGAATCTCATATGGAACCTCATAATAGTATATTATGCAACGATCATGTATTAATAACCATTACATGAGAGATGCATATGCTATTTTTTCTACACCCGATAAATAATGAAGAAGTATAAGAAGTATATATATATATATAAAACCAGAAATATTGGGGAAACGGCAAGTTTATGAAACTGAACTCTTCTTACTAATTTAACAAGCTTTCGGAAACTTTTATTTCCATTATCAAGTTACAGTAAATTGAGGATTGATATAAAATGGTAAATATATATTAAATGTTAAAATTGGTATTTGAATTTTTTTAAAAATATTAAAATATTGTCATTATGACAGATAAACAATTTCATTTTTTTCTTTCTAATAAGTTATAAAAATTATGTCAAAAAATGGAGAGTGTAGGTTATGATAATGTCAAATTATTATAAGTTTTTTAAAAAAAATTAATTTTTGATTAAGAATTAAAATTTGAAATCTTATTATTGTGATCAATAGATAGTAAGTAGTGATAAATACCACTGAGATTCTTATGGTCACTCTTCTTGTTAATAGTATAAGGTTCCTGAGATATATGAGCCATTTCTAAGAAAAGTCTTTTTTTAGTATTTGTTTGTATGTCCAAAATATTAACAGAATCAAAATCCATAACGTGGTCTTTATCAATTACATGTTCTGCCAATGCACATCTTTCAGGATGTAATCTACAATCACTTTTATGTAAACTTAAACGACTTTTTAATTTTTGACTGGTGTGGCCAATGTAGTTTTGTCTTTCAATTTTGTAAAAATAGATTTTATCGTGAAACATGTTTTATTGGCAATTTTAATGTTATGTATTGGTTTGAAAATCAAATACAATAGAAGATGTTTTTTACTAAGATGTAGACGAGAAGGAATCACACCGAAACATATTACTGATTCTACTGTTCCATTGATAGACCTTTTATATCGTCAAAATGTCTACATAAAGAAGAATACCAATTTCATATTAAGGTTAGGAAGTAAAATCATTAATATTGAAATATCTAATAATCAAAAAACAATTGTAAACCTTGAACATAATTTGAGTTTTTTAAAAACGGAAATAATACATTTAACATCAGAATATATTTTTTATTTTATTACAATTGTTTTTTGATTATTAGATATTTCAATATTAATGATTTTACTTCCTAACCTTAATATGAAATTGGTATTCTTCTTTATGTAGACATTTTGACGATATAAAAGGTCTATCAATGGAACAGTAGAATCAGTAATATGTTTTGGTGTGATTCCTTCTCGTCTACATCTTAGTAAAAAACATCTTCTATTGTATTTGATTTTCAAACCAATAAATAACATTAAAATTGCCAATAAAACATGTTTCACGATAAAATATATTTTTACAAAATTGAAAGACAAAACTACGATTCTCAATCTATCAAATGTAATATATTGAATACCATGTAAAAACTGTAATAATAAATACATTGGCCACACCAGTAAAAAATTAAAAACTCGTTTAAGTTTACATAAAAGTGATTGTAGATTACATCCTGATAGATGTGCATTGGCAGAACATGTAATTGATAAAGACCACGTTATGGATTTTGATTCTGTTAATATTTTGGACATACAAACAAATACTAAAAAAAGACTTTTCTTAGAAATGGCTCATATATCTCAGGAACCTTATACTATTAACAAGAAGAGTGACCATAAGAATCTCAGTGATATTTATCACTACTTACTATCTATTGATCACAATAATAAGATTTCAAATTTTAATTCTTAATCAATTTTTTTTAAAAAACTTTTATAATAATTTGACATTATCATAACCTACACTCTCCATTTTTTTACATAATTTTTATAACTTATTAGAAAGAAAAAAATGAAATTGTGTATCTGTCATAATGACAATATTCGAATATTTTTAAAAAAATTCAAATACCAATTTTAACATTTAATATATATATATATATATATATATATACAGGGTGTTTTCAAATGACACTTACAACGTTGGCATGTAGAAACCTCTCGTAAAATTGGACAAAATGATATAAGGATTGAGGGGTCCAGCCTATTTACTTTTCGAGATACATGGTTTTAAAGTTATGGAAAATTAAATGTTTTAATTTGTTAACTTCAAAATGGATGAATATATTGATTTGACATTTGGCAAGTTGTTTTTAAATGTAAAAGAGCATGTTTTGATGGAAAAATATGTTTCAATTCTTGATCCAGAGGTGTACATTTGGAAGAATATGTCAGCTTTCCCCTCTCATTTTGTACGCCACTGGCATTTGAAGCTATTTTTATTTAATTTTGTATTCCTTAATGGTTTTCACGTGAAAAACGCCTAATCTTTACATATCAAAAAATTTGTAGTTTTCAAGATATTAAATGTTTTTATGAAGTCATAAGATCACTTTTTAATAATGAAATAAAAAAATTTTTTTTTGAATTTTTTTTAACAACTACGTATAAATGGAAATGGACAAAATTTTGACCATCTCTTGTAATTTGTTGGCTGCTTAGTGAAAAATTATGTTTGAATGGGATATTATTTAACTTTGTAATTATCTAATTTTTTATTGTAATTCTTTTGTTAATAAAATCACAAATTTGGAAAAGTATTTTCAACAATCTTCTCTCAATGTTTTAGATGCATTGCAGTTTCACAAATTAGTTCCTGTTCCATATTTTTTATTTTATTATTAAAAAGTGATCTTGCAGACTTCATAAAAACATTAAATATCTTGAAAACTACACATTTTTTTATATGTAAAGGTTATGCGTTTTTCACGTGAAAACCATTGGGGAGTACAAAATAAAATAAAAATATCTTCAAATTCCAGTGGCGTTAAAAATGGGAGGGGAAAGGTGACATATTCTTCCAAATGTACACCACTGGATCAAGAATTGAAACATATTTTTCCAACAAAACATGCTCTTTTACATTTAAAAACAACCTGCCAAATGTCAAATCAATATATTCATCCATTTTGAAGTTAACAAATTAAAACATTTAATTTTCCATAACTTTAAAACCCTGTATCTCGAAAAGTAAATAGGCTGGACCCCTCAATCCTTATATCATTTTGTCCAATTTTTACGAGAGGTTTCTACATGCCAACGTTGTAAGTGTCATTTGAAAACACCCTGTATATATATTGAACACAATAACAGTAATTACTCGTATTTCTATAAGAAATTCTACAAAATTGTAATTAATGGTATTACCTCGGGAATTTCTTAAAAATATCAAGATTATTTATTGTGCAGTTTGAAAAGTTTATTCTAAGTCTCACTGATCTGGAAGTGGAAGGAATATTTACATTTATTTCATTCTTGAAAATAAACAATCAAACATTTTCGGAGAAATATTATTTGTATTTCTCCAGTCCATAAACCGTTGATATACCTAGTTTTTTGTACACTTTCTTAGATTTTTGGGGCAAAATATTTAGTACTGCATTTTCTGCTCTCTCCGATATGTGAAGAGGAGTCAATGGTAATTCTTCTATATTGCTGATATCAGACATTTTGATAATATAATTATCGAAGTTTAGCTATATTCTCCGAAAATTTAATACCTACTGATTTTGACAAATAAAACAATTAGATAGGAATCTAGGACAAATGTCAAATGCACAGCATGCTTATTGAAAAATTATGGCTTTCTATTGATTAAAAATCTGTATCATAATGGAACTCGTTATGAAACGGATTATGGGTATATAAGTGTATTATTATAGTACAGATGTAGAAAAATTAAATTATATATTTCCAAGTTAGAACAGCATTCTTACCCCCCCCCCCCCACAAAACGCCCACTTCTCTAAACATTGTCTCTGTTATTCTATAGCTTCCTCTCTTCCACTCACAGAATCGCTATACTGAACAGGAACATAATTATTTGCTGAATCTGTATATCAAACTCAACTGAAGATCAAATAGTTCTACTTTATTAGTTAAAACAAATAACACATTGTTCTGAAGAGAAATAACTAAAAACTTAACACTTTTACATGAACATAATTCAGAATAATGAATGACAATGTAAAGAATGATTATATCAACTAAAAGATACATTTGCGACAAATCAGCCATACTACACACATACTGTTAATCTGTCAGTAATTGCTCTTGTCCTGGTTAACATTTTTTAATAAATGTTCAATCTATTTAGAGCAGTAATGTGTTAAGTGCAAGAATTTTAGTACAACAAAAATATATTCACCCCGTGCTTGCATTTTCCTAAGTTGACATTGCTGTACACAAATTGGAGTCACTTGAGGGTTACTGGAAAACATTATCTCCTGAAAGAAATCATTAAAAACTGTAGGAACAATTTAATTTACAACATGAAAGTGTAGTAATTTTAAAGAGCTAGTATATAATGGCATGCAATTTCGCTGAGCATTAAAGTAAGTCCAATATTTAGGTTACACTACTATAAGAATTGAAATGCTTCCTTGAGGTAAATTTTATTTACTTCAAAGTTTATTAGAAAAATGTTTCAAATCCTAAACAAATCAATATCCATTGTAGAAGCACCAACAATTAGGAAGAACTTTTATATATAAGCAAAGCATACCATTCTTTAATTACATTAAACTGCAGTCATATCATATTAAGTATACATGTTCCAAAGTCACCTCTACATCATGATCATTTACTCTGCATTATAAAGAGATTTATATTTTCTCTAATTTTCTCATTATAAAAATTTACTTTGAATTCTATTAAGAAGGTAAGTAAGAGCTTTGGGGGGTCTTGAGTTAAAAAAGTAAACAAGTGGAAATTAAAGCATTCTCCAAGGACACTACCTATACAATGACTTTCTCAAGTTGCTTTACTTTCAAAAATATTTTATTGAAATTATCACAGAACATATCAACACTACAATATTCAAAGTATTGTCATATAATCCCGTAATGAAGTTTGATGAATTATCTATAATAAAACAAACACCAAAATTATACCTATACCATATTAAATATTTATTGATTAAGAATTTGTATGATAAGTTGCTGAATTATAATTATGTGAGTTCAAAAAGTAGGCTGATGTGCCAAGGTGTGCTATATGAAAATAAATAGAAATTACGTTCAAGAAAACCTATGAGGGTAGCTGCGTACATTTAACAAATAATTTAGTTTGATAAGTAAAGCAGTACTTACCTTAACACTGTTTAATATTATTGTAGATCAAAAAAGACGAGAAAAAGGATACCATAAATCTGTTTTTATTAGCAGCCACCATTGTTCGTAGTTCGTATTCAATTTAGTATAGGTTTTTTATTTTTTAATCTTGCAACTATTTGGTTCTCAGTTTTTCGGTTTATCCAATACTTGCACCGAGTGTAAGCTGTGTAAGTCATAGCAGTCATAGATAACGTGTAAGTTGGTGTAGGGTGTAGGTAGCGCTATTTTCCAGTGCTGCCAGTATCAATTTGGATAGAAAACTTTGTGAGTTTCTTTAGCAAACGGCAATGTTTGAAATACTAAAATATTGAGCTGGAAATATTTAATTTATTCAAAGGGAAGAAGCGAATAATATCTAATTTTATATCTTGATGTTGGCGACCTACAACTTTTTTACGTCATGACATGACACTCAACCAATAAGATAAAGGAGCATTTTCCCTTTAAGACCAGCAGTTACACTGTTGCCTATATGAAAAAAATCATTTGTGAAACAAAATGATCAACCTTTTTGTAGAAAGCATAATTCAATACTTATATTCAAGAAGTACATTTATCAAACTTTCATAGACATATTATCAATAATTGGAAGTGCTATTTTTCACCTATAAAAAATAGAATAAGTTCCCTAGATTGCCGCAAGATAGATGTATAACCTCATTTCAGTTGTTTCACATTGTTTAAAATATTGATAGCAAATAGAAATAGAATCGAATACTACAATATCCTTTTTATTTTGGGATATCGTTCGGCTACAGTAATGATTGCTTTTTTAGTTACCTATGGTGAAGTGAATTCAAAAAGTTGAACCGGCAACACTGGTGAATTGTTCCCTTATGTGACATGGCGTCAGATAGAAAAGTTTATTCGTAAAGGAATTTAAGCGTTATTATTGTTTTTATGACATCATTTGGCAAAGCGGCTTATTGTAAAAGCCACAAGTATTTTCTAGAGATTTGCATTGATGGTAATGCATGCAAGGAAAACTCAGCGGATAAACGATGGGTAGGCATTAAGGTCTTAGGCTACAGATTCAATGTAACATTCCAACAAATTCTTATTGCTTTTGTAGCCACATGATTTTTCTATATTTTATTAATAGTATTTTTTTCTTGTCCAGGTACTTCGAGAAGCACCAAACCCATCCCTATCAGGTAAACAATTTATATTAAAAAAATATGGGCATACCTATACAGTATAAATAAATTGGATATTTCACTATTTTTTTTTGACATAATCAGATCAATTACTTACTGTTTAAGATTTGTATCCGGAAATATCGGATTTTAACAAAAAAAACTTATAAAACCTGGATATTCAATTTGTTTATACTATTTGTGAAATTAAAAATCTTTTTGTACTATGAATATCAATCTACCTAATGAGGTCATTACTATGGGATTCATATTTAAAAACAATCGGAAGTTTGTATTTTCTCTTCAATATAAAAATGTAAAGAAAAATAAAAAATGCCAGAAGGTTGTCAAAACAATAATAAAGATGGCTGACATTAAAATCAGCTAACCTATATAATTAGCTGTAAATGTTATAAATTGTATCTGTATCTTTATTTCATTAACAAATCATAGTATAATATGCCAGTTATAAACCAAGTTACTATTAATAACTGTGTGTACATAAAAATGTTGATTATTAATTTTTTCCAAAAATAATAAAAATTAGACAAAGTTGATCAAATCATATTGAATTTCAACAAGGCTGCTTAATTCCATATACTCACCTTCAATAACAATAGCTGATAGCTACATTTATTGTACCAAGCTGATTACATACAAGAAAACTTGGATTTTATAGATTCACAAAGCTGTGTAATAAGAAGTACAAGTGGTTTTACTTTTCTTACATACATTTTTAGTGAAGTATATAAATCAAATTTGTATTGATTGTTTTATATTGGTTAAAATTAGGTTTGAAAAATAGATTTTGGCACAAATTTGTGAATTTATTAATATTATTTTACTCATTGTTGGGTTTAAAATAGGCAAATACCTGTATAATCAAAATATATAGGTAACCTTGATTAATTTACATCCATAATATAAAAAAAAGTACTACATTGGTTGAGAGTAAGGTTATGAGTTTATTTAGGTACAAAAATTTAAATTCCATGGTATGTTTGAACTTCCATCTTTCACAATTTTAATTTCATTAATAAAATTTATTAAAGTATCAATATTTATTTCATTTACATTTGGGAATAGTTTTTATTCTGTAATTTGTATGATTGTTTAATTGAATTTTGTATTATTGTATTAATAATTCCATTACTATGTTCCAGAGTTCCAAGTACAGTTCATCAAAAAATTATGGATCAAGTAGTGATAGATATGAAAGGATCCGAGACTCGCCCAATGGGAATTACAGGTCAGACAGTCCTGATTCACAATCACCTAGGGACCGAGATAGATCTTATCAATCGAAAAACTCCTATATACAGAAAATCCGAGAAAAGGAGAGAGAAAACAGAGACTATAAAATGTCCAGAGATAAGTATTCAGGTATTGTTCACTCAACAGCTGTATCTTAGTTAGATTTTAACTGAAAACATTATTTTCTGTACATGTTTTTATTTGAAATAGCATCATTTTTAACACGCTTTTATTAGCTTCACCCATATGTTGTTGAAATGTTTTCCAGCTCTCACTTTTCAGGTACAAGCAATCTATTAGCTTTGTACTTTTGTTTTTGATGGGTATGTTGATTTAGTTCAGCAACTTTATTGTAAATTTTTTAGGAAATACTTTGGTTTGATCATCTGTGGGTTTTGACTGCCAGATCTGATCAATAGGGCAACAGCATTAGAATGTGGAATATCGGGAGCAGATATTAATAGGAGGGCCAAATTACTGAACTATAAACTATTATTTTGGGTTGGGTTGATAGACTACTGGCAAACTTTCACACAAAATAATATATATTAAAATGAATCTTTTGTTGCAGAAATCAAAATTATTTCCTATTATTCTTGATTACATTGTTTCTTGCCTACCATTTCATAATATGACATTGAAGTTTTTGTATTGTATGTTTTTTGGGGTGAATATTCACTATTTAGTTCTCGAGGTAAGTCTCGGAGGCTAGTAGGGTAACGTTGTTTTTTTTCCTAGTTCATACAATTTGTCCAGGTATTGCCATGTCATTTTAGAATTGATTAAAGTTAACACAAATAGAGAACTGTACAGGCCGTCACAGGCACCGAAAATGTCCGGCTGCTTGGCAACTGATCACATATTCAAGAGTCTCAGAGGCATCCAGTAAACATCGTTTCTAGATAAAAGCTTATTCTTGTTTTGTTTGTTGTTGAGTGACGGGTTGCTCCTATATGAATGAAGAGCTTTTATGTATATTGAACTGGGCACACTTTCATATAGTGTAAATCTATGGCCTGTACACTCTTATCCCAGTTCCGACTATGGTTTTCACTGAATTATTTTATAAACTAATAGTTTGGGTCACCAGTATTTATTAGAAATAAAAATTCGATTGTTTTTTATTCAATTAACAGATAGTGCCAGGTCTCCAAAGGACAAGCGAAGTAGAGAGTCTGAACATAAGATTGGCACTGATAGAAATGATGAAAAAAGTATCATGCACTCGATAAAGACTTCTCAATTATCATCGAGAGATAGAAAACCGATGCATAACAATTGTATAGATAAGGTAGGTATTTTATAAATTTAATTATTCAATCTCAAACAATTTGGTATATTTAACATAATTATTCTATTGTTTTCCAAGAGAGATGACAGAGACAGAGTGGCAAGAGTAGGTGATTGGTCTGAACATGTCAGTTCATCTGGAAAAAAGTATTATTACAATTGCAAAACTGAAGTATCCCAATGGGAAAAACCGAGAGAATGGATGGAACGAGAAAGAGATCGTGATCGATTTAGAAACAGAGATCGAGATAGAGAATGTGATAGGAATTACAGCAGTTGTAGCCGTTCCAATTTGAGTAAGAATTTTTTTTCATCTAAATAAAGGAATACATATATTATACAAATAAAGATTTTTGATTTTGTTGATGTAATGTGAATTGTTTAAATGAAATAATGTAGAATTAATCGTTAATCTAGGGCACGAAAAACATTCCAACTCACGAGCGGCAAATAGTGGTAGCAGTACTAGTACAAAGGAACACAGCCGAGAGAGTGCCACCAGCAGTCGACACTGGAGCAGCAGTAGCAGCAGAGATGATGGTGATACATCCTCCAAAGATTCTTCGAGACTATCGCAAAAACAACAAGAAGAAAATGTTCAGACCACTCAAGATATGGACATCTCGCCAGGGGATAGTACTCCTACTTCTGAAATTTCTTATTCAACTAGTACATCTCAACAGGCAAACGACCAAACAACTGCCGTGGGGCCAGTACTATTAGCTAACGCCCTACCGAAACTAATTTCCCATCCAATCCACATCCCGTCCACTCAGATGGGAAGGACGGAATTATCACCCCAAAATACGCCAATTCAATCGACGTCAACAATTTCCAATGCGCCAGGACCACCAGTTACTCTAGCGTTGACCACATCTTTACCAAGAATGATATCCCAAAGCACATCCAGTTCTGAAAGTTCAGAAAAGATTTTGCAAGGTCAGCAGAGGCCAGTGACCACTACGGCATCGACAACTGCAACAGCCGGGGATAGTGGAGTACTGAGTACTCTTACTGTTGACATTAATCATTCAGGAATTATAGTCGAGGGACCGCCCACGCCAACGCACTCGGAGACGCTGGATTGTGCAAAGGGTAAGTAGTGTTTTGAATATTTTATTTTTAAAAACAAAAAACACTAGTTTACAGTTTTTATACCCAGCTAAAAGTTGTTAATTTAGGTAAGAGTTATCCAGTAAAATGGTAGTATGAATGATGAAAAAATTGGAAATTGCCTTTTTTTAGTTTCTGAATCGTTTTCTCTTATATTGGACCAACAGTAATCCCCTAAAATGTTTTCATTCCAAAATCTATGTTGTCATTCTTAGAAGAAAAAAAAATGTTTCCCCTGTTCATCACTCAAATGCAAGTGTAGGAAATGAATTTTCACCAATGGCATATTAAAGATAGACCAGCCTTCACACATTATTACCTATACAATGTTTTGGTCTCAACATAAATCAAGATGAGTACAATGCACGGTAGCGTATCATTTCGGAAGGGTTCATTTTAAATTTATAGACTAAATGATGTACTTTATTAATTTTTTTATTGAATAAGTGTAAACTATATAAAAAATCGTAACTCTTAGATAGGTGAATTTTTAAAACACCTATGAAGGATTTTAAAGTTTTGCAAATGTTAATATAATATTGAAAGGTTTATTTTGTTCTTACAAAACTAAGGAATGAATGAAAGTTCATTAAATTTATACACAATAAAATAGAAGAATTAAATCAATAATCATAATAAATATTCATTGTTCTCGACAATTACTTACAATTATATAACAAGGATTACAACGTAAAGTATCTAACACCCAAAATCGAACTGTTTGACAGTTTGATAAATCACTTTATCTGCAGTTTTTAATTTATTCATTTCTTGCTGAAGTCGAATGTCTATATATCGAATCCCTCGTCTTATACCTATGCTACGCTTATGTTAATATAACCTTACTTGTGACATGACCAATTATCCTTCTTATTCCATTATTCCTTGTATTTTTACAAACAACAAATTTTCTCACCATCATAAATGTCTTCAAAGCACTTGAATAAACAAATTACAATACAAAACCAAATAAAAGCACAATTATAATTAAAATCATATTGACACATCTCTCAAAAAGTAGTTTTTGAATGCTTTTCACTTTTTTTCTTACATTTTAATCGTAAAATACTGCAAAAATCGTAAATATAATCATAATTACGATTATTGTTATACAAGATTTGGCATCATGTAAGGAGAAAGTCTCGTCTTAAATATGTTGGGGACATCCAAAATGTAAATAAGGCTTGTCTATATTTATTACGTCATTGGTTTTCACTTTGCTTTAAATCTTGATAAAAAGTAAATCTCTTCATGAGATCATTTAATTTATCTTGGTTAATTAAATGGGAAGTGTTGAATTGAAGAGAAATCGTCAGAATCAGTGGAAATGGATTTAACTTCAACATCACTTTCATCATGCGGAAATTAAGCACACGCTTTGAACGTGAAGTCAAGTAGCCTTTGTATTTATAGGTTAATCGTTCACATTTGACGCGGGTGAAAGCTAACTGTCACTCGATACAAAGTCAAATCTAAAAAGTCACTAATAAGTTACTAGATTTTCTCAGTGTTGCCATGTACACAATACGTTAAATGATTCTCTACTAAATAATGTTTAAGCTGCAGCGGTGCAACAAGCGAGGCAACAAAGTGCTTCTTAAAGTTAAGAGCAACTTACAAAAGGCATGCTTAAATTCTTAATGGGGCAAACGGGCATCAGACACCTAAACAATCCTGCTACGGAGACATTTATAATAATATATCAAGCTGTTGTATATATAGAGCGTATAGATGTCAACGTCAAAACTAAGAAAGTGACGTTTTAAATATTTTATAGCTGGTTGCAAGAGTTTTAATTTATTATACTGAATTTAAATTGAAATTACTAGAAAATATAATATGGAAAGCGAATCAGACACTGAAATGAATGTTACCCCGCCAAAAATTAGAGAAGCAGAATAAATAGTATCATTAAATTTATTGCCAGAAAATTCGAAAAAATTATATATGAAAGCCTATAATCACTTCCTAAATTGGAGGGAAGAGAAAAAATAAATTCATTTATAAACAGGCAATTAATAGTGGTGGACAAAATATAGGTTTCTACTCGCATATAATGGCTAATATTCACTTAGGTGTTTATGTCACTCGCCTGCGGCTCGCGTTATAAACGCACCTTCGTGAATAATAGCCATCATTATATGCTTGTTGAATAATATACTATTATTTTGTTGTAGATGCCTGTGAAATGTCCAGTACCAAATTGTACTAGTAATTATGCTTCCAACAGTGAATGGTATATTACTGTATTTAAGTTTCTGCAAAATTATAAGCCTGAAGAACAAATGGTTGAAAAGTATCCATATTTTAAATAGACTAAATTAAAAATTAACTACATTTTTGAGGTGTAAAGCTTCATTTTACTTACATTAGCAACGGAGTATGTTAACAAAAATAAAGATAAATTTCACTTTTGGGATTTCTGTTCATGCAATCAACCTCAAACCAATTTTCTTCTAGAAATGATGTACCTATTCTAGCCAATGTTTTTATAAATAACTATTCAAAAACAATTCATGAGAAATTACAAGCAAGTAAGAAACATATAAATAATAATCATGAAACAAAATGTCAACAATTTTTTTTTAAATTACAATAGTTCTATCCAGTTTAAAGCTTTTAAATACCTACTTATTATATTGCTTTTTAAGAATTCTGTTGTACCGTTGAGTGATATATATATATAAGAAGGGGCGCAACCTCGTAAACGATTTTGTGCCGCAAAATGATGTTGGCGGAAAGATGTCGCCACTCGCATTTTCTCTAGGAATTAAGTAGTCTTATACTGACCGTTCAAGAGTTAGAACTGGGAACGGAATTTGTAGCTCTGGAATCTCTCAAGTGTGTATGGTGTATTGTAGTCGATAATCCCACTAAATAGGAAGGAACAGAAATGCAAGTGGATAAAAAAATCGGATAAATTACGTCACCCTAGCAACGCTAGTATTTACTGTTCGTTTATCAAGCATTGCGCGGCGCATCAGTTTGACAATTGTAAAGGTCAAAAACAGAATTAAACAGCAAATAATCGACCCTATTCTGTATCAGGTTATGTTATTTAACGACCATCGTTAAGCGTGAATTTCTGTAATACAACGATATGACCAAAAATGCAGATTCTGTATAATCATTAGCATAGTTATTTGAACGAGAATCGTTATTTTATAATCGTTATTTTTAAAAAGCCTGTTGTTCAAATAACTGTACCTGTTTGGCAGCTTGTTATGTCTTAACGGTCTTGCTAAGTGAAATAAATGAGGAGAATCTAATCTAATTTTGATATATATATTCGTGGTAGTGGTGATATGTCATTTTTAGCAACCCAACATATTTAACATATTTGTGAAACAGTGCTTCTTTAATTAATTTCGAATGGCTGCTTTGAGAAATGCTGAACATTTCTTGAATTTCGTTCTATTGAACGAAGTGGTAAACTTAAATCAAAGGTAATTCATTGAAAGTATATTTTTGTGTCTGATTTATCGTCTTAAAATGATTGTTATTCCAGGCATCATTTGAGAATCGAAAGGCGACGATTGAGAGATCATAGTGATCCATTTCAAATGGCCAGAGTGGAATTCATCAAGTTTTTTAGAGTTCCAAAAGATTTGGCCAGGTATTTAATAAATCTCTATAGACCCTTTAGTCTATCACAGCGATCAACAGCTTGATGGTAGGTATTGGAATTTACTGAGTAGCTTCACTGATTTTATTACTAATCAGCTACTGGACGAATGGATTATATTTCCTAGAACAGAGGCTGAAAGAATTGTCAAGAAAGAAAAGTAAGAAGAATATACTAATAGTCCCGTTTCTTTCGTATTCACTTTTTTGGCGAATTGCTCCCACAAATTGTTTATGAATTTAACCTCACATGGTTTGTTCTTCCCTCTAATCGCAATAGAATTATTCTCTAAGAATTCCAACAGCATCTCATGCTGTGCCCTTGTTGTTTTTGGAAGACGTACTTGTTTTTCCATTTGAATATTTAGGTATAACACCTGAATTTAAAGTTTCCTCACGTTAAATTGCACAGGTGACGCACTATCTGTCATGCGTTTTAATGGTATGTTATATAAGGGTTATACTCTAACGGGACCGAATCCATCTCTTTTTACATTCGTTGAAGGTGTATCACTCCATCTCGCTTCATAACAATCAAAACTTACTTCCTTTTTAACATAGAATTTTAACATATCGTTAAGGAAGCTCGATACGTAATCATAGAAGGGTTAACAATATAGTAAAATACGATCGTTATTTTAACATAACAGACTATCGTTAAAAATAACATACATGTTACGGAATACGGCTGAATATTCCAGTTAGTATGTCGAAATTTGGAAATATTCGCGAAGCAGAAAAGTGTGTATTTAATCTAGGCATTAAACGATTTTGTTGTGTGTTATTGTTATTATTTTTAAAAATGAACCCCAAAAGCCATATTGGTTTTATCAAGAATATGAACAAAACTCAAAAAAAGATAATTCAAGTTTTTTAAAATTTCCTAATAAAAATGAAAATATCCTGAATTAGTGGAAAAAAATTGTGGTAATAAACTATTTGGAATTTAGAAAAGTGCGAATTATCAAATAAAGTTTTGTGTGAAGAACAATTTAGTTCTTTAGACTTTATTATTGTACAACAAAAGCAAAAGATTCTAAGGAAAAATGATTCACCAAAAAGTTATTGTGAAGTTATGTTTTTTTTAATTTCAAGTGTTTTATCCAAATATGGTACATTTCTTATTATTGATATTAATGTTCATACTTTGTAATGTTTACCTTTATTTTCATTCATAAACATGTAAAATTTAAGTAAAAGTTAAAAACTTTAATATTTCACAAAGTATTTTATTGTGCAATATAAAATTATCAGAGCAGCATAAATAAGAAATTATGATCAGACACTTAAGTACAAAAAAATATTATTAAATAAAAATATTAACTCTATTGTAGCAAGCCATATCGAAAATATAGATGAACCTTAAACAATTGACCTTTGCAAAAGACGTTTTTCAGACAGACTTGGATGGTAAGCTTATTAAATTACACTTTTAAATTTTTCAACAAAATAATCTTTTTACGGCTTCGGTTTTTTGTGATTTCGCGAATGCCTTCGATGATTTTGATAAATAAACTGGTATATTATGGCATCCGACAGTTTGAATCTTACCTTGAGTGTAGAAAACAACTGGTATGAGCAAATGGTGAAGTTTCGGAAAATTTGCCAGTTAGCAGTGGAGTACCCCAGGGTTCACTTCAAAACTTTATTTTGCAACGTCATCGACTTTTTATCGTAAATAAACCATACCATAATTTTTGGGAATTTTTAAATTAATATTCAATACTTGAAAAAAATTTGGTTACGTGACGCAGTCTCTTCAGACTTTAATTTTGATGTAGGTATGTTCATTAATAATAAATAAAATATAATTTTTTTTATATACCACGTTTTTAAAACGAACTAAAAAGTAAAAAATAATTTTTCTTGCAACTAAAAACTTGTTTGTTTTATTTTATTATAGTTGTTTCGCCATTAGGAGAGAGTATTAAAATTATCGGAAACCAGTACACCATGGGCGTACATTTACAGAATTACATTTATAATGATAGTATATAAATATTTACTGTAGACCCCATGTCGCCGCCGGTTACAAATATTAGGTAGTAACTTTAAGTTATGTGAAAGACACTGAACTTGAATTATATGCAAAATGTCATTTTAAACTGAAGTAACTTTAACAATGCAATATTTTTCAATTGTACCTGCATTTTACCAAGAAATTACAATAATTTGGAAATTTTACTGTTCTGACCAGATGTAGGTAGGTATTAAGGGGATTAAACAAAGAGCTATTAGGCTATCGGGCTTTTACCCTACTCATTATGTCATTAGTTAATGAGTTCCTAAATTATTCTTAACCCATTAACGGCCAAAGCATTGAAAATGATTAAATCTTGAAATGTTTTTATTGAAGGACACATAAAAAGCATCAATTAAGACTAATTTAGCATAAACAAAAATATCAAATTATTTTTAACAAAAAAAAACGTAGGTGCGTATACGCACCTTTGGCCGAAAGTAGCATATATATAGTATATATCTTTAGACCAGTACATATCAGTCTGTGGTAGAGTGTGATATCCTGATAAAACAAGAATACCAATAAAGTTTTTTAGAAGTACTTCGTTGATTTGAAAATCATGGCGATTATTTTGGGACTCATAAACATTAGTAAACGTAATCAATTACTTCCTTATAAAAAAAATTTAATAAGGTGACTTGCCGCCATGCTGTGCTTTTATGTCTTCAATACATCGATTGGAACTTTGTGGAGGGGTACTAGAATAAGTAGGTGTATCTGTTTTCACCCACTTGGGTAGAACAGCAGCTTTTTGACGATCTACTCTGACGCATTTGGTTCGTTCGCATCATTAGAATCATAGCTTTCTATATTATCTTTCATATTTGGTTGCATTTCATAAGTGCCCGCAATATCTATTGCACCATTTCCCTCCCCGACTGTATTTTCGTCAATGTATTCCTCGTCGGTAATTTTATCTGTTTCCAGCGGCACATAAACAAGATCACTTAGAGCAAGCATTTCTGCAGTGGTTAGTGCCCTTTTACTTGCCAACTTCAAA
The DNA here is from genome assembly GCA_947563755.1 of Lochmaea crataegi. Lineage (NCBI taxonomy): Eukaryota > Metazoa > Arthropoda > Insecta > Coleoptera > Chrysomelidae > Lochmaea > Lochmaea crataegi. The sequence continues at coordinate 35,134,319 of OX387429.1, forward strand.
AATCGACTGTAATAATAAAAATCGAACTAGTACTTCTAATAACCTAGGATAAAAATAGTATACCTCACCTCATTATATGCTAAAGAAAAATAAAATCACTATAAATAAACTTTTCAATCCAATGAATCTCGGTTACCGCTGTTAGCCAAAGGTGCGTAAACGCATCCATCATATTTCTGCAAATTTAGCCAGGTTATTTTGAAAACATAAGTGAATATAAATATTTAGTAAATATCTTGAATGTTTTTCATTTATGTGTAGCCCAAACAAATTTCAGTTATGGTAAAATTGCTACCCAAAAAAAATTTTTTTATAGAGAGGTACATAAATAACTACAATTGAGCATATTCAGAAATTTACTATATTCAGATAAATTAATATTTTAAGTTACATAAATTTATTTCTAATGTATAAACTCTTAGTTTACAATACTATAAATTTAGATTTGCCAGATACTGCCTCGTTTTCCAAGTAAAAAATGTTTTTTAAAAGGTTGCGTTTACGCAACTTTGGCCATTAATGGGTTAAGCATGTAGTAGAAGAAGAAAAGAAAATGTAGGAAATGGACAATATTCATTAGATGGACATCCCCTATTTACAGACGTAAGACCTGTAACATTTGTTGTTAACAATAGTAGTTCCGATAGCGATGAAAGTCTGTGTGAGTAACTGTTTTAAGATTTTGTAATCACATAAATAAATTTAAGAGGTTGTTATAAATGATTTTTCATTTTGACAAAAACTAATATTTTTACTTGAAGTTTGGTGAAAACTTAACATAATTTTTTTGTTAAAACATATTCTAAACTTTCTGAAATATTCAGGTTAATTTGATGTCACTATCAATAACTTTTTTAACCATTAAAATCTGTTGGTTTGATTATGCCAAATAAAGTAATTTGTCAATATACATATAACTACTTAAAAATGTAGTTTTATCTTACCCTTTTTATTAAACCCAGAACCACGCTTATGCAAGGATTATTGACCAGTTTCTCGGCGATTACAAAAGGGTCGTCTATTGTTATATCAGGTATACTGGTCGGTACCGCTAAACTAAAAGAAATTTGTTAGTGCTTTATGGTAAAAATTTGCAAATATACTGATTTTTTTTTTGGGCCACTGCTACTGTAGTTTGCATACATAATTAGGTTTTATTACTCTCTTCTCATGGCGAAAGAACTATACTTATTATGTGAATGGATATATCTTTTTATTGATAGCTACTTTCTACATTTTTGTAGATCTGTGCGGCGGGGAAGGCACAAATTATATACTCTGCTGTTTCATCATCTTCCAGTCAGAGACGACAAGTCGGATCTTCCGACAGTCCAAGTCTTAGCATATTATGATGATTCAGATGACAGTTGCCTGTTAAAAGGCCTATTAGACAACGTAGGTCATGCCTGTTATAGTCTAACATTTGTTTGGAGACATTCTTTGAAGGATGTATAAAAGCCCTTGAATGAACCAATCCTGGTATATTATGCCAGAAGTCTAAAGCTTTTCTTGCTGTCCAGGTATTTAGTGTATCGCGATGCCAATTGAAGGTTCTGGTCCGATAAAAACGCGTGCGGCACCCTCCCTTGCAAGAGAGTCCACCTTCTCATTGCCATCCATGCCAGAATGGCCAGTGATCCAGACCAGCGATACTCTATTGAGGAGAGTCTTTTTTGGCAGTCTAAAACCAGTTTCGATGTTACACGGTAAGATCTAAGTGCTTTCAAAGCCGCTTGGCTGTCCGTGAAATTTTTTATTGATTAATGTGTGAGATTGGTTTGCTTCAATCTCTCCACACATGAAGCAATGACGTAACTTTCCGCCTGAAATACGGTTGCATAGGATCCTAGAGAGGTTGAAATTTATGTCCTAGGTCTGCGCCCGTATACACCTGCATCGGAGCCTGAGGGTGTTTTTGATCCATCTGTGTAACAAAAGCTGTCTGCTCTTAATAAATCATCCTTACGGAGGACCCATTCGTCTCTATTTGGAATTAGGACGGTATAAGGCAGGTCGTAGTTTACTGTTGGAGGCATTATGTCGGAGAAATGTTATAAATGAAACTAACTGTTTCAAATTAATTCCACTATTTAATTAAAAAAAAATTAATTAATTAATTAGAAACAGTTTCATTTACAACATTAATATGAGTAGATTCCACAAAGTAAGGGTCCAAACAGTAAATTCAATTATGTCGGAGGTCATTCCTAGAATACTGTGGCTTTCAGTGTCCACTAGCATTCTGCTTTGCTCTGTATAAGCCTGTTTTGTGCATTTGAAAATGTGCGCAATTCTATATGTCCACCTAGCCTCCCTTTCCAGAAATATATAGAGGGGGAGGTAGGTCTAGAAGGATTTCCATGGCTGCTGACGGTGTAGTACTGATGGCACCAGTAATTGCCAGACAAGCCTGTCTCTGTATGCCAGAGAGCTTTGCTTGAGCCGTTCGCTGTAAAGCTTTTGACCACCAAGCAATAGCTCCATATGTGATCATTGGTCTAACAATCATCACATATATCCAATGGATTTGGTTGGGTCCTAAGCCCCAAGATTTTCCACAGATCCTGCGACATGTCCACAAGGATAGTCTGGCCTTATGGATAACTTTTTCCAAGTGAGCGTTCCATGTATGTTTTGTATCTAGGATAATCCTCAAATATTTTACTTCCGCTGCAAATGGAATAACCTCACCATTGTAGGAAAGTGGTGGAAGATCCTCCAATTTCCTTTTCCTAGTGAAGGGGACTATTACAGTTTTACCAGGGTAAACAGACATCTGTTCCCTCTGGCACCAACTGTGGACGTCGTCCAACGTCTTTTGTAGGATATTATATGCTACCCTTCCTGACTTGGTCCTTGCCAGTATGACAAGGTCGTCTGCATACGCTTGCAGCTCTACCCCTTTTCTTTCGAGAGCGCTAAGCAAGTCATTCATCAAGAGTGACCACAGTAGGGGACATAGTACTCCGCCTTGTGGGCAGCCCCTGGAAACTTTGAAGCTAATGGCCTCATCCCGAAGAGAAGTAGTGGCTGTTCTATTAGTGAGCATGGCATACATCCAGCCAGTAATGGTTGGTTTAATGCCCTTTTCAGCCAAAGCTGAACCAATGCAGGTCGGTAGTGCATTGTCGAATGCTCCTTCGATGTCGAGAAATATGGCCACCGCAATCTCCTTGTTGTTAAGGGATTGTGTGATTTTCTCAACAAGGTTGTGTAACGCTAAATCTGTTGATTTGCCAGTTTGATGAGCGTATTGGTGGGTGCTCAGGGGGAAGTTGTATAAAGCTGCCCGCCTGATGTAGCAATCCAGTACTCTTTCAAGTCCTTTAAGCAGGAAATATGTAAGGCTAATTGGTCTAACCGATTTAGGGTGTGGGTCTGTGCGGCCCACTTTCGGTATGTAAACCACCATAGCCGCCAACCAACTGGGTGGTATGTAATTCCACGCCAGACTAGCTCTATACAGTCTAATGAGGATGGGTAAAAGTAATTCCAGTCCGTTTTGCAGCAGAGTTAGAAAAATGCCATCCTCACCGGGAGATTTGAAGAGTTGAAAATATTTTATTTCCTATTCAATTACCGGTGCTGTGATAACTTCCTTGGCGACTTTCCAATCGTTCTTTTTGGGGCGCCTTGCGCCTTCAAAGTGGGGTGGTCGATAGTTATCCAGAGTAAAACTTCCAGGAAAGTGATTTTTAATTAAAAGCTCTAACGTTTCTTTTCTAGAGGTCGTGAAAGTGCCATCGGGTCGTTTTAACGACCCTATCCCGACAATCGACTCTTTAGAGAGAATCTTGTGAATTCTAGTACTAGGAGGTATATCAGAAATACTCTCACAGAACTTCTTCCAAGACTCCCGCTTCGCCTTTCTAATTTCTTTGTTGTAATTTTTTAGAGCAGCTCTATAAGGCTCCCCATTGCCTTACTCTTTAGCTCGGTTAAATGGTCGTCGAACTTCTTTTCTTCGCTTTTCTAGGCATTTGTTCCACCAAGTAGAGTTGCGATTATCTCTTTTTGTCTCGAGTGGACAGTTTTCATGATACGAGGTGATCACTGCTTCACGAAATTTTTCCGCTGCAGCATCTATCCCATCACAACTGTTAATTGTAGTGAAACCGACCTCAATGTACAGTTGGAGGGGATGTTTATATCCACTCCAATCAGTAGCTTTTCAGTCGCGATATTCTACTACTGGCCTTGGACCTATTTCAATGTTGAATTGAATATGTCTATGATCTGAACACGAAGGCTCAGTAGATACTGGCCAATGCCGTATCTTACTACTCAGAAAGTTTGAGCTGATGGTTAAATCTAACACTTCTGATTTGTTTCTAGTTACAAAGGTTGGTTCGGAGCCCTTATTAATAACAGATAGCCCTTCCCCTAGTATATAATCAAAGAGTAACTCACCCCTACGATTTATATTTGTACCGCCCCACGATGTATGGTGTGAATTGGCGTCACAGCCCATGACTAACTGAAGTCTGTTCTTCTTGCTATAGTCGAGGTTTTCCACTCGGCCCCGGGCCATGGATTTTCTCGGATCTCTTCGAGAGACTCGGTTTTGTTGCCTGTTGGGAGGAGGACCGGGTTTTAGGGCCTGTAATTACCTTGTGTAGAACAGTCCACTCCAAGGTTAACAGACCGTAGTTCATTTTCCTCAGTCTAGTGAGGACCTGTTCAGAGGTTAGTCTACCGCTGCCGTCGTCAGATATATTGGTCGATATGGAAGTTGTCGGATGTTCAAGGCGTAGAATTCCCACCTTGATGCGGGATACAGCCTGTCCAAAAGAGGGCTTTTGTAAGTCAATTTTACTTGACGTTACAACTGATTCAGCCGAACAGGGCTTTTTTGCCTCTTGTTCGGGTGAGTCATCATTAGAGCGTAAGCGCTTGCTAGAACCAGCCACAGAGAATGTTCCCCTCTTGCGACTGATCCTGCTTCCGCTGCTCTAGAATTTGATTTAAGGCGGATTTGTAATGTACCCCGCTCTTAAGGAGGCGACTGAGTCGCTTCCTAGCTGCACCACCTAGTTTCCTAGGTTTGCTCTCAGGAGTCTCAGAACTAAGAAGCTCTCCTTCCTGATCTGAGGTTACAGGGAGGTCAGTTGGAGCCGATAGATCGACTTCCATCTCCTCTGTAGATTCCAGATAAGATTTTTGTTTTGTTACTTCTTCCATAAAAAGTCCCACGAGTAGCTAGGGAAAAGATGTCCATCACGGCAGAGCCCTGTATTACCGTGACAAGGCTTACTTACGACAAGAGGGCGCCCAGTATCTCGAAGGTTCCGTTAGTGACAGATTAGGATTAAGCCGAAAACCGTTGGGATGTCATTTAGTCGAAGAATAACAGCACCGAAATGATTCTGTTATTTCCATTACCAGCGGTGCTAACGAGGAAGCAGACACCCGATGGCTGAATTTAACCACTACTCCATAACCTAAGCTAAACATACATGCAAATGCAGTAAGCAGTAGTTCAAGCAGTCAAAGACAGCCAACCCCGCCTAAATAAATATTTTATGTAGCCAACTAAAAAAAACTGCCCGCTTTTAAAAGAAATAAATTTCACACAACAGTAGAGCCGTCCGAAACCGTCGATTCGAGGCGAGGTGGGGGCAAGAGCAATGAATAGTTCGATGTTTAAACACCGCGTCGCGTAAATACAGTACCAATTTTAATGAATAGTGGGGGTTACGCTGGAATCTCCATAAGGCACAAAATTTTACATTGCGTTGCGTCTCTTATATTTATCACTCAACGGTTGTACCGATAATGTATGTAGTTCAGTTATATTAATAAAAATATAAGAAATAAAAGGTGAAGAAATAATAATTTTAAAGTGGTGTCTGAGTTATAGGGGAAAGTGGAGACTGATTTTCTGCATATTTTTTATTCTGATCAATAAATTACCTTTTGCAGTTTTATTTTATTTAGTCTACCTATAAATATATCGATTTTTATTCGTTAAAAATGTTTTATAGCTTGATTTATTTCATATTTCTCACCATTGTAGTAGGCCTACAAGTCGTTCTCATTGGCCTACTTGACAGGTGCGCCACGTTGCCACATCTAGGATTCCGGCCTTGTGTTAGAGATGGTCATGATTTCACAACAAAGTACAGTAGAAACGGTGAAGCTTTTCTATCACGTGACTGTTACGTCAGCAATATTGTTCATATGAATTAAATCAAAACTTGTGTCAACTCAATAGGAATAATCGTTATGACTAATATTCCAAAGGTCGGCCTTTTACGAATTGGAAATTAAACAAAAAATTTAACTTTTTTAAATGTATTTATTTCATTCATATGGATAACATTGACATATTTATTAAAACTATCGATATACTGGGTGAATAAGTTACAAAACCCAAAATTAATATTAACCATGCTGGCTTATTAGTGGAGAGCTGATTTTTTGTAGGATGTCTTGTATTTTATATAAGTACATACAATCTATGAAGTTCATGAATCTGACGTAATGTTTAGTCTACTGACAGGGTGTCCTCTAAAACTTTTAAAATTTCACTTTCTAAACTGATTATATTAGAACAATTTTTGTTGTATGGGCTATAGATTGTAAATAGAAGATTCCCACACAGCTTGAAGGTGGACGTTTCGATAAATATATTACCATCATCAGGGCAACACATCAAATGGAATCCCTGTCATATTAAAAGTAAAAAACAGAAATATCCGCAACAGTCATCAAAAATAAAATGTAAACACATATAGGTACTAGAAACGAAAAAACACATCATATATGACAAATCTTGCTTTATAGTTCATCCATTTCGGAATCTGAGCTGTCTTCACCAGTATTTATTATCACTGGTTCAATATGTATGTTCACCAAATTTCGTTCTCGAGTAAACCAGTCTTCGATTATTTTTTCGGTATGCCTAACACAATTATCCCAAACATTTGCACTACAATTTTCCAATGCTTCTTTCCACATAATCAAGACCCTTTCATCGCCGTATCCGTCTCTGCCAATATACTTATTATATGTTTTGCAGTGGGCCCAAATAAGCTCAATGGCATTAAATTCGCAATGGTAGGGCGGTAGCCTTAAGACTTCATGACCATGTTTTCGGAACAATTCATCAACAACATATACATTTTCTTTCCGGTTCATTTTAGCAATTTGTAATAGTTCAGGTCTTGAGAGGTTTTCATTAAAGTCAACATTGTTGGCTTTTAACCAAGTGATAATTTCATCTTTTTTGAAGAAGTGGAAGGTTGCTTTTCTGCTAGTATACTATGATAAGGCGCATTGTCCATTACCACTAACGACGGTTCTTCTAAATTCGGAATTAACTGTGTCGTAACCCACTTTGTAAATATTTCACCGTTCACTTCACCGCGGTAATCTGACGACGATGATTTAGAGGAAAACACTAAGCTGACATCTTCCACAAATCCTTTGGTGAACCAGCGTGAACAATAATAAAACGTTTACCGTCATAACCTCCTGGTTTACGTACACTTTTAACATTACTGTCCTGCCAAGAACTTAATTTAGTTCCTTTTGCATATATCCATGTTTCATCTAAAAATATAATTTGTCTTGAAAAAACACTATCACTATTTTCTCTATATTTTCGAAGGAAGCATGCTCTTTGGCTAGCAATATTTGTTCGTTCTATTAATGCTCTTCTATTGTCTTCCTTTTTATATTTAAATCCCAAATGTTTCAATAATACCAATAAAGAGGTATTTCAAACAGAAAGAGTTTCCTTATTTTTTAGTTCATCATTTATGGTTTTAACAGTAACATGTTTCCCTAAAAAAAATAAAAAAATTCATTATCTCAAACAAAAAAAAGACTTTTTTATATTTACTTCATACTAAACTTGAACACAAATTTTTGATATTCAGATTTTTTTATTATTTGTACCAAATAATGTATAGAACAACCCCATATGTGACATCAAAAAATTCAAATTAGAAAACTAAATTGTGAAAAACACAATCTACACTCGGACCATTCAAATTGGTAAACATTTATGGACAGTACTCAACTTAGAAATCAGCACATGTAGAAGCTATATTTTATCACATTCAAGTTAAAAATATGCACAACTTTCTGTATTGTGAAACTTTCATTACTCATAACTTCTATAATCGAACTTACGTTAAATTACCTACTAGTTTTCTAAGATTTTCATATACCACACTATAAGCTGCTGGTGAAAAAATCTCACTGTATGGATAAAACTACATGCACTATGATGTGTAATCTTAATTATTAAGGTACTAAGATTTCACTTCTCTTTTATTTAAAGTGTAAGCTGACTGTAATGTAAGGCTTAAGAACTCCCATGTTCTTGTATTATTGTTTCACATGTTTGTTTACTTACTTTGTTCATACATATTATATAAGGTATTCCGTACTGCCATTTTGGTTCCCTCGGGTAAATCCTCTGTTTCTTTAGTTTTAATCGAGGTGTTTGACTGAGTGACGTTGGGAAAGTTGGAATATTTTCCTTACTTTTTTTAAGGGAACATACCGTTTTCACAGATATTTTCAATGAAGTTGCCACTCTCTGAAACATAATATTAAATAGAAATGACCTTAAATAGATGTTAACTTTACTATAATACCTCCTGAACAGATGAAATAGGTTGAAAGGGTCCGCCGTTGTTTTTTCCATCTCAAAATATTCAATCAAGTTCATAACAAACTCCTGTGCTCGTGGATTAAGCCACTTTCCAGGCATTTTCTGAAAATAACTGTTGATTAATATACCGTTACAAGTACAATCAGACACTTGATTCATGCAAATTTGAAAATTCTGCAGAGATTTACAAATTGTCGAGAATTATAATAGTATATTATTTAACGAGCGGTAATGTAGGTCATAACTCACGCAGATGAAGTTTGCAGCACGAGCCGCAGGCGAGTGCTGTAATTCATCAAGTGAGTTATGACCATTACCGCTCGTTGAATACTATACTTTATCTACGACTATAACAATAAATACTAAGACACAAGTACAGACAAAAACTTTATTAACAAATCTTAATAGGTACCTATAACATTGCTTTAAAAACTTTAGTTGTGATTATTCATCTTGTTTATTAATAAAATTAACAGTAAAGTTTGAACAACCAGTGAACTGAATATTTGGGACCGAATTATGGAAGTTTATTGTTTCTTTTTGTGTTTGTTGCATATATGTTGATGATGTAGGTACTGGTTGAGGTGTTATAGAACTGTATATTCTATTTGCGGTATCTTTCTTATTTTTTTCGGAATCATCAACGTACCCCTCAGCCACAGTAGTTGATCGCCAACCGCCATGTCGTTTCAGTGCCGTTATATCCCCTCCAGCATCTACTAATAAAGTTGCCGATGAGCGGCGAAAACAATGCCCTGTATATAAATTACAGTCGGGTAATTTTAAAAATGTAGCAATGTCTTTCCCCATTGCTCCAAATTTATTAATGCCAATTCTTTGTGAATGATATTTTCCATTTTGATATTTAAAGAATAATATCGTTTGCGATATATCGGTAGGACGAAGATTTAAATATTTCTTAACTACGGTATAAAAGTTTCCCGTAACAGTGAATTTTCTGGCAATTTTTGTTTTTGTATTTGGTACACTGACCATAAAAATAGATCCATGATCTTCTAAATCTGTAATTTGCATAGAGTATAATTCTGCTGCACGACAAGCACCCATAATGCCCATTATTAAAGCAACCTAAAATAAATTATATAATGATATAAACGATTGAATTATTGTGAAATCGATCTACCTTTGTCGCCAGATATTTCTCATCAGGAGCTTCATTTATGAAATTATTAAGTTGTTCTGACGTAAATGTTTTTGCCTTTTTAGCTACATGTTTCTCTGATTGACGTTTAAGAAACGCACGTAATTTTAAATAATTCTCTATATTGATTCCATTATTTATGTTGAGTGTGCTTCTTAGCATGGAGTAGAAAGTCCATAGAGACGATGCTTTATATTTAGTGCTAAGTTCAGTAAAATATGCCAAAAGTACGTTTTCTGTAAACGATGACCTAATGTCCTTACTGCTACACCAATCTTGAAAATTTTTGTATACACCTCTATATTTGTTTTGGGATTTTTCAGGCAATAAATTCTGTATGGTAACATTAGCTATTTGTCTTATTTCTGGCGGTGTACATAATAATTCATCTTCACTATCTGAATTCATCTTTTTCAGCACAAAATTCACAATAATAAGAATTCGGTATTAACTTAATTTGAAAACGTCAAAATTAATCAAGTGTCACAAGTGACATTACTCCCCATCCGGCTTGTGCTTGTACAGAAGTACAGAGTACAGAGCCACGTTGATATTCGGTCCGTAAATACCTTCCAAGAATTTCCGATTTATTATAGTGAGTTATAAGCAGTGAGTTATTATAACTCACGCTGTTCGTTTACAGATACTATAACCTGCTTAAAAGCAGTTGAATAATTAGTATATAATATAATAGGAGTAGATAAATACTATTTACCACCAATAAGTAGTAAAATAAGCATTGTAATATTCCCGTCACACGGCATTTTAGGTGTTATGAAATGTCAAAAGTTTACAAGTTGTTAATGTAATAAATTAGTTCTTACCAATGTTAAATGGAATAAAAAGTCAAATTAGTTGTTACAAGAACTGATTTTAACAATTGATACACTTTGAATCCAAAAAATCGCTAAAAACAAGACAGTAAACTAACCTCAAATGCGGTAGTGTCAAATTCAACTTTTAGTACGATCAGTTATTCATGTTACGTCAATTATATCGTTGTCTCTTTTTACGATTACTACGGCAAATTTAAAGAAACTATTACGTATGTCTTGTAGTTGGTCATGTGTAGAAGACAATCGATCGAACGTTGTTATGTTTGATTTATATTGATAGAAGAAGATAGAATGTAGAAAATATGTGTTGCATAAATCGTAGATTGGATCATGTGATGGAAAAGCTTCACCGTTTCTACTGTAATTATTTGTTGGAATGATTATATTTTGTTTGTATTCTTCCTTTATCTCGAGAACAAGTTTGACCATTGCGGCAACACTGCTGGAGATGGAATATGACATTTGTTCACAGAAGTACACTCAGCGTGATTGACGTTTAGTTCTGTGATCTGTGACCTTAGTCGTTTTTGGCTGTGCATCTTGTTTGTTCTTTTCCGTTTGTCGTATGTTTGTAACAGCATACGAGTACAATGAAGCATAAGCTTAAATTTGATTGACATTTGTTTTTTCATACACGGAACCACAGTTATACCGATTTACTATGATAGAACTTATACGATTGGTCGGCTCAAGGTCGATAGGCGTGTAGGGGCTAGTACGTCACACTGCATTACACCAATGAGAGCAGCCTTTACAGATGGCTCGTAAAATTGTATGTTTGAAATGAAAATTATGTAATTTATTGCTTTATTCATATTATAAAACAAATAAAAATATATAATTACTTCATATAGTAGTTTTTAGGCATGGAGATCACAATTATACTGTTTTTGAAAATTAGTGGTCTTTCCCATTATATTAAAAAACAAAACACAAGAAAATTCGTAAAGTAAAATAATTTAACCACAAAAAGAAAACTTTCAGCTGAAGTTTGTTTTGATGCATTTCTGGCAAATCTACACAATTCCAGTATAGGTGACGTCACTCTATTCAAAGTCAAATGAGTGTTCAAATTACTGTAATATATTTAATATTTTTATTAAACTTTGTGACCTTTATATTCGAAACAAAATTGCACAAGGTGAAAAATTATAAGTAAGCTTTCAAATAAAAATATTTGTATTGAGATTTAAGCATCTACTGAAAAAGGCCATTGGAATGTATACATTATCTCCTGTTGACCACGGAAGTAAAACAATTCTACAGCTTTCAGAAACCAAATGAGGAACCCACTTTTTATCTTGGTTTGCAACAGGAAATCCAAAACAATGAAGATATGCACTTTTTATTGAATCTACAATGGGCTTTTTGTTTGTTTAAACATAGATTGTCCACAAACGTAGCAAAAACGATCAGAGCTTTGGTTACACTTTCTACTGTTCATTTTAATTCAGTTTGAAACAAGATATTAGTTTGAATTGAATAAATGATTATTAAACTGAAGTCACCATATGTAGTGTAGTTAAAAAAAAATATTATACTATAGAATAAAATGTGATACAATATTTCTGCTAATAATTTTAGGTTTAATGGTGGAAGGTAGACATATATGTATATACATTTCACTTAGGGGAAATAAAAAAGGTTAAAGTTTGTAAACTAGTGAAATTTTTGTTGGGACATTGTTCTTGAGAAATAATGATCCAAATAACAATAAATAATTGGGAAGACTATTTTTTATAAATTTACCCATTGTTATTTTAGCTGTAGTAGTTCCTGTGAGTAGTCCTGCTGGGAGTCTACAAGCTCTACAGGGTGTTTCTAGTTCTTTACAAGCTTTGCGACCGCAAGGACCTACAATTACACCTTCTTTAGCTAATCATTATAGAGATGATCTAGTAAATCATGTAAGAGGATGGCCAGCAGAACTGTTGGAAAAACAGGTAAAAACTTTTATCAAATATTAAATTTGATTTTGATAATGTTAAATTATCCTTTAACACGTTTACCTCTTCTAATTTTACCAAATAAATAATATTTTCATGTTTCTTGAAAACACTAATGGATGAAGTTAAAAAATTTAATGTAATTTTATTCACTGTAAACTCTTTCTACATACCGAAAAAGGGCTAAAATACGTCATTATACAGGATGTTTCATTAAGAATCATCAATATATTAATTGGGGCACAATATATGAAGATTTAACATGAAACAGATAAAATATTCCTCGCTTCCAAACAGGTTCTGTTATAAATATTATAATATGATTTTAGCCTGTTCTTCTGAAATCTTCCAGTATTTTTGGTTTAAACTTGACAAATATTTTCCTACCCTACAATCTACACCACTGTATTAATAATCATTTCAGCATTCCATCCTTATTGTTTATTTCGCACCATTCCACTAATTTGGAATAAAATTTATTAGTTTCAGTTAATCTATTTCAAATGATTTTTTCATATTGATGTTTATCAAATTTTCATTTTTAAATTAATGAAAATTCAAAAGTACAATTTTTATTACTCCCCCAATACATGCATTTTGTAGGAAGATGTCTTCGATTATTGACATAATAGAGGTATTAGTCTCATAAGCTGGAATACAAAGTCAGTCGGTACAAATCTTGAATCTAAAAGGGCGAATATGCATTTTTCTTAGTAGAACTATTTAGTCCATATTCTAAGGTGATCATGTGGGAATATTTACAGAAATCAATTAAAATGTATTTAATACTTATGAAATAAAGAATTATGCTGAAAACACAATTTTTGTGTCTGGTTTTCAAAAGATCAGGAAAGGCAATAGTTCATGTTAGAAATAGTTTTTTCTGTCCTCCGGCCGGAAAGCATCAACTTTCGGGCCGCCGCACTAAAAGAAGTTGCCGCTTTCCGGCTTCCTCGAACAGAAAAATAGTATTCACACCTCGGCCAGTAAGTAAGAAAGTCTCAGATCACATGTTTGTCGACCTCAGCATCGCTTCGGCCGACAATTACATGTGTAATTTTGCTTTTTGTTCCTTACTTTAATTTACCATTTAGAAAAGCGGCTTCTCTAAAACTTGAAATTCTAGCTACTGGAACAAAAGTTTCATTATAATCAATAAGATATTTTTGAGTAAAACCTTTTGCTATAAGACGAGCTTTGTATTTGATTGGATTTCTGTGCTCATTATTTTTAAAAGAAAATACCCATTTGCCAAAGTCCAAAACTCGTTAATTAAGAGCTCGATTCCGTACCTACCTATTGTAATTTCTTGAAAAGAGCTAGGAATACTATGATCGATTGTGCACACAAAAGATACAGGCATCTCCTCTTCATTATATGACACTAGGAAAATTTTTAATTCTTTCACTGTTTCTTAAATTTGATGTACTTTCTCACTCTGTTTGCTTTGAGATGAACCTTCATTTGGATTATATCTTACTTACTGTTTTTGAATTAATGCCAGAAGTATGAGTTTGGGTGTCAAATTTAACTTCATCTGATATCACAGCTCCAACTTTATGTGGTTTTCACTGTTTATGAGATTGAATCACTTTTTGATAAATAAACCCTTCCGCCTGAGACGTTAGTCTTGATTTTAAATAATTAGTCTCATACACAATTACATCCCTGACAACAAAAATTTTTTCTGACTCCACTTCCCACATTTTATACCCATTTGGTTCATATCCCACTAGTATACCTTTCCAAGACTTTTCTTGAATTTTTGTTTTATTAGTTTTGTTATGTACATAAACTGTTGAACCAACTTCCTTAATGCCCAATTTAGCTTAAATGTAAGGCTTACAAAGTGTAGCTTACTGATAATTCCATTCTTTCATTGCACCATGTTTTGCTTAGTACAATACCGTGTCTCTCCTTGAATGTCATAGGAATGTGCTTAAAATTTCGTAGATTATTACAGTCTCCTGTAAATAGTCGTAATTAGTAAAGTGTGTTGCCAATAGATATCGAATAATAGCTTTATACTATTAACGCCTTACAAAGTTTTGAAATTTTTTTCAAAAAAAATGACCGTTCACTTATAAGAAACAACTACTTCTCGGGCTATATGCCCCGACAGACATTAAACCAACCCTTCGGGTTTGCAATTAGAAGGGACAATATCACTTGTATATTTGCGCCTAATCAGTACAAGGTAGATATTCTCTGTCCGAGAGCTCTGTGAGCTTAATCCCGGACTAAAGATCATACTGAAATCACATTCAATACACATCCTCCGGTAAAGGAAATGTTAAAGTTGTGATAACAGTGCCATCTTCACCTCCAAGGGCAAACCAAAATTCTAATTGACACAAACATCTGTTTGTACTATCAATAGATTATTACAGTTTCCTGTACATTGTCGGGCATACAGCCCGAGAAGTAGTTGTTTCTTCTAAGTGAACGGTCATTGTTTTTGAAAATATTTTCAAAACTTTGTAAGGCGTTAATAGTATAAATCTATTATTCGATATCTACTGGCACGCTCTACTAAATACGATAATTTACAGGAAACTAATACTATTGATAGTACAAACAAATGTTTGTGTCAATTAGAATTTTGGTTTGCTATTGGAGGTGAATATGTCGCTGTTATCACATCTTTTACATTTCCTTTACTGGAAGATATGTATTGATTGTGATTTCAGTATCATCTTTAGTCCGGGATTAAGATCACAGAGCTCTCGGGCGGAAAATATCTACCTTGTACTGATGAGGCGCAAATACGCCGAAACCAGTCTACAAGTGATATTGTCCTTCTGGCTGCAAACCAGAATGGTTGGTTAAATCTTGTAGATCATACCGACCCCGTTTAACTTAAAAGTGTAATTCAATGTCTGTCGGGGCATATAGCCCGAGAAGTAGTTGTTTCTTCTAAGAAAACGTTCATTGTTTTTGATAATATTTTCAAAACTTTGTAAGGCATTAATAGTATAAATCTATTATTCGATATCTATTAAAATTTTGTGCATATAAAATTCGCTTAGATGACGGTGCAGCTAGCTTGTTTTAATCCTGGCTTACTTGTTAAGCAGAGGTGGTGCAATCGGGCATAAGATACCTAATTCGCGGCTTTTTGTCATGCCACATTTCATATGGCGTTTTATTTCGTTTCAGATCCCTGGTGAACTATTAGAGAGTTTTCGAAAACGTACATATACTGAGCCGGTAGCGGTTAACATAAATCTAACCGCACGTAGGGATGGGAAGGTCACGAACGACCCGTTCTCAAAGACCGAATCAGTTCCAAGACCCGTGATTGGTTCAATCACGTTCTGTGACCCTATCGTTCGAATGAACTGAACCAAGCCACCGCAGTTGTAGTACATTTATGTTTTAATTCGACAAAAAATACAAACTATTTCAATTTTTGGATTGTTATTTACAAATTCAGTCATTCATCCACTCTAATGAAGGTTCATAAGCAGATGTGAAGTTTAATAAATAAATGAATATGAAAATCTGCATAATAATTTATGCCGTTCATTTCATTCACATCATGAAACGATGGAACAAATAAACAAGGTCATATGAACGAATCTTCAAGAACGGGTCATTTTAATGATTGATCTGGAAGACCCGGGTCACCAAAATGAGCCGGGTCTTACCATCACTAACCGCACGACTATTTTGACAGATAAATATATAGTTTTCGAACCTCCTGCGTCCCAACGGTAACGGTAACACAAGTTTTATTTATATTAATATTTATTAATAATATGTGCTATCACAATTCGCAAAGTTGATTGTTGAAATTTTGGTGAAAAAAACAGATACCAGAAACAACATACAGAATACAGACATCACTCATTGAATTGAGGTTAGATTTTTCGTCTTTCCGTGGCCTTTTCGTTAATGCAACCGCTATGTCTACCGTCCGTAAGATACCGGTGGTGTAAGGGAGCGGTATACGCTAAGCGACATACCGTATGTCAAAGTTGTCAAATAGCGTTAATCGGAGTGTTTTTCAAGCGGCTTCGAAAACTCTCTATTATTAAATATGTAGCAGTTAACACTGCTTCTCCTCAAAAAGTTTTATTTAACTGAGCACTGCTTAAAATTATCCTAGCTTTTTCAGTTATAGTTCTAACCATACATTCTGACACACCATTTAGCTGAGGGGTTCTTGGAACAGACAGGTGATAAGTTATGACCTTTTCCATACAACAATGTTTCATCTCTAAAGATAAATATTCACCTCCATTATCGCAGTATAAGCGAAAAATTTTTAAATTAAAGTGAGCCTCACTTTTTGCAACAAAATCTTTAAAAACTGAAAAAGTAACAGAATAATTTTTAACTACAGTTTGGCAAGTCTATCTGAAGCTACGCGGCATCGGCAAGGGGCGAGGAAACATGGCCGATATCTGTCATAAACGTACCAATGGTGTACGGTACCTATTTTATAAAAGTATTAAAAATAATAATTATTATTATTTAATAATTATATAGTCCGGGTCAACCTGTACTGTACAACTAAAAGTTATTGAAAAATATATATGACACTAGTACTTCAAAAATAGAACAAATATAAAGACGTATCACATAATAAGGTATTAATTTAAACATTATAAATTTCAAGTATTTTAAGTAAAATGAGTACCTACAACATAATCTAATATCTATAAATTTAACTACATCTTTACCGACACTTTGTATTATGTCTAAGGGCAGAATCAATTGTTTTTCAATTTTGAATTTTTAGACAAAAATCGCATTGGGGCATTATTTTCGGTAAATAATAAATTGAATTGATTGAAAAGTCAAACCTCATGAATGTATTGATGTATGTTGATTGTTAATGATTAAAATTGTATGCCAGATAATAATACATTGTATCAACTGTACCAAATAAAAATAACTAACAGCTCTAAAAAGTTTTAAAATGTAGATTGGCGTTGACCGTTTGGCGTTTCTTGATATTTTAGTCCCATTGTCATTATCAATCGTTATTTATGTGTACAAGAATACATATTTCTCCACGACTATATAATAATGCACAAATTATTTTTACATATTTAGCTGAATAATGATGTACATTCTTCATACCAGTGAAGAATGAAAAAGAATTCACTCTCGTTAGCCAATCACATTCTCCGATTATCAGAAACCACGCTAAAACGAATAAATCAAATCGTCTGTTTTAAAATGTCAAATACCCAACTATCAAATCGCTTCTGACAGCGCGTCGTTTGAAATGTCAAAATAATCATATTATAATCATAATTTTACGTATATATATATATAGTAAAATTAATACCTATTTAGAGGTACCAGCCGTTTTAGTAACTTAACGTATGCGGCTTCTTAAACCATCTGAACCCGCATGAAAAAAATTAGGTTGTGACCTTTGTCATGTCAAATGCTTGACATATTTCTTATTGCATTGGCGTAGTGACTTGAAATTTCATATTATCAGTGGCGGTTTGTAATAATACAAATTAATTTTATGAAATTCATAAAATTCTAAAGATGTTGACATAATAAAAGAATATAAAAGAAGCGCACTAATTTTAAAAACATTGTTTTATTAACTAGATACATAGTTTTCTTAAAAAAATATGGCAATTCAGAGTTCTAGATTTTAAAAAAATGACAACGTGATCTTCAAGGCAAAGTTTAATTAGTTTCTAAATCAGAATAACTTTCGGAAAGTGATAGTTCATCATCGGATTCATTGGATACAGAGATCACCATAGGTTCGAAGTTTAGTAGGTCCAGTTTGTTTTCTACTTCCCATGCTTCAGAAATAATTTTCTCTGTATGATTTATGTAATTCTGCCAGTGTTGCTCCGGTACATTTTTTACAACGTCATTCCATACTTTTAAGACTTCAGTAGGTGACCTTGCAGTTATCGTAATAGCTTGGTCATAATGCCTTTTAGTTTCTGACCATACCATTTCGATGGCATTAAAATGGCAATGATAGGGTGGTAGCCTGAGAACACAATGACCATGCTCGGCAGCGTATTTGTCTAAATGATAATTTTTTTCTGGGAAAACTTGCTTTTCAATTATATTCCAAACAGCATCCTTTAAAATGTGATCTGGAAAAGGAATATTCTTTTTTTTGGGCCATTCTAACATGCGTGTTTTACTCCAACTTTTTCTTGGGATTTCTTCATCCAGGCGACTGTGATACGTTGCGTTATCCATTATAATTAACGATGGTTCTTCCAAGTTGCTGTTTAAACCAATTTTCAAAATTTTCGGTGTTCATGTTATCATGGTAATCGCCTGTTTTTTTATTGCATTTAAAAATGAGCGATGCATTTGCCACAAAACCTTTTTTATTACCGGCATGAACAATTACATATCGTGTCCCACTTCCAGTTATTTTTAAATCACTGTGTTTAGTACCATCTTGCCATATTCTTCTGTCCCCGCTTTTACTAAAAACCCAAGTCTCATCCAGAAAAACAGGTGTAAAGAGCTTTTCGCTTTTAGCAGCATGGTATTTGTTCAAAAATAATATTCTTTTTAATCTGACTGCAGGCATTTCCAATAAATGTTTTCTTCCATCCTGTTTTTTGAAATGAAAACCCATTTTTTTAATTCCCAAATATAACGAACCTTTGGAAATCTTAGTTTCTGGAGACTCTTCGATAAATTGCCGTAAAATAGTTTCTACTGTGATTTTATCCTTTCGCGCATACATTTTATAAATTACTTCCCTCAAACAATGCAGGGTATTTTTTGTAATTCGGGTTTTGCTCCGGGAAACGCTTGCAGACATATTTCTTCTAAATTCGAAATCTGTAGCTCTGTTTGGTTTTTCAAGATTATATAATGTGCTTTCTGGAACTTTTAGTGCTTCGGACGCTTTTTGAATTGCCTTAAATCGAGATCCTAAATCGTTTTGAAAATAGTTTACTACATTAAGCATAAGTTTTTTGGATTCATCAGAATATCGCATTTTTATATCTTATTTTGCGTTATGACATTAACATGAAATCAAAATTTGACGTAACTTCAAAAACGTGACATCTAATAAATTAGTTACGACGTTCATTTTTGTTGGTAATTTTTTGTTTCAACCGATTTATTAATAATAAATAAGGATGGTCTTATTCTAAATGGGTATAAAATTTACTATATATATATATAGAGATAAAATGGACAACAGTAGCGATAGTGACGATTTAATATGTACGCCTCCCGAAATTGAAGAAATCAATGCTCAATGCTCAATCATCCACAATGAATTTGCTACCGGAGAGATCAAAGCAAGACTATAATAAGATTTATGAAACATTTATGGCATGGAGGCATTCCAATAAAGTAAGTTCCTTTTCGGAAAACGTTCTTCTAGCATATCTCACAAAACTTTCCGAAAAGTATAAATCTTCAACTTTATGGAAAATATACTCTATGCTAAGAAGTACATTAATTGAATTTACTGTTTGGACCCTTACTTTGTGGAATCTACTCATATTAATGTTATGAATGAAACTAACTGTTTCTAATTAATTCCACTATTTAATTAAAAAATTTATGAAAATTATTAAAGGATATTGATAATTATTTCGATATTGACATATCATCGTCAGAATGAACTATTCCATACATACCTTTTAGTGCTAGAAATAATTCCATAATTTTAAAATAATAATTTCTTAGTTAGTGCTGTACTGTTAACATACAAATAAAAGTTTTATATGTAACTGAAATGAGTCGAAGTTTGTTTGCACACAACAACCATCAATAACTAAACCTAACCTAGAATATTTGATAAACTTCATTTCACATATACTAGATTCTCATACTATTTCAAGGGCTTGGCAACATAGTCCAGTTATGACAGATGTGACGTGCAACGGTTTTAATACTGAACGGGCTATATTAGTCCGGGAGGGGTCAATGCTGCCGAGTGCAATCATAGGGCCAAGGATAAAACAGTGGTATTCTTATGCATTTTGAGCCGCTGAATCCAAATATGCCCGGCGTTTTTGCGAAAAACTGGTACGTTTTGTTTAAATCGCAATTGTTTAAACAAATTATGAACAAATGTTTTTTTCGGTTCGGTCAATTTTTTATGCGAATATGGCCCATTTTAAGAAGATAAGGTCTCTTGTCATTTTTCCGTATAATGCATATTTAAAAATTTATAAATTTTTGAAAGTCGAAAAATCGACGATTTTTACTAACTTTCGATGTTAATAACTTTTGACCAACTGATCATTTTTTAAAATTGAAAAATCGTACTTATTCTTTGAACCTATCGCGCGCCGAACGCAGGCGGCTCTGTTCTGGCGCGCATTTTATGTCGTTAATTTACTATATGCCTTAAGAGATCCATTGAAATATTCTCAAATCATCGAAAAGAATATATTTTTCGAAATTTAATACTGTCATTAGTATAGTTTAATTTCCACACTTCTATGTTTTCATTTACTAACGTTGATATCGAATTTTCATTATTTCATATTAATGACTAATTATCTAAATCGAACAACAAACGTTTCCATTTCATTTTCTCAATTGGCTTAATGAATTTATAAAGTAATAACAATAAAATCAACCTGTACTGTACAACTAAAAGTTATTGAAAAATATATATGACACTAGTACTTCATTTTATGAAGAAAGTTATTACATTTCGTTTAAATGCGTTCAGTTACAATAATTCAGGTTGTAATTTATTTGGTCGTGTAATTAGAGAGCTTATGTAATGGAATGATATTGTTAATGTTAATGCCAAAGTTTTGTTGTTGATCTTTTTTCAAGGCAGATAGTAAATTAGCGACATAACATGCGCGCCAGAACAGATCCACCTGCGTTCGGCGCGCGGTGATCGAGGCTTGTCGCCACGCGCTGCAAAGTTGAGAACGTGATTAATTGTCAATCGCGATAAGTGCCAAACGCCGGACCTGCACTAATATCGAAGTATACCAATTTGTAGAGTAAGGTACAAAGTACAAGTACGATTTTTCAGTTTTAAATAATGTTCAGTTGGTCAAAAGTTATTAACATCGAAAGTTAGTAAAAATCGTCGATTTTTCGACTTTCAAAAATTTATAAATTTTTAATATGCATTATACGGAAAAATGACAAGAGACCTTATCTTCGTAATTTGTTTAAACAATTGCGATTCAAACAAAACGTACCAGTTTTTCGCAAAAACTCCGGGCATATTTGGATTCAGCGGCTCAAAATGCATAAGAATACCACTGTTTTATCCTTGGCCCTATGATTGCACACGGCAGCATTGACCCCTCCCGGACTAATATAGCCCGTTCAGTATTAAAACCGTTGCACGTCACATCTGTCATAACTGGACTATGTTGCCAAGCCCTTGAAATAGTATGAGAATCTAGTATATGTGAAATGAAGTTTATCAAATATTCTAGGTTAGGTTTAGTTATTGATGGTTGTTGTGTGCAAACAAACTTCGACTCATTTCAGTTACATATAAAACTTTTATTTGTATGTTAACAGTACAGCACTAACTAAGAAATTATTATTTTAAAATTATGGAATTATTTCTAGCACTAAAAGGTATGTATGGAATAGTTCATTCTGACGATGATATGTCAATATCGAAATAATTATCAATATCCTTTAATAATTTTCATAAATTTTTTAATTAAATAGTGGAATTAATTAGAAACAGTTAGTTTCATTCATAACATTAATATGAGTAGATTCCACAAAGTAAGGGTCCAAACAGTAAATTCAATTAATGTACTTCTTAGCATAGAGTATATTTTCCATAAAGTTGAAGATTTATACTTTTCGGAAAGTTTTGTGAGATATGCTAGAAGAACGTTTTCCGAAAAGGAACTTACTTTATTGGAATGCCTCCATGCCATAAATGTTTCATAAATCTTATTATAGTCTTGCTTTGATCTCTCCGGTAGCAAATTCATTGTGGATGATTGAGCATTGAGCATTGATTTCTTCAATTTCGGGAGGCGTACATATTAAATCGTCACTATCGCTACTGTTGTCCATTTTATCTCTATATATATATATATATATATACGTAAAATTATGATTATAATATGATTATTTTGACATTTCAAACGACGCGCTGTCAGAAGCGATTTGATAGTTGGGTATTTGACATTTTAAAACAGACGATTTGATTTATTCGTTTTAGCGTGGTTTCTGATAATCGGAGAATGTGATTGGCTAACGAGAGTGAATTCTTTTTCATTCTTCACTGGTGTGAAGAATGTACATCATTATTCAGCTAAATATGTAAAAATAATTTGTGCATTATTATATAGTCGTGGAGAAATATGTATTCTTGTACACATAAATAACGATTGATAATGACAATGGGACTAAAATATCAAGAAACGCCAAACGGTCAACGCCAATCTACATTTTAAAACTTTTTAGAGTTGTTAGTTATTTTTATTTGGTACAGTTGATACAATGTATTATTATCTGGCATACAATTTTAATCATTAACAATCAACATACATGAATACATTCATGAGGTTTGACTTTTCAATCAATTCAATTTATTATTTACCGAAAATAATGCCCCAATGCGATTTTTGTCTAAAAATTCAAAATTGAAAAACAATTGATTCTGCCCTTAGACATAATACAAAGTGTCGGTAAAGATGTAGTTAAATTTATAGATATTAGATTATGTTGTAGGTACTCATTTTACTTGAAATACTTGAAATTTATAATGTTTAAATTAATACCTTATTATGTGATACGTCTTTATATTTGTTCTATTTTTGGTAAGATTTTATCGTTCGCTAAAAATTGAATAAAAGTGCGACAACATTGTCGCATAATGTCGTTTTCATTGGCTATTTATGTAGTTTGAAAATCACTTATTGCATTAAAAAAATTACATACAGGGTACACCATTTAATACGAATCTCTAAATTAATTTTTCCAAAGCCGGATCTGCAATTTCTAAGTTTAGGTAATACCAGTCGAATGCTTGATAGTAGTGTACTGTATCATGAAGAAATCAGAAAAATCAAATGAGCCGTGTAAACACTAGCCAATTAAAATTTATGGTCAATTTCACAAATCACCCTGTAAATTTATAAAGAGGAGTTTTCACTTTTTAGTAACCACATGATATCCTCCCTGAAGGACTCTTCATATGGTAGAAGTATGTAAAGTTCCTCATGACTCACCCTGTATAATATCGTAATCGTACATATCCTGATGATTAAATTATTGACAATGTAGCTCAATCTAAGGTATACCCTATTTCACACATACGGTTGTCTTTTATTTTTTGCATATAGAGCTAGAAAAAAAAAGTAGATTAGAAAGTACAAACGTGTTTAGGACTTGGGTCGGGACTGAATGGAGGATGGTTCAACAATTCGATGTTTTATTGCATTAAAAACTCAATTGAAACTTTGGCGTTAAGTTAACTAAACATGACATTTGATATTTGTTGACGGGCGCCAACTATGCTGTTATATGCAACACTTAAAATCAACCCTCATATTTCCAATGAAATGATGACACGTTTCTTTAGATGCAAATTCAATTATGATATAAAGGCCTTTTCTGAGTTGGTCGGGCCCAGAAGTATAGCTCACTGTTTTCATTTTCGTCGTTAAGGTATTTACTGTCTTCATCAGAACTAGAACTTTCCTCACTAACATCTAAAGATCTAGTTCTTATAACCTCATTTATGCCATATTATCCTGGAAGTTCATTGGTAGATGGTAAAACATCCTCTGTACTTACTGAGCACCCATGCTGAATATTCAGCTTGATCTTTTTTCCACTTTTAATGGTCTTCTTATTAATTATTATTTTATTATTTAATTATTTTAAAACAAATTAGCAACGCACTATCATCATCAGTCTGTACTTTTGATTGGTATCTTACATTTGGCATATTTTTGTAGACTTCATTAGGGATAAATGGATATATTCCAGTCGCCCTAAATCAACTCTGAATATTCTTAGAATATTCGGCCAATAACTGATGAAAACCTTTTCCCCCCTACCTCTATAGAAAGTATACACTTTCCTCCCTCATCTCGGGAAATAAACTCATACTTCCCACCCTAGGAGGATAGTACTTTTACTTTCTCTTATTTTAACTATGTTGTAAATTATGAAACTTTTAAATCTATTATATTCAAATTGTTCCTGTAATTTCCACCTTGTATATCCTGTATTCTGGTAAAAATTAATTATGATTGTTACTTCAGTTAGGTTTTTAAATAAAAATGTAAACTACAGGATTTTTAGACATGTTTTTTGACTTACAAATAAAACTATAGTATGCTGTGGCTCACTTACTGTAAACATTGTGATGGACTTTTACAGTGCAAAGTTGTTACGTTTATTAAACATTGCTTTTTGAGAAATGGAGAGCGATTCAATTGTTTTTGAATTTACAAATACGCCACCTAATATTAGGGAACAAGCCAACATAGCCTCATTAATCTTATTACCTCAAAAATCTAAAGATAGGTATGAAAAACAATATAAGCAATGGACTGAAGACAACAAAATAAAAAATTATTCACAATAAACCTTTTTAGTGGGTAAGAGGAAAAATTAAATTATATGTATTACACAGGAATGAAGAGCCTCTTCCTCCCTCGGACGATTACTGCCCTCCGCTTCGCGTCGGGTAAACTACATCCTGCGGGAGGAAAAGTCGCACTTTCTTCCCTAGTAATACAAATAGCTATTTCTCGACATGGCTTTACTTCCTTAAGAAATCTTTTTGATCTTTTTGAAACATTGTATTTATTTCTTTTTCTACAGAAAATGGTTTTTGTTATAATGACAGGGGAATGAAATTTTTTTAAATAAATAATTGTTTGCAAATTGAGTAGTTGTTTTTTACGTTTGCCAACTTTTAAAACATTTAATTCGTGGGCAAGATGTCTTTATAAAGCCTGTATATGTTGTTTGATGTTAACTATAATTTGTTGACTTGAAGGACCTGTGGCTTGTGAAAAAACTGTTTGACATTAACAACTGATTTATTTCTATGATTACTTTACATTGTTTCGTGGACGTTTTTTTTGCGGGCCGAGATGGGGAACTCATGTTCGAATGGGTCCAGGACCCAAACAGTGTTGGACTCATCCCCACGGGGATGCCTACCAACCAAACCCACCTCATACTCGCAGTTACCCCCGCCTCGGAATCACTACCCTAGCATACTTCGAGACGGGCGGTGGTCCCTCACGCGGTCCCACACTCTCCGCTCACACCGTCATCTTCTCCCTACTATCACTCCTACCTCTCATGCCATATCGAGTTCTTCTCTCCCCCTAACCATGCTCTCTACTACTCCACTCACCTCCATCCGTTCCTCCTCCCCCCTCAACATTATCCCCACCATGTCTCCCAGTACTCCGCCTCCCCTAGTTTCCTTCCAATTTCTTCAGCACTTCCTCGTTCCTCCAGCATCTAAACACATGCCCCACATCATCCTCCACTTCACACCTCTCGCACACTCCAGTCTCTCTTTTCCCAATCTTGTCCCAATCATGTCCAGTGAGCACCTGTGTCAAGAAGTAGTTCACCTCCCCGAATTTCCGGTCCATCCAATCTCTCTTATTCCCAATCGCTCCTTTTAGCGCGCCCTCATACTCTTCCCACCTTCTGTCCATTTCCTCCTCCATTCATTCCTGCACTTCCTTTCTGGTCGCACCCCTCCAGCGTTTGTTCCTAGCTCTAACCATCACGTCCAATGGGTAGGACCTTGCCAGCACCGCTGCTGCCAGCCCACCCACTGTCCTGTACCCCTGCACCACCCTCAGCAGTATCCCTCTCTGCACCCGCAGAAGTGGCCTAACCCTCGCATTCACTTCCGCTCTTTCACCTCCGCACCGTACAGCATACTCTGCTCTACCGTCCCACCAATTTCCCTTCCACTCTCCCGGCCCTTTCACATCACACATCAATTTCCCAGCTATGCTGCCCTCACTTTACCCTTCTCTGCCGCCTTTAACATATGAGTTTTTAAGGATAATTGACTATCCAACCACACCCCTAGGTATTTCACAGACTCCCTTGTCCTGCTCCGTCCTCACTAGCAACCCCACCGTCTTATCTTCCGCCACTTCCAGTCCGCACCGCTCTATCTTCTCCACAATCTTCCTGCACATTCTCTCTGCCTTTCTTTCTCCGCATCTCCCTTTGCCGTACATACCAGACACACATACACCGTAATCTCTTTCTTTTCTCTTCACATACTATCCCACAAACCTCATCAAACACACACTTCCTCTTTTTTCCCTCTCCACCCTACGCTCCAGTTCCTTCTTCTCTTTATATCCCCCTCTTCCCTCCATCCTTCCTTTTCCCCTCAGCATCCGTCTTCGTTCTTTCTTACACTCCCTCCACAGCTCTTCTATTTCCTCATTCCACCAGTAATTGGCCCTCCGCTCACGCCTATTGCCCCTCTTTCCTTCTGTCTTACAGCCCCCTGTATCACATTGTACAATTCATCTGCATCATGTCCAAGTCCCCTTTCTCTCTCTTCTCTTACTTTCTTCCTCATACTCTCTGCCTCGGCCTTCGTCCACTTCCATCCTCACTCTTCCAATACTTCCTTTCTCCCTTTCCTTAAGCTTTCCTCATCCTCCAGCACCCTCCAACTACTCACTCCTTCCCACATTCATCACATGCTGTTATATCAATGAATGATGAACCCCCGTCACCCCCCACGAAGGTGGGCAGTAGTGTTAACACTTCCTCCAGGATCTCCCCTCTCCTGTCCGTTTTCGTCCCCTCCCCACATAGTATTCTTAGCATTGAAGTTCCCTGCCACCATTCTCCTTGCGATCCTCCTTTTTTCCTTTTGACACCCCCAGATCGTCCTCTAATCCTGTCATGCTCCTCTCATATTCTTCCAGGCTGACATTTGGGCTTATAAACACACTGTACACCACCATGTCTCCCATTCGCACTACCACCCATCCGTTTCCCTTCCTCACTTCATCCGCCCTCAGTCCATCCCCCACCACTCTTATTCCTGCCTCTCCTGTATCGTCCATAATCCATCCCTGCTTCCCCACATATCTAGCATTTACCTCGGATCTACACACCACATCCACTTCCCTCCTAAAAATCACTTCATCCAATATATCATGCGCTATCCTGCATTTCCCTAAATTTATCTGCATCCCCTCCATCCATCTCCCACATTCCTTCTTCCCGCGCAATGCTCTCCCCTTCCTCCTATTTGACCAGACTCGTCCCCACTGAGGGGTCCAGAGGGTCCCTCCCATTTTTTCCTTCACCTTTTTCATCGTCTTCATCTACTTCTTTCCTTCCTCTATCACATTCTATCTCCCCTGGCTTATGTCCCCTTTCCTCACTCTTTCATAGCCAGCACTTACTCCTCTCCTTGACTCCCTTCATCTTACACCGTGCTACTTTGTGCCCCTTCACCCCACATCCAAAGCATCTGCCCTCCTCTCTACCCTCTACAATAGTTACCCTGTTCCACCCCAATTTTATCTCCCTTTTCCCCAGTAAGGCTTCCGCTTTTTCCCATTCCGCCTTCACCACCGCCATTTTCATCCCGCTCCTCTCCCTTACCACTTTAATCACCTTTGTCTCTTTCCTAATCAATTTCTCTATTTTCACCCTCACCACTTCATCTATCATCCACGGGTCTATCCCTACCATCTTGATGGTTTTTGTTCCCCTCCCCGCTTTCACCACCCTAGCTCCTGCCACTATCTCCACCTCACTAGTTCTTGAGACTCTGAGTCTATCCACCCACTCCCCTTTCATCTCCCCCAACCCCTTCTTAATCCTCTCGATCCCCTCCTGATCGACTTCCCCGATATCCTTCAGGATTACCGCCCCATTCCTGTATAGATTGTTACCTCCGCCACCTCTCCGTCACCTCTCAACGACGCCACCATCTTCTTCAGCACCTTCAGTACCTGCTTAAGCCTGTGGAGCCCAACGCTGTCCCCGCACCCTACTTCCCCAAACAGTCGGCTCATCAGTTCTTCAGACCTTCTTCTCATCCCTACAATCTCCCTCCATCCGACAGATCAACTCCTCCGTCTTCACCCTTACCCCATTCCTTTCCGTAGTGCGTACCTCTTTGACCCACTCCACTACCTCTCCTTTCCCTCCTAGCATTGGGTACCTATCCCTAAACATCCTCTGTATCCCCCCCTCCATACCACTGTCTTCCTTGGTCACCCATACCACCTTTACCTTCTCATCTCCTATCAAACGATTTCCCACCTTCACCTCTATTCCCTCCCCCTTTTTACCATCCCACTCCCTATCTCTAACATCCTTCCAACCTTCCCAGTCTCTTTGCCCCAACTCCCATCGTGTTTGCATTATCTCCTTCCTATCGTCCTCCCACCTCATACTCTCCAATTCCTTGACCCGCCCCTCTGCCGCTGCCTTCTCCTCCTCCAGCCTTTCCACACTCTCCTCCAGCCTTTCCACACTCTCCTCCTCCAGCCTTTCCACACTCTCCTCCAGCCGCCTTACATTATCTTTTAATCTCTCTACACTCTCCCTCTCTTCTTCCGTCCCATTCTCCACTTCCTTCATTCCTTTCTCCTTCAGTTTCCTCTTCTGTTCCTTATCTTCCAAAGGCGATACCTCCTTACTTTTCACTGCAGTATCACTCCACCTGCTCGTCTCCCCCGCCTTATCAGGCGTTCGTTTTACCTTCGTCGATTTACCAAAAATTCCATTTCCTTGCCCTCCTTCATCCATAACCTCCTGTTCTATTTTTCTTTCTTCTTTTTCCACATTCCAACCCACGAATAGCTAGGGAATTGAATGTCCACCACCACAGAGCCCCGCTTGTGGTGGTAAGGAGGGTTACTCCGGGAGGTCACCAGGTATCCCGGAGGCATATTCGTATCGGACGTATCTTACTGCACATCGAATTCAACCGAATCAAACCGAAGCTACTTACATTATCGAACGAGCGATACTGCACAGAATTGTGCAATATCAGTCGTCCGTTAAAGAGCGGCTACAGTTCCTAGGAATACCAACGTTGCCAATACCTTCTTCAATTATTTTCCTTGCCCTTATCGATAAATTAACCAATGATCTGTTTTAAAACGTAATAATAATCCCATTAAACCCATGATAAAACAGAACATTGGTTAATTTATCGATAAGGGCAAGGAAAATAGGCATTTGTTTACTCATACGAATTTGAACAGCGTATTAGACCGTATCGAACAACTGATATTGCACAGTATTGTGCAATAAGGCGCGTCCGATATAAACATAGTTCGTGCATTTCCACTGTGTAATAAGCTACGTCCGATACGAATATGCATCCCGTTTCTGACTGACTTTCGCGCAGCCATTCATCCATTGCCACGGTAGCTAACAACGTAGATTACGGATTGTTTTATCGAGGTTCACTCCTCTAGTGAACGTACAAAATTTGTTGTTACTTGCATCTCGTCTTCTTGCCTACTGACTCGTGTCTCCGTTCACGGGTAGCGTTGCAGTCAATCAGCTGGCGACCAACGCCCTAACTAAATCGGGACACTTGACATATTATAAAGCAAAAAAAATATTGAAACAAAATATCAGTCCAGTGGCAAAACACACACTTTTGAAATCGTTCTCTTCAGCACCTTTCCTGATGCTGTCCTTACGGAGACCACTCTGGTTATACCATCAGCTCAAGGGTGTAGGCCACTATACGCGCCATGGGCCAGTGTAAGGGTGATCTATTATCTTCCTTCAGGACTACCAACGAACCAACCATAGCGGGATTGCTATTAACGGTTTTCCACTTGTTGCGGGTTTGCAGATGGGACAAATAGTCCCTGGACCAACGTCTCCAAAACTGTTGGAGTAACTGCTGTAATCGATCATATCCGGATAGATGACCTTCATTGCAGCTTAAAAGATTAAGCTGTGGAAGCGCCTTTAATGAATCTCCGATTAGTGGGATGGAGTTTAGGGTAGGAGGTCGGCGGGATCATTGGAGATGGGAATGAGAGGACGAGAATTGAGAATTGAATTAAGCCTCGATTTGCGTCAATAAGGTGTACATCTCCTCATAAGAAACTGTGGCAGTACCAAGGACTCTACGTAAATGAAATTTTGTGGATTTTACCGCTTTAATCCCATAACCCTACCATGTGTGGAGAATTGGCTGGATTAAAATGCCTATGAATTTGTTCCTTTGCCAAATATTGGGAGACATCATCATTGTGGGACTTGCTGGACATTAGATCATACAACTATATAAAGTGATTATTGGCGCCTACGAAATTTGATCCGTTATAGGAAAATATGTCTGGTGGCTTATCGCGTCGAGAGATAAAACGCTTCAAAGAATTTAAGAAACTTTTTGTGGGCAGGTCTTTTACTAGTTCAATATGCACCGCTTTGACAGCAAAGCAAACAAATATGCAAAAATAGGTCTTTACTGCCCTCGCATTGCGCAAGGTAATTTCCTTTATGAAAATTGGGCCTGCGTAGTCGATGCCACATTGCGCAAAAGCTCTTAAAGGTTGAGTGACCCTTGCTTTGGGAAGTGCACCCATCAAATTATCCTTGGGTTTGGGATTGAGCTTGAAGCACCTTACACATGATCTATTGATCTACGTTTTTCCCATTAATCGGCCAATATTCAAGTCGCATTATTGATAAGAGTGTTTGCACTCCGGCGTGTAGATTTTTAATATTTTGGCTCTTTGTTATAAGTTCTGTAATTTTATGCTTGTCCGGTAAAATAAGTGGATGTTTTTGTTCATGGCTTAACTCAGAATTGGACAACCTCCACCGACCCTGAGCAAGCCATGCTGATCTAGAAATGGTTGTGAGTTTAAAATCCTGCTATCGCCTCTTAAACGGTTCGAGTTTTTGAGTGCATTTATTTCTGCTGAAAATGAATATACTTGGGCTATTTTTATTAAAATAGTATGTGCTTCCTTAAGCTCGTCCGTCGACAATACATTCGAATCATAATATCGTCTTTTAAATAAGCGGTTTATGAATCTAAGAACGTAGCACATAACACTTTGTAATTTGCGAAAACGTAACTGATAAACGTGTCTGTGTTTACAAGTACACTATTGGAGGATTTTATTTCTGGTAAATTTGCAAACGGAATTGTTTCGAAAACGATTTTATCCACCTTGTTTGTTAAAAAGGGCGGTCAGTACCACCACGCGTTTAAGTTAACTAGTTCTTTAGGGTCAATACCTCGGGAGATGACATCCGCCGCGTTGTTTTCGCTTTTAACGTGTCTCCAATTTGTAATGTCTGTTAATTCGTTGATTTGCGCTACTCCATTGGCGACAAAGGTTTTTAATCTACCAGGGTCTATTTTCAACCATGACAAAATAATTGTCGAGTCTGAAAATAGGCAAATTTCGGAAATTTCAATATTAAGAATCTCTCGTACAACCGTATGCTGCAAGTAATCCCGCACGGGGCAGCGTTACCTTACGAATCGGCGCAACCTTTGTTTTTGCACATAGTAGTTGGGAATGTAAAGTTCCGTCTTTGTTTCGGAGATTAGGTAGAGACATGCTCCGAACGCCCGTTCCGAGGCGTCTGCGAATCCGCATAATCGTACCCATAGAGAAATAAAAAATAAGAGAGCGCGCTTTTTGAATTTTTAAGCTTTCATGATACGCGTAATATTGTACAAAATTTGCAATTAAATGATTTTGCACTTTGATATTTGTTTTTAAGTCGAGGCTTAAAAGACTAAAAAATAACATTATTGTGCTAAATCATTCAGTTGCAAATATTTTATTAGCTATATTATATTATAGGGAATTATGGTAGGAGAATAAAAAACCCTTTGCAAGTGAGAAAATATTAATTTAACATCTTTCACAAAATAAAATATCTAAAATAACATACTAAAACAGTCAATAGAAAATAAATAATGAAATAAATGAAATACAAAAAAAAACAATCTTGAACAAATAATCTTACTAAAAAAACAGTTAGAATAAAATAAACCAAATACATAAAAAACAACAACAACAACAAATAATCAAATAAATCACAGTTTTAGCCTTAAGTTTAAATAAACTAGGTTTCAATGAAAAAACAATACTTATTTCTATAAAAAGCAGCCTCAAAGATTTAAAAATAAATAAAACAATAACAATTTCCAACTTAAACTAATAAATATCAATATATTTTAATTCACTAGGTATTGATGGATTAGTTCGGCACCATCAGTCAGAGGCTAAACTAAACAAAAACAGTTAAAATAAAATAAATCAAATACACAAAAAACAGCCTTCAACAAATAATCTAACTAAAAAAACAGTCAATATAAGATAAATAAATTTATTCATAAAAAACAGCCCTTAACAAATAATCAAATTAATCACAGTTTTATTCTTAAGTTTAAACAAACTAGGTCTCAATAAAAAAAACAATACTTATTTCTATAAAAACAGCCCAAAAGATTTAAGAATAAATAAAACAATAACAAATTCCAACTTAATCTAATAAATATCAATATATTTTAATTCACTAGGTATAGTAATACTTTTGTAAAAACATATAAATCTTGGTTTCTTACAGTTTACAGCATTAAAAAATATAAAGCATTTTATAATATACATTGTAGGCATGAAGAAAAATATGTGAAACTAGTTTTATCTTAACAATATTTATTAAAGGTCTATGAATTTTATAGAATGCTGAATTTTTTTAAACTTCTTATTGTCATACTTTTTGTATGTATGTATGTATGTATGTATGTATGTATGTATGTATGTATGTATGTATGTATGTATGTATGTATGTATTGTACCTATGAATTGACACATCAAGTATTTGACTTTTAATTTGTTTTAATTTAATTTTCTTGTATCAAAATTTAAATACCTATTAGTGTGTGTTGGGTATAGATTTGTCTTTTGTCTCCATTATTTATGCTGGTCAAAAACTCATCCAAATATACGGAGTCATAATTACAATTATATCTTAATATGGAACAAACAGTTGCCATTCCATTTGCCAGTTATTCAAATAGTCTACCAGATTTCTCTGAACTTCCCATCAATAATCATGGACATTGCATAAACATTTACATCAAATATCAGGTTAAATATCTAGGACTAGAAACTGATTCTCATCTGCACACTTATGCACCAATCTACCTGGAGGCATCTTGAAGCACACACAAATATTAAAGAGCAAGCACACAAATTATGCAATGTTCAAAATATTGAAGCACTTCACATAAGTAGTAGGTACCTTCAACCTACAACTACATCATAAATTACATTATTACATCTAGTACCTTTCTTAGTTCCTACATATTTTGGGTCAAGAACTTATGGAAAATCTTCGTTATTGTCTGCAAAAAAAAACGATAAAATGAAAAATAATATTTCCATTATTTTATGAAAACCTAACCTTAAACGTTAAAAGTGAAAATTACTTTTTTAACTTACCTATGATAAATGATACTGTGATAATAACTAATACTAATAATTAGAATAGTTGATGCACTTTGCAGAAATGCCAAGAAATTAATAAATTGAAAAATTCCAACGATAAATATCAAATGTAAATAATGTTGAAAATTTGAAAATGACAAGTTTCGTGTAGTGGGAGGCAGGGTTTGTTAGTTCAGCTAGTTCCAGCTCCTTCAATATGTTTTGAAACCTCTCTTATTATTTCTCTACGATCGTACCTTTATAGGTGAGTGTGTCAATACTTGGCGTTTTATGATTATTTCGATTAAAACGCGAAATTGCGAGAAAAATTCCGAAAACAATTTTACCTCTTCTTCTGGTATGGGCTGGTCCCAGTCGATTCCTAATTTAAATAACTCCTGCATGAACAGTTTTGCCCTAATTACAACCGGACTTATTAGACCTAACGGGTCATAAATTTGCGATATAGTTGATAGCGCGATACGTTTTGTTATTGGTCTATCAGGCAGCGTAATATTGATCAGAAACCCTAGACAATCCAATGTAGGATTCCAGAGAATGCATAACGTCTTCAATTCTCTTTCATCGTGCTCAGCAATTAATAATTTATCTTGTGATTGATCGTGTTTTGAAGTACAGTCCAATACCGGCATATTGTTGGAAGCCCATTTACGTAAGGTGAAACCGGCTTGCGACAGTATTTCGGTGACTTCTTTATGCAACTGAATAGCTTCCTCGACACTGTGCAGACTTAGAAGTAAATATATATAAATAAACAAAAGGGAATTCTTGACGGTAGATAATTTAATAGGTTTTATATATCTTAGGGATTCCGTCGTAAGGAGGGCTTAATGAAACTCTTATCTACTACCCAACGTTTCGAAAAATTTTATTTTCTTATTCAAGGCTGAAATATGAACATTTTTTTGGTAGGTATATCTTTTGTAAAATGATTTTTAGAACTTACGTGTAAAGTGAGTTGATAATTTACAAAACTAAACTTCTTATTCAGAAAGTAAAACATATTCTTTGTATGTAAGAAATTTCATATAATAAATTGAAGGCACTATTTTGATGTGGAATGTCAAAACTCAAGTGACATTTTTTAATATTTTTTAAGGTTGAGTAATAACAGAGTTGTTGTGACTAACTTTATAACTTAGAAGACAGTCTTGATTAATAGTACCATGACTTGTCACTTAATCATGATCCTATTAAAGAAGGAAGTCATATATATATTATCTATTGCAATTGTTAAAAAGACACAGTTGTGAGACAATTTACTCTCACTAATTACCTCACTAAAATCTCAAGATAACAATAGCAAATGTAGTATGTACAAAACAAGCCTGTTATAACTTATTAATTAGGTAGATGTTCATCGTTATAAATCTGAAATATCAACAATTCTACTATTATTATGGTGATTGTCTAATGAAAGAAGATATGCATAAGTGTGATTTACATGGTTGCTTTCTCTTTTTTTGTTCAATGAGTTTTCATCTAGAGCGGTCTCAAACATTATTAACTCACTTTACACGTAAGTTTTTAAAAATTATTTTACAAAAGATATACCTACCAAAAAAATGTTCATATTTCAGCCTTGAAAAAGAAAATAAAATTTTTCGAAACGTTGGGTAGTAGATAAGAGTTATATATATATATATATATATATATATATATAGATAGAATTCTGAATGATCTTAGACGTGTTTGGATATTGATCTTTATTCTCTATTGCCAACTGTTTCAGACACCGCGTCGCAATAAATGCTGCACATTTTTTTTTTCGGGCCGAGATGGGAAACTCATGTTCGAATGGGTCCAGGACCCAAACAGTGTTGGACTCATCCCCAAGGAGATGCCTACCAACCAAACCCACCTCAAACTCGCCGTTACCCCCGCCTCGGAATCACTACCCTAGCATACTTCGAGACAGGCGGCGGTCCCTCGCACACTCTCCGCTCACACCGTCATCTTCTCCCTCCTATTACTCCTGCCTCTCATGCCATATCGAGTCCTTCTCTCCCACTTACCATGCTCTCTACTACTCCACTCACCTCCATCCATTCCTCCTCCCCCCTCAACATTATCTCCACCACGTTTTCCCAGTACACCGCCTCCCCTAGTTTTCTCTCCAACTTCTTCAGCACTTCCTCGTTCCTCCAGCATCTAAACACATGCCCCACATCATCCTCCACTTCACACCTCTCGCACACACCAGTCTCTCGTTTCCCAATCTTGTGGAGGTACCCTACTCTCGACCCATGTCCAGTGAGCACTTGTGTCAAGAAGTAGTTCACCTCCCCGAATTTCCGGTCCATCTAATCTCTCCTATTCCTAATCGCTCTTTTTAGCGCGCCCTAATACTCCTCCCACCTTCTCTCCATTTCCTCCTCCATCCATTCCCGTACCTCTTCTTTGGTCGCACCCCTCCAGCGTTGGCTCCTAGCTCTAGCCAACACGTCCAATGGGTAGGACCTTGCCAGCACCGCTGCTGCCAGTCCACCCATTGTCCTGTACCCCTGCACCACCCTCAGCAGTATCCCTCTCTGCACCCGCAGAAGTGGCCTAACCCTCGCATTTACCCCCGCTCTTTCACCCCACACCTCCGCACCGTACAGCATACTCTGCTCTACCGTCCTACCAATTACCCTCCTCTTCCACTCTCCCGGCCCTTTCACATTACACATCAATCTCCCCAGCCATGCTGCCCTCACTTTACCCTTCTCTGCCGCCTTTACCATATGGGTTTTGAAGGATAATTGGCTATCCAACCACTCCCCTAGGTATTTCACAGACTCCTCCATGCGAATTCTCCTTCCCTTAACCATCACCCCCACTTCCCTTGCCCTGCTCCGTCCCTTCACTAGCAACCCCACCGTCTTCTCTTCCGCCACTTCCAGTCCGCACCGCTCTATCTTCTCCACAATCTTCCTGCACATTCTCTCCGCCTTTCTTTCTATCTCCGCCTCTCCCTTTGCCGTACATACCAGACACACATCATCCGGATACACCGTAATCTCACATCCCTCTTCACATACTATCCTACAAACCTCATCAAACACACACTTCCAGAGCGTCGGTCCAAGAACCGAGCCCTGAGGCACTCCAGCATCTCATATCTCCTCCCTCTGGAGTCTACAATCACACGCCCCGTCAGGTAGTCCTCCACCAGGTTAACCAACCCCTGCTCCACTCCAAGCCTCAGCAACGCGCTCAACACTGCCCGTTTGCTGACACTGTTGAACGCGTTCCCGACGTCGAAGAACACGAGTAGGGCCAATTTCTTCTTCCTCCAGCTGCCCTCCCTAGCTCTTTCCACCAAACCCATCACCTTGCTCAGTGCCGAGATGAAAGATTTCCCCTTCGTGAACCCATGCTGGTTTACCCATTCCTACCAACTTCCTCCTCAATCCTATCCCTTATTATCCCCTCCATCAATTTACCCATACCACACAGCAGGCTGATAGGCCTATAGTCCCCCGCCCGCTTCCCCTCTCTACCCGCCTTCTTCATCAGTATCACCCTGGCTACCTTCCATCCTTCCGGGAACTCCTCCTCCCTCAGCACCCTGTTGAATAGTTCCCAGAAGTACTCCCTATTGTCATCCAACAGCCTCTTCACCATATCACCCCTCAGGCCATCTATCCCTGGGGCTTTTCTCACTTTAATATTTCTCCCCCAATCTTCTACCTCCCACTTCTCTACCGGCCTTATCCCCCTCATTTTCACTACCCCCCTTGTATCTTGGATTTCCTGAATTCTGCCACCCACTCCTCCTTCTCCCCCTTTGAACAATTTCCTTCTCCCAATCCTCCTCTAGAACGTCGTTCCTATTTCCACCCATCCTCTTCACCGCTACCTCATACGCCTTTCCCCATGGATTGTTTTCCAATTCCCCCAGTAACTCTTCCCACTTCCCTCTTTTTTCCCTCTCCACTCTACGCTCCAGTTCCTTCTTCTTCTCTTTATATCACCTCTTCCCTCTATCCTTCCTCTTCCTCTCAGCATCCGTCTTCGTTCTTTCTTACACTCCCTCCACAGCTCCTCTATTTCTTCATTCCACCAGTAATTGGCCCTCCGCTCACGCCTATTGCCCCTCTTTCCCTCTCTTTTGCAGCCCTGTATCACATTGAACAATTCATCTGCATCATGTCCAAGTCCCCTTCCTATCTCTTCTCTTACTTTCTTCCTCATACTCTCTGCCTCAGCTTTCGTCCACTTCCATTCCCACTCTTCTACTAAATCCTTTCTCTCTTTCCTTATATCCGTCTCCACATACCTATGTAAGCTTATTAGTGTTCCCCAGTAACCGTAAAGTTGTAACCTTTACCCAAGGGGTCAATTGTTACTAGTGATTTTAAACGAAAACGCAGGGGAACAAAATTGTCAATAACTACAAGTTATTACTAAAATACACAGTATACCGAATTGAACTATCAGCATAATATTGTATCCCATGTATTTAAAGGCACGGAAAATATGCATTTACCTATTTTTCCCCAATACTGTAGTGGAGAAAACAAATAATCGCTGCTTATATAAGGCGTTATCGCCGATGGTTGCCCAGGCTAAATAAAAGTATACTTGAAGCGATTAAACTATATCTGGAGGAAAATAATTGAGAACTATACCTCAGGGAATAAATAACATAGGGTTCTTTGTATTATAGTTTCCTTGGTCATATGGTTATGTCAAATCCGTGAATAGGCGCCACCGAGTTTTGTAGAAGCTATTATGCTGAAGGCGATCGTAAAAGAAATGTTATACAAGTAACCAAAAACGCGGAAAAATATATATATTTACAAATGACGTATAAATAAATAGTCCAACTAGTACAGGCCAATCTTTTATTGCTAAATAAGATAATCGGCAATACGACGCTCCTGTTACAAGTAAATACAAGAAATATATATCAAAGACAAATCAAAATTGAGTCAAAATTAAATCAAAAATCAGTCGAAATATGTCACAAATATTTGTTATCCAAAAGAAAATATCGTAGGTATAAAACACAAGAATAATCGTTTAGTAGGTGATAGAGGTGTAGTCAAGTATGATCATACCAGCTTTACATGTACCATAAACCTACCTATAAATGCCAAAAGCCGAATAATAATCTACATCATAATACTACCGCAATTATAAAGGCTTTGAATTAAAATTGCAATCCAAATCAGGACAATTTTACAACCGTCCAAATTGAAATTATTTGGTCTAACTAATAATCACTTAAACTCGTGTTTGAAACTGAGAATCTTAAAACGATAATAAAACGTAAAATCAAGTTCTTTTTTTTGTACTTAGCTTTCACGAATTTGGAGGTCCAGCCACCATCCACAAGGTCACTCTCGGGAGTAGAAAACTGGTAAATTTCCAGGCATCGTCTCGGCTGGGAAGATTCTCTGATGTAGTAAAACAGGTCGAACCAGGTGTGAAATCTGGGACGAAATCCAATCCAGACAACCAAAAGGGTCCCAAATTAAAACCCCAACAGTAGAAGGAAGAGTAAAGCGTAGAAATAAGGACACAACAGAAAAACCCTACAATAAGGAGCGAGAAAAAAAAATCAATCTCACCATCTAGAGAGTTTTAGTTTTGTAAAAACTAAAAATATCTTACCTCAATTTATCAATGAGGGTTCGCAAAATTCCCATGTCCAGCCCTGTGAAACCATCAATGGACAACCTCCACCAATAGGCTCACAAAATGGTGGATTCTGGCAGGTTTTGAAAGGAGGTTGATTCGATCTTAATGAATCGTGGATCCGGTGTGAAATAATCCCTCAACGGCGGAAAAAAACGACTTCCAAACAAACTACCCAAAATAGTCGGATTTCCAAGCAACTTATGCGAATTTATATCCCCTAATTAGGGTAACTAATCGAAAATTTAACTAATAAAATAACTCGCACTAAGCACCGAACCTTCCGTTCTCCAAAACTGTATCACCTTCTCCCCGTTGCCATAGAAAAGATGGCTTCAAAACAGTCATACCACAATATCCAATAATATAAAATTCGAAATATCCAAAAATCCGTTAATAAAAACAATTAAAATCTAGCTATTGAATTATTCCAGTTGGTAACCTGTAGTTGTCGAGCACAATGGGGAAACAAAAGAAGTACGTCCAAATTTCCTAAATTCTCCTACCTTGTCGATACTACAGCATTATACATATATACTGTGAACAAGAAACAGCGTTCTCGTAGCGAAACAATTTCATTAGATTCGTAGATTAATACCAGCCACTCGGAGAAGACACGAGTTCTACCGATAACCGAAGCATTTGTAAATTTATTAGTTATACAGAGTGTCCAAAATATTAATTTTAAGTCAACTGGTGAATGCATATTACGAAAAGATTTTATTTGAAAGTCAGACCATAACAAGCTCAAGCTTTCCTCATCCTCCAGCACCCCCCAACTAAACACTCTTTCCCACAGCCATTCATCACATGCTGTTATATCAATGTATGATGAACCCCCGTCACCCCTCACGAAGGTGGGCAGTAGTCCATTATTCAGCACCACCAACCCGTTGGATGTTAACACTTCCTCAAGGATCTCCCCTCTCCTGTCCGTTTTCTTCTCCCCCATATAGTATTCTTCGCATTGAAGTCCCCCTCCTTATGATCCTCCTTTTTCCTTTTGACACCCTCAGATCGTCCTCTAATCCTGTCATGCTCCTCTCATATTCTTCCAGGCTGACATTTGGGCTTATATACACACTGTACACCACCATGTCTCCCATTCGCACTACCACCTATCCATTTCCCTTCCTCACTTCATCCGCCCTCAATCCATCCCCCACCACTCTTATTCCTGCTTCTCCTGTATCGTCCATAATCCATCCCTGCTTCCCCACATATCTAGCATTCACCTCGGATCCACACACTACATCCACTTCCCTCCTAAAAATCACTTCATCCAATATATCATGCGCTATCCTGCATTTCCCTAAATTTATCTGTAACACTCTCCATACATCCCCTACATTCCTCCTTCCCGCGCAATGCTGTCCCCTTCCTCCTATTTGACCAGACTCGTCCCCTCTGAGGGGTCCAGAGGGTCCAACCCATTTTTTCCTTCACCTTTTCCATCGTCTCCTTCTACTTCTTCCCTTCCCCTACTACATTCTATCTCCCCTGGCTTGTGTCCCCTTTCCCCACATACCCTACAAAGGAAAGCCTGCCGACAGTATCTCGCCATGTGATCCTCGCTCTTACAAAGCCAACACTTACTCCTCTCCTTGACTACCTTCACCTTACACCCTGCTACTTTATGGCCCTTTATCCCACATCCAAAGCATCTGTCATCCTCTCTACCCTCTATAATATTTACCCTGTTCCACCCCAATCTAATCTCCTTTTTTTTTCAACAAGGCTACCGCTTTTTCCCATTCCGCCCTCACCACCGCCATTTTCATCCCGTTCCTCTCCCTTACCACTTTAATCACCGTTGTCCCTTTCCCAATCAAATTCTCTATTTTCCCCCTCACCTTTTCATCTTCCATCCACGGTTCTATCCCTACCATTTTAATGGTTTTTGTTCCCCTCCCCGCTTCGACCACCCTAGCTCCTGTTACCCTTCCTACCTCCCCCAGAATTCCCCTCACCTCAACCCCCTTCTTTGCCTCTATTACCACCTCCCTATTTCTTGAGACTCTGAGTCTATCCACCCACTCCCCTGCACATGTAGTTCCGTAAGTTACGGTTGACAGTTGATGAATATCGATAGTTTCTTGCGCATGCTTGCGCCACAAGATCTGCTAGAAACATCTGTCCTGGGGATGCACTAAAATTTGTCGAATCATCATCTTTAAATCTGCTTTCAATATGACGTTGTGTAATCTCCATCTTAAAATAATGGCAAACAACTCATCTTGAACCTTGGTTTTAAAACCAAGTGATGAAGTAAAAAATATGAGGTGTTACATGAGGATGACGTATCTACTTTAACCATGTGCCCTAAATTTTCGTACTCGAGTAAGAATTCGATATATTGCCCTCTAACTGTGGTCGCGAGACAAACGGTATTCGAGTGAGTTAAAACGTTTTAAGCAATTAGCATGTGATTCTCCGAGCAAAACTGACGCATCCTCTTTAAACGGTAGTCTGACTACGAAACGATTTTCATTATCACGTGAAGTTGTTTCCATGAAATAATTTTCACAATACTTGTCTGCAGTAGACAAATATTTCTTTTTGGGCAGTTCCTCGACTTCCCAAAATTTTGTGAGAGTTTTATTTAAAAGTACCTCGGGATTTTCATAACTTAAATTACAATTAAATGTTTGTTGTTTGTTTGTGATTAAGTGATTTGTATTTAGGGACCCAGTAAATATCCAACCGAATTTGGTTTCAAATAAAACTGGCATATTTTTACCAAGAAATATTTTATTGCATCCCAACAAATCATAAAATATACTGGCACCTATCAGTAAATCAATTCTCTTTGGTTTATTAAATTCTTTATCGGCTAAATGAATGTTTTGTGGGTATTTAATAATATCACGTGGAAATTTTTCAAATCTGGATTTTATTTTTGTAGCAGTTCTATGAGTTATATTCGTGATGTTTTGATTTATAACGCCAATTGCGACCTTAATATTGTTACAATTTAATTTTAACTTATCGCATAAAGATTGTGTTATTATATTAGACTGACTACCCGAGTCTAGTAATGCATGACATTCGTGAAGATTGCCGACAGCATCTTCAATTAGCACTGTCGCTATTGATAGAAATACCTCGTTTCTATTTATTTCAATTGCTGACGTTTCCGAAATATTTGTGTGTAAGTTTTGCGAATCGGTACTTTGCGGCAATTCTAAAAGATTATCACCGTTATCGGGCTGTAGTGTATTTACTTCGTTTCTCTGACCGTTGCGATTGAGTGTGCCTTTAGCCGAGACATCTGCCAGCTCGAACCCGGCGCGTTTGCCGTTTTGACTTAATTGTGATGAGACTCCACTACTTTGAGCTCGGTTTTTTTTTATTATCTACGTGTAAAATTGCATTATGCCTATTTTCGCAACGTTTAC
The DNA here is from genome assembly GCA_947563755.1 of Lochmaea crataegi. Taxonomy (NCBI): domain Eukaryota; kingdom Metazoa; phylum Arthropoda; class Insecta; order Coleoptera; family Chrysomelidae; genus Lochmaea; species Lochmaea crataegi. The sequence continues at coordinate 35,177,325 of OX387429.1, forward strand.
TTGATGATGACTTGCAATTGAATTTAACATTGCCCGACCGCAGACAGTTAGTGCATAATTTGTAAGATCTTAGTTTAGGGGAGAGTGGGAAGACTTGATCCCCAGGGTGAGTTGATCCCCACTTTGAATTTACCGCCCAAATATCGTGTACGGAGTTTCGTCAGCAACACTGATTGAGTATCACGCACTTTTAGTCAACAAGCTTCATCCGAATATGCAGGTATTGCTTGCTATGATTTTATGAGAGTTTTTTTAATTTTACTGTGTTGAAAATATTTTATGGTGAGTACTAAATGTTTATTTACCTACTATGTATAAACAAAATCTGGTTTATTGTATATTAGTGTCGTTGTGTGGTATCTGGCGAATATTTTTAGCTGCTTTGTGCTGCGTAATTTAGGTCATGTTTTGATTTATTGCCATTTTAAATATTTGGTGTGTTCTCGGGAGAGTTGATCCCATTGCGTTAAGAGAGATATGATCAGGGGATCAAGTCTACCTTATCGAGTTTTAATTGGGGGATCAAGTCTCTCTTATGTAATTTTATTTGTAAAATATTTTTTCGATTTTATTTGAGATGCCAAAAAATTACAAACCTAAAGTTGGTGCAAAGAAGCGTGTTCAGTACGATTCTGAAATTATGGGGGGTCCTTTAAAGGTACTGCTAAACAGTTCAACATCAATGTAATGACGTTAAAGCGAATAATTAGACGAGGAGAAGATCGTTTGCCTGGGTTTCAAAAAGCACAAATTTTTAAAAGTGAAGAAGAACTGCAGCTTTCAGAATATCTTATTCAAGCATCTCGCTTAAATTATGGTTTATCTTTAAAAAAGTTCCGCGAACTTGCCTATGAGTTCGCTAAGGCAAATAATAAAAAGATTCATCCATCTTGCGAATAAAAAAAAAGCAGGCAGGGATTGGGTAAAATGTTTTATGGAGAGACACAGCCGATTATCTCTCAGAACTCCTGAGCCCACTAGTCTAGCCCGTAGTTCCGCATTTAATAAATTTACAGTGAGCACCTTTTTCAAAAAATTGCGAACTACGCTTGAAAAGTATAGGTTTACTCCTGAAAAAATTTGGAATATTGTTAAAACAGGAGTCACAACTGTTCACAAGCCAGGGAAAATTATTGGTGAAAGAGGTGTTAAGCAAGTAGCAAAAGTCACGTCGGGTGAAAGAGGACAGCTCATAACAATTTGTAGTGCAGTAAATGCTTGTGGAAATCATGTTCCTCCCTTCCCAATTTTCCCACGTGTAAACTGGCAAGATCGCATGATACAAGGTGTACCACCTTGTTCCGCAGGAGCTCCTCATCCATCTGGATGGATGACTCCTCATCCATCTGGATGGATGACAAAAGAAAATTTCTGCAAATATCTGCAACATTTTCAAAATATTCCCACTGCTCTTCGGACAACAAACAATTAGTTATTCTCGATAACCATGACAGCCACGTAAACCTCGAAGTTATCGATTTTGCCCGAGCCAATGGTCTTATCCTTCTAACGTTGCCACCGCATACATCACACAAGTTACAGCCACTGGACCGAACCATTTTCGGACCTCTGAAAACGTATCACAATTGTGCTGCATCTGATTGGATGACCAGTCATGGAGGAAAAAATATAACAATATATGACATTCCAGGCCTCCTTGGAGAAGCTTACCCCAAAGCCTTTTCTTCAGCGAATATTATTAGTGGATTCAGAGTGTCCGGAATTTTTCCATTCCATTCCAATATCTTTAGAGATGATGAGTTCTGCTCAAGTTTAGTGACCGATAGGATAAATCCTATGGGAGAAACTGCAGATTCTGATGCTTCAGAATTGCCTAGAATTCGTTCACCCAAGGCTCCACCGAGGGTTGCGAAGCAAGCGACAGGTCGTAAACGAGGTCGATGTAGAATTTTGACTGATACACCTGAGAAACAGGAATTAGAAGCAGAACAAGCAGAGCGTCAAAAGAGGGCTTCAGGTGTGAAAAAGAATTTTTCAAAAACGATGAAAAGTCCCAAAAATAAAAACAATTCAAAGAAAGATAAAGAGCGACCAAAAAGCGAGAGTTCTGAGGATGAAGAGGTTTGGAAGGCCAGTGACGATAGCTTAGATGATATCGACCCATTTTTAGATCCAGCTAGTGATAGTGACAATTTCGAAGTGGAGGTGGACGATTTCTTCGAGGCATGCGCTCCTAAAATTGGGGACTTTGTATTCGTTGAGTTTAGCAGAAAGAAGGGAACAACTTATTTTGTAGGGCAGGTGACCGAAGTTCAATCAACAGCTTCAGAGGTACTAGTAAACTTTTTAAGGAAGAAAGAGGCACATTTTCAATTCCCAGTAACTAAAGATGAGGGGCTTGTGCCCAGAGATGACGTAAAAAGAGTTTTGCCAGTACCTGATGGCAGACGTGGACTTTATAACTTCAAAATAAGATTTCCTAATGTTTGTATTGGACAAACTGCAAATATTTAAATAAATATAAATACTCCCATAAATTATTACCTTATTTATCTGTATAAATTTCCTTATTTAAGTGCACTTTACTAATCAATAGGAGAGGGAGACATGATCCTAATGGAATCAACTCTCCCAGATAGGGAGATCAAGTCTCCCTGAGAGGGGGACACTTGATCCCATTTGGAAAATAATTAAAAACATTTTTCCACATGGTAGATACTTAAACAATTTTTTACGATCATTTAAGTGTTAATGTTTATATTAAGGTTATTACATTGTAGTGAATTTCAGAAAAATTAGAAATACCTTGTATAGTACGATCTAGATTCAATATACTAAAAATGGGATCAAGTCTCCCTACTCTCCCCTATCGTATTTTTCAGGAATTGTTAAGTCTAAGAATTTTTGGCACTGGTATATAAAATGTGCACCGTTGCAAATTTGGCAAGTGCGGATTGTTTCGGTTAATGTATAACTCTGATATACTTCGGGTGTTTTAAATGAGCTCTTAAAATCACGTGAATTTTTGTTAATGACTTTATTTGAACCCTTACTATGCCCGTTTTGCGATATGTTTTCGTGATAGTTTGATTCAAGAGCGAAACACTTTTTTGTTAAGTATTCAATTAGGTTTAATGTGGGCATATTTTCATAATCACCTTGTTTATTTTTCCATTCGCGTCGTGTACGTTCATCGAGTTTTCTCAAAATTAATGGAATTAGTAAGTTATCCCATTGATCTGCGGGAAGATTTAACTTCAATAGCGCGTTCTTATGCTGATAAACTTCATCTATCAGTTTCCTAAGAGCAATATGTGATTCTTTCGAGACTTCTGGTAGATTTAACAATAATCCGTTAACGTGATGGTTGATAATTGCGCGTTTGTTTTCATATCGCTTTTTAAGCAAATTGAGAGCAATCGAATAGTTTTCGGTGGTTACTTCTAACGAGCTTATCATGCGCAAGGTGTCATCCCTACAGCAGGTTTTTAAATACAAAAATTTTTGAAAGTCTGATAAATCTACACGAGAATGCACAACTGAGTTAAAAATATCAATAAAACTTAACCACGTTTCATACGTTCCGCAAAACGTAGGCAACCCCATATCTGGCAACCGTGGTAATTGTGCAGAAAATGTTTGCAGCTGCGGTGCCCTATTCCCAGTAAAAGAACTATTAGAAACATTATCAACTGTGGCAATTATTTCGTTTGCTTCCCCAATAAGATCATAAAATTTCGTTTCAATTTCTTCTCTTTCAATACTTTCATTTAAATCTAAATACTCTAGTCTTGCTGATAACTATCAAATTGTAACTAATCTTTTTCAATAACCTTTAAGCGCGTTTCCATTTGTTTACTTTTGTTTTTGTTAGTTTCGTCTCTCAGAATTTTTTCAAATCTAGTTAATTTCCCTTTAATGATTCCGCGTTGATCACGTAATTGTGTTTGTTCATCCGACTCGGACTCTCCGACTCGTTATCTGACTTGTTCTTTCTTTACTACTGCGTGAATTATAAACGTTTAACCGTTAACCATTCTGACGATGATATGTCAATATCGAAATAATTATCAATATCCTTTCATAATTTTCATAATTTTTTCATTACATAGTGGAATTAATTAGAAACAGTTAGTTTCATTTATAACATTAATATGAGTAGATTCCACAAAGTAAGGGTCCAAACAGTAAATTCAATTTCCTTTATATGTTAGTTAAAAATGGGTGTCCAGAAACTCTCCTGCCAAACGGAAACTACAGTTACTAGAGGTGATGTTAAGTCGATTTAGCTCAAATTACCTTAATCCGAAAATGCTTCCTAAGGGAGCTACGGCCCTTTGAAGAAGACGTCCTCATATGAGTTTTCTTCAAATTATTCAAAAATACCGTTACTTAAAATATTCAAACTTGGTATAATCAATAAACAGTTACAAACCAGTCGTTCGCTGTAAATAAATTTTTTTCAGATCCATCACAAGCGTGTCAGTCGGGGGGACCAACAGGTATTTTTATTAAAAATATTTTATTTTCAAGTTTTTTATGTATCCTACACCCAATTTGGAAAATTCATGATAATTTTCATTAAAAATGTTCTCTTCTTTCAAATCGATATCATGAACCGTTTTCGAGAAAAATAAATTTAAACTTTTTGTGTTTCTTACATAAAATCATGTTGGATTATAAAATTGTATCTGTTATATCAAGTTGGCTTTGAAAAATCAACAAATTGTACAAATACTGGTAACAAAAGTCGTAAGTATTAAGTTGCTTACATTGTTTTGGAAATTTTAAATTAATTTTATTTCGTGAGGGTATAAAACAACAATTAAATTAAATTTATTTTTCTCGAAAACGGTTCATGATATAGATTTGAAAGAAGAGAACATTTTTTATGAAAATTATCATGAATTTTCCAAATTGGGTGTCGGATACATAAAAAACTTGAAAATAAAATTTTTTTAATAAAAATACCTGTTGGTCCCCCCGACTGACACGCTTGTGATGGATCTGAAAAAAATTTATTTACAGCGAACGACTGGTTTGTAACTGTTTATTGATTATACCAAGTTTGAATATTTTAAGTAACGGTATTTTTGAATAATTTGAAGAAAACTCATATGAGGACGTCTTCTTCAAAGGGCCGTAGCTCCCTTAGGAAGCATTTTCGGATTAAGGTAATTTGAGCTAAATCGACTTAACATCACCTCTAGTAACTGTAGTTTCCGTTTGGCAGGAGAGTTTCTGGACACCCTGTATGTACGAGCGTGAATTGTAATTAAACGTTAGTTAAAAATATGAATATTACTATAATATCCTTAAAACATGCGACAGAAATGTACAACTTATCAAAACAAATCGAGAGAAAAATGTTAAAATGTAGGAAAATGAAAAGGACTTGCGGCTTGCTTGGCAACGCTGCTGCAGTTACGATCTTCTTTCGGCCACGCTAAAATGGCTTCTTTATAACTTTATTCTTGACCATGCAATGCTGGCTACCATCCGGTAGAAGAACCAAATTTATGTTTGATGTTCACTATAATTTGTTGACTGGAAGGACCTGTGGCTTGTGAAATAACTGTTTGACATTAGCAACTGATTTATTTCTATGATCACTTTACATTGTTTCCTGAACGTACAAAATTTGTTGTTACTTGCATCTCGTTTTCTTGCCTACTGACTCGCCTCTCCGTTCACGGGTAGCGTTGCAGGCAATCGGCTGGCGACCAACGGCGTCGAGAATAATTTTTAAAAAGGGGTTCAACATATGTTATGTCTATAGTTGGGCAAATTTACCATTTTGCCAGACAAAATTGCCGACACTGCTTCAATAATTTTTTCTCAACCATTTTTAATGTTTTGAAGATGGCTGATCAAATATGAATAACTGAAGGTATGGTATGTCTTAGTACCTATATTTTTTGAAAACATATTTTTGGTCAGCTAAAAAATTACCCAACAAAAACCAAAAAAAGTGGGCAAAGTAATTGAATTTCACGGTACCTATTTAATTAGATTTACTTTTCTGTAAAATGCATAATTTTTATCTTTTATTGTAAATTTTAATTTCGATCCAGGTAAATCATCTTCTGTTAATGCCATTTTTATTAGGTACGTTTGAGGTTGCTGTCAAATGGAAAATCATAACTGTGTACCCCCCATTAGTGCGGCCTCTGGTGAATTATTTTTAAATCTTCAGAGTAAACAGGCTATTTGGCAGCTTTTTGAAAAAAGTTTTTCCTGTGCTTGCATGATGGCGAATCCTCACACGGAAAATTGTCACACTCGCACGGGAAAATCTTATTTTCTGGACTTGTAATGAAATATACTATTTCCGTGTTTGTATGACTTCCCGGTAATTGTCACGATCGCACGCGAAAAATGTATTTTCTGGACTTTTAATAAACTGTACTAATAGTTCGAATTTGAGATAAATTAATTTTTTTTAGGCGCAAAAGTTGGCAGAAGAAGCACATATAATGGGCAGTATACAATGTTCCAAAGTATCAGCAGAATTAAAATCTGCAAGGTCAATAGTTCGACTAACTGAAATTCAAGCTACTTTACAAGAACAGAGGTAAGAGTTATTTTCAATGTTTTTGGCCAATTATTGTGTTTAATTTGATGAGAAACATTTTGTCATTGTAATTCCAATTTATTCGTCCTCATTTATACCCGTTTCAGTATCCTAGGTATGAAAAAGTCCCTGCATTTTCCGTTTAACCTTGCTTCTTTTTTATATTTTTCAGGTTAGAAACAAAATACTTTGTTAGTATTTTGATTGAAATAAAATGGATTCACTTTTGCATAAGAAATAACGTAAAATGTACCAGTTGCGATGTTTTACGTGAAGGATTAGAATATTTCGAAAATCGCGGAAAATATTACGATAGGTATAATTTCCCTTCATTCATTCCTATTAAATATATCTCTTTAATTCAAGAAGGTGGAGATTGCTGTCACCAATAAAATAATATAACTAGGATGCTACAATAATTTCACTTTTCACATCATTTACGTGAAAATCACCCATATAAGCTTTAATAGTAGTTCATGACAAAAATCAACCACTCTAAAGCATTTACCACATTTTGTGAAAAATAAATGATTGGTTTGTTTGGTATTGATATATTTGGTAAATTTACCCAAGAGTAACTATTTGACTTGATTCAGTCCTTGAAAATTCAAAATAAATTTTTTTGTAACATTCTATAATCTATATTTTTCAAATAAATTTTTATTTTTTATTTTCAGAATATTATTTTTACGTCAGCAGATAAAGGAATTAGAAGAGTTAAAGTCACAAAATTCATTCATGTCCGATGATACTTAGTGGTCAAAAAAATATCACACAAGATTTTCAGTCACAATATGGTCAACTTCAGTGGATAAAATTATAAAATTATTTATTTTGTCCAGGTTTTTTAAAGCCAATCAACTTTTTCTTTTCTTTCTTTATGGACGGTTTCTATTGATAAGTTTCGAGTCCTACTAGTCATAGAGATGAAAAAATAAAAATATGCCTGCATAAATATTTATATTTTATATATAAAATACGATTGTGTTGTGTTTGTTGAATAGCAGTTATTCGCGTATAAAATTGAAATAATTGGAGGGGTTAGAATGAAAAGGGTCTAAGTGACATTTATATTGTTCGGAGATAATTGAGGTCAAAGTTTTTTGACTACAAAAAAGTCCAGAAACTATTGGAGTTATATCTCTCTCAATTTTATTACAGTAAAATATAGTACAATTTTATCTATGAAGTTATGTTTAGGTTGATAGACTTTTTTTCAAAAAAAAATCACTTATACCCTTTTTATTCGGAAAATGTTCTCAAAAACATTGAAATAAAGAACATATTATTCTAGAAAGCAAACTTTATTCACATATCTATTCATTATTTTCATAATCAGAGTTCAGGATAGGCATATCATCCACTTCGTCGTCTCGGTCAGAATCGTTATCAGTGGAATCATGATTCTGTGTATTTTTTTATGTAGATGCTGTAGATTTGGAAGGGTCATTTCTTCTTGTAGGTTTCCTACTAGTTTTCTCAACTCCATGCTTCAGATTTTTATAGAAGCTATGATATATGGGTGGTATATACTCCAACAAAGTTTGTAAATTTTTCCACTTCTCTGTTGAAATGCTTATTGGACTCTCATTCAAATTGGAGCAAAATACTTTCTGCAAGTCACAGGGTGGTCGACCATCACCCAAATGAGGACAGACACACGAAAATGGAAAATCATCATCAATAGTGAGTTTGAACTGGAAGGAATATGTCTCCGAACATTTAGTATATTTGAAGTGAGCAATATTCCTGAAGTTCAGTTTTTTTTATCAACATCTTTCTTGGGGTCACTTATCATGAGATTGAGATTTTCAAAGGAATGAAAATGTTCACTTCTCATATCATGAACCGAAAAGCTTTTAGAAGCTGATTTTATTACATTACTCCAATCTTGTGGTACAAATACTTGTGGGAATTTTCTTTTGCATTTCTCAATCAGCCCGAATGACCTATCACACTCCATATATGTGTGACCTGGCTCCAAAAATTTATGGTGAATTTCTTCTAGTTGGGATGCTTTGACCAAAAACATGAATAGTTTGCAAATATTCTTATTTTTGTTTTGACCCCCACAAGAATCACTGTAGGCGACCATTTTTTATACAGTAGGTGGAAGAGTCTTGATGAAATGAATCAAACACGAACCTATTTCTTGAGAACCCCTTGAAGCTATATCCTCAGACCAAACTTACATATGAGCTGCATTCTTGATCAAATCATAGATGCAGAAGTTATAGGTCCATAAACTTTGGAGGTTGTCAAAAGCGGAGTTGGCAAAGACTGTTGGAGATCAAAGCATACAACAACAGTATCCGTCGAATGTTTATACTGTTCTATATCATTTTTCTTTACTGTTATGGCTTTTTCAGCGCGTCTCTGGTGGATAGTCATTTGAATCTTACTTTCTGCGACTTTATGGTGGTCTGATGAATATTTGATGATATTTTGATAAGAGTCACAACGGGAACAGGTATCAGAATGTGGGCGATGAAAACGTAGATTGAATTCACTATTGAAAATATGCCGATAATAAGATATATTGACAGGTATGTGGTTTTCTGCACCACAGGTAATTTTGTATAAGTCATACATAATTTTTATGTTCAAGTCAGGCGATAGGTACTTCGTCATAGGATTTGATTTCCTGGAATAGTGACTTCGGTATCGTGGGAAATTCTTGATGTGGTTGATTACAAAAGATCTCTGCTCATTTCCCATTCTTCTATGAGTTTGACCTTTTCCCCTTTTATCAGGTTCTACAATATTGAGATGATTTGCCTTGTCACAAACAGTTGTGAATCTTTTATTTGAGATATCGAATGTCTTCAAGAAAAAAGTTTTGCAAACGCGCTTATTTAGTAAAAATATATTGGTACTGAATTTTCGTTCAATATTGCTGTTAATCTTTCTTCTATCTACGCTGACTTTCTTAATACACGATGATAAAAAAGCAGTTTGATGATCGTAAGAAGGCACTTTATAGTAGGCTTCAAATAGTTCTTGTCTCTGATCTTCATTTATATTCATATTACACTTGTATCGACAAGTATGTTGATATGGTTTCAACGATTTGCTAGGATGGACCCTATTTTTGGAAACATACTCTTTACCCTCAGTTCTAAGACGCTTCAGTTTGTTAATCTTCCATTCAGATTGACGTTTTATCTTTTTTTTTTACATTGGTGATTGTAACATTGACAGCAGCATCTTCTGATGAATGGGATCTATCGGAGGTATTTTCACCCTTGTTTTCATCGTCATCAGTGTTGAAGTTGGCGATGGAACATAATCTTCATCTTCATCGGTCATAAATGGATCTGAAAGTAGGGTAGGAAGATATGGCTTTCCAATAGTATGAAATACATTTCTATTGAATCTAATGAAATGCCAGTAGAACTCACGAGTCGTGACAAACTGAACATAATAAGTTTAAACGATTTCTTGAATAATCATAACCTCACTCTGTTGTTTATTCTCGATTAAATCGTTATTTCATATTTATATGAATATTAATACTGAAAATACAGTAAAGTTACTCACCTTCATCACTTTCCATAACTATTGGATGAATAACGGCGAAAATAACTGAAAAAAACTCACAAAAAACAGTCCTGCTTATTTGAACATATGTCTCAAAAACAGTAACTTGGTTGGGATAGAAAGGGTACAAGTGTTTTCATATCCTTCTTATTCCAACGGAATCTGTATGTTCGTTCACGAGGTTTATTTGAGCGATCATAGATGTCACTTATTATATTCGAAATCACTTGATTCCTTGTTATTCCATCAGATATACATATCTAGTTTACAAAAACGCAGTTATTCCATTTTTTTTAAAACTGCACCTGTACCCTTTTTATTCTAACCCCTTCAATTATTTTGTGAAATTGAAAAAAAAAGATATCGTAAGCCGGAAACTGTTGATTTGGTAGAAGAAAAAAATTGAAGAATTTTATGCACGAATTGGAGGATAATTGAAAAAAAAACGTTGCTTATAATTTTTAATATAATTCCGTCGTACATAAAACTCAATTTGAACTTGAAAGCATAAATATTGTTTTATAGGGTGATTCATTAAGAATGTATTATCTCCAAGATGTAGATTTTCTAGACCCCAAAATATGATTCAGTATAATATAACCCTTTCGTTTTAAACGCAAAAATTGCGAAATTGAAAAATCAAATTTCAACTTTATTCCCCCTATATCGGAAACCTTCAATATTTGTATAAGGCATTTATTAGGATAAGTCATAAAATTTCATGGTTCAGAGATTAGTGATTTTTAATGAATCTCCCTGTATATACTTTTAACGCGTATGGAAATAAAAAATAGTACCTGTATATATTTTTCGACCTTTCGGTTAAAACATACACGCGTTCAATTTTTGTTTTTAAACATTGTCAGTTCTGACCATAGCTTTGTACGACCGAAACGTTTTAACTTTGGTTCAAATATTGAATATTTGCTGCTTAGCTTTTGTGTAATCTTCGTTACTACGATTTTAATTATATTCGACGTTTATTTTTCCGCAAAATTTACTTTTTTATAACAAAAAAACGTTTTTCACAACAACAAAATTTTCGTCTCGTCGTTTAATCAGTGCAATAAATAAAAATGTGTATAATTCCTCACAAATTTGGTAGTCTGTAGACAAATATTGATTATTTCAAAATCATGTATATTTTTCGAATCTCCACATTTTTTTCTTCCTTTTTTTGTGAAAAACGTCGATTGCTTTAACCCAAAGAAGGATTACTTTTGTACATAATTTCGTAAAATTTTCAACTTTTGCCAAAATTTCAGTTTTTATTCAAGAAATATAGAAGGACATAAACCGATGAAGTTGTTACACACAATTTCTAATTAGATTTTTTTAAACATTATTAAGAAATTGAGATAACCACTTTACAGTTACCAGTGAACTTGTATTTTGTGTAACTAAAACAAGCTGTGGTCTGCCAAATATACCCGAAAGTATCTTTTTTTAAGATTATTCTTAATGTATCTTTTCTTTTTTTAAAAGTTATTATTTACTTTCTATATGAATTGCAGCCTTGAAAGTCCTTTCTTTTCGATGGCGGATGAATATTTTTAATCCAGGACAATTGTCATTCTGTCAATTTCAATTTTACTTTGACATTATCACTTCTCACATGGTCGACCCAGGACACTCTTGTCGTCATGTAGGATCTTTTTATCTAGCCGATTTTTTTTGTTGAAATTCTAGAAAATTGCATGATCCAAATCAGTTAAACGTGTTTGTAGGGGAGACCGGGGCTAGTTGACGCATATTTCAGAAAATATTTTTTGAAATAGTCAAATGAATACTTAACGAATTCTTAGTTATTTGGTTACATGACTTGATATCTTCCTTATCTTTATTTAAAATGCAAAGAATTCAATTATACATAGTCTTGTCATTTTTTACTTAAACATATACCTATACAAAGTGCGTCTACTAACCCCGTCACGGGGTTAGTTGACGTGACTGCTGGGGTTAGTTGACGTGACTGCTGGGGTTAGTTGACGTGACTGCTGGGGTTAGTTGACACAATAGCTGCAAATTTACACATTTTTATATAGAATGTCTCGTTTGTACGACATTTGTCATGATTATTTATATAAAACACTGAAAAAGATAAATATGAAAATTGCATATTACTTTGACACGCATTTTAAACATTTGAAGAACTGATCTGTATCGCCAGCAAACGCTTGATGTGCCCATAGATGACATATGGTACATCTAATCCATTCTTCCAAGGGTAAGCTATTTTTAAACGTATCTCAGTAAAAACAATGACATTCCTCATTTTCCTCCTCGTTGTCAGTCTTAATTTTCATATTTTGCTTGCATTGTTTTTTCTTAAAAATGAATTTCCGGTTTGAAATACCTTTCGACTTAGCTACTTTATTTTTGATTTCTACTTTCCTGTTTTTGGATTTATTTGTAAGTGACAATTTATTTTTGATACTCAAATTTCGCTTCACAGAATCCTCTATTGTTCCATGAGTTCATTTCTGATAGGAGTGTCAGTCAAGATGGCAGTACTCCGTTTCTTCCTATATTGCCGATTTAATTTTCTTGGTTCAGCCTTGGGAAGAGACTTAAGCTGTATTGATGTTATTTGCTGCTTAGGAGGAGTTGTCTCTTCTTGACGCTCTGAAATAACTCTTACGTTCGGAGAATTTGTTCTCCCAAGTACTTCTTCGGATTCTTTTGACGACAGGGAGGAAGTCGATGGATTCGGGTTAATGTTTTCCTTCTCATTACCTTCAGAATCAATAATTTTATTTTCCTCTGCTTAGCCTACTTGATCTATAGAATCATCTTTGTCATTTGCTGATAGACGATCGGTGGAATATGCGGGCAAAAATTCATGTTCGTCAAACACATCTTATTTAAAAGGATAGATACCGGACACTTTGAATCCGGAGGGAATACTTTTTGGAGTTGTGGCCAAAGGAAGAGCACAACTAAAAATTTTTGGAATGTCGTAGATGCTCATTGTTCGTCCAGGATTGTTGGTAATCCACGAGTCACACGCAGAGTTGATACATTTCTTTAGCGGTCCATATACTGAACGGTCCAATGGCTGTAATTTGTGGGAACAGTGTGGTGGAAATGACAACACTGTTACCCCATTAGCCTTCAAATAATCTATAGCAGCTATTGAAAGGTGCGAATCGTGGTTGTCCAGTAATAGGAATACTGGCTAATCTTCAGAACACCTAACATGTTTCACAAAATGATTTGCAAAATTTAAGAAATGTTCAGAATTCATCCAGCCTGACGAATTTGCCCCACCAGCACTTCCAGGAGGCGCAGAATTCAGAAAATGTTCTTTAAAGTTGACCCGTGGGAACACGAAATAAGGCGGGATATTATTTCCCAGTGCTGATACAGGTACCACGATCCTGCGAAGTGATCCGTCCAATTTGTTTATATCCACGCCTAGCTACCACTCGATCAGGTTTTTGAACCGTTGTGATACCGGTTTCGTCCATATTAAATATTTCTCCAGGACCAGGTTAAAAATCACCTTTTTAACACCGTCTCTAAATTTGAAAAAAACTTGGCCACATTTTGTTTATTAAAACTGGAAGCTCTGGCTAAACTTGTAAGCTCGGGGGTCCTGATTGATAATGCTTTATGTCTTTTTAAGTACGACGAGAGCCAGTCTTCTCCTGCTATCTGACTTCTACTCCACGTTTTTGGAAACTCGAGCCCTAAGGCATTTGCACACTCAAAAGCAAAATTCCTGACTTCTTTGCAAGATAGGCCGTAAAATACATCACTAGCCATTTTTATGTATTCCTCTAATAATAATACTTCTTGGATCTATGTAAATATCTACAAATATATCGATACTCAAACTCCAAGTTATATTATTTTAGAAAATACCATACCTGCCTATTTTTTTAGAACCTACATCGTTCGTTCCGTTGATTTCTTTGTCAGTGACTTTTTTACAAAATCTTAATGTGGCTTCGGGGATGTTAAAATCAGAAGCAGTACCCCGAATTGACCGTCCATTTATTTTTACTTCTCTCGCTGCTCGTAGCATACTATCGGGTGGAGCAAACCCCTTTGACTTTTTCTTTTATATGTCCTCATAATTGACACTAAAAAGAATATTTCAGGTTTTAGTAGATTTAAAAAAGCCTTTGGGGCTGGTTGACTCATTCGTCAACCATCCCCAATTCGTGTGCGTCCACCAGCCCCACGGGCACTTTTCATCAAGATATTGATCTTGGGTAAACATGTTGAGTTAAACATAAATGTTATTTTGTCAACATAAAAGCCTAAGATTTTCTCTATGAAATCAAAGTTCTATATCAAGAAAATATTTACAAGCTTCTAAGTTATTACAAAATTATCAAGAAAGCAGAAATTTACTTACGTATATCTCAAAACAATATTTTAACATCTACTCTCTCACTAACTCAATTCGTCAACCTACCCCTTGCGCCAACTAACCCCGTTCTCCCCTACATATTATACTCTTTGGTAATTTGAACTTAATCTTTCTTCAGCTGTGATAACATGATATGTAAAATAAAAAGCAAAGACTCGGTATTTTCCTTTGTGGTGAAATTGTAACTTATTTTAATTAATTGAAAAAAAAACGAAAAGAAGCTACACTGATAAATACATAATATTGGAATTTTTAATAAAGTGGTGTTATAATAAAATAAATAAAGGTACCTATATAATCGGTCGAACGGTATTACACTTTTTTATAATCAAAGAAAAGGACTATTTTGTATATAGGTTAGGGATGTAGTTAGCTAGTTAGGAAATATGCACTGGTTTGTGGTATCACAATTTCATAAAAAGGTGCTTATGTATTGTACTCTAATGTCTATAATTGTGGATCTTATTTTTATTTTTTTAATCCCAATTCGTAGCTTTTCAACATTAAAGCCATATACATTTTATACTAAATATGGAATTTTAGCTTTATGTACTTCTATTAATGAAACAAATTCGTATGTTTAATAGCATTTACCTAGATACCGACATTTTCTTAATTTAGACAAGAAAATAAAAAGCTGACAATGGTACGAAAAATAAATTAAAAATAAGTAGACTCGGAAACAAAGGTTTTGACTTCACACTTAATTTGTTTGTTTGATAATAGTTATTTAGGTACCAACGACGAAAAACAAAAGACAGTTATTCGCTGAGGTGCATATTACATTTTTTCGTCAATCTTTACAAAAAATTAGTAATACTCTGTCCGCTGTGCAAAAGATCAGTTTCATCTATCACTATCCTTCTTGATTATTATGAACACTAATATTAACACCACGGTCTTATTCACACGTAAAATCTAGCAAATTACAGTTATTATCACAGCCATTCTCGCATCGTGCCGCAGCGGACGTAAAGTACTTGACGTCGAAAATAGACGATGTTCATCCGGAAATAAGTAGGTAAAATGTCATTTTTTGTAAAGGTCGACGAAAAACATTTTTATTGAAAGTAAATATCAGGAATTACCTTTTTTAATAATAGCAATCTGGAATAAAATTTTTATTTTATTCAACTAGGTACTGATTGTCATATAAATGAATTGTATTTAATTTTGTTCATTACGCATTTTTAACGAATTATATAAATTAGGGAGACAAAAAAATGTTTACCACTTGAATAACGAAGGAAGAATTATTTGTATAGTTTTAATATTATTAACTATGCTGAGATAGAAAATATGTGTAGTTTTACTATCTGTTTTCAGTTTAACTGCCAATTCAACAACTTTATTTAAACATGACGAGACTGACTTCAGTTAATGGTAACATAAACAATATTAGACGACATCAATCCTTCCTTTTTTTTCACATGCTGTTATTAATTTCAATAAAATAAAGAACAATCATTGCCTCTAATATGTATATTCAATACTGAAAATTGAGCATGGAACTTTAATATCATCGGATTTATGTAAAGGAGTGAATCTTCGATCTTGGTCACCACTTGAGTGGTTATTTTGTTCCCATTCTTATGCTACTTCTCCTACACAGTTTCATGTTGAGGAAGGTACCCTTTCTGTTACTCTTCTAGTCCATCTTATGTGTTTGATTGATATCTATAATAGATAGATCTAGTATATTTTGGTCGATGAACTTCTCCATATTTTACAGTCGATCTATCTTCAGGGAAACCGCCAAGAACATTGAAGTGGTAAATTTGATACCACTCCCTCAAATATATCTATTTTATTGCTGCAGCGGCTTGAATTCGAATAAAAAAATATTTCATTAATAAAATGATGTGATTTCTTATTTTTTGCAAATTAATAGGAACGGCTTGAATACTAGTAGGACCATCCTCTTGGCATTTTATTTAAATATTAATAACTAAATAAATCTAACATAAGACTATCTTCTTAGATAGGAATTTCCGTGACCTTGTATTTGTATTATATTGGTTTTATGTTTTTTTTAGATTTAGATAAATTAATATTTGATAATAGACCATAGTTTTTTTCTATTGTGTATATTTTCATTTGTTATTTTTGTAACTTATAACTTAATTCACAATTTATTGTTAATATAATATTATTTTTATAATTTGATGTTTTTGTCAGTGTAGTTTTCTTTTTTAAATAGTAAAATATATCTTTTCCTTCCGATTTTTATCGTCTTTAATATTTATTTGAATGGTGTATCCTGTGCGTTCATAAAAAACTTCACATGTTGAATGTTAGTGGTTTCAATTATTGTGCTTGTACATGAAAGTTTATCTTCTGGATGAGTAGTTCAAATCCAACATAACGGGTGTAGAGATTACCGAGCACGTTACAATGTGTATAGTAGATGAGACCGTGGGAGATCGACCTTCACCCATCTGATAACCAGATGAGACCTATTTTTTATGAAATATTTTTTATTTATAAACCCGCATATGATATCTTGTCTATCGAAAAATGTTGGCTATTTTTAATTAAATTAATTTTAATGAATTTTTTTTCATCACCTTCACTGTTATGATAACCAAACTAATTTAGTCTCAACAGATAGTTTTTAACATAGAGAATATGCCTTGGTAGGCTTGCCTACTGATTTCTGTTCATAGCTATCTGGCAAACAGGTAAGTCAATTTAGGTAACTTCACCGATATGATACAATAAAAATTGGTATCAGAAGAAAGATAATTTGATTACAAGAATAACAGCATAGGCTTTCCTGCAAAAAACCGATAATAAAATATTATTGCCATGCTTTAAAGTTTTAAAATCGGAGCGAATATGTACATAATATAAATTTATTATTAGCAATAAAATGAGTCGCTTAAAATTGCTGGAAAAATAATAATTAATTTAAAACAACTTTATGCATGTTACTATATTTAAGAACATTTTGAAAAGCTGATATTTTGAAAATATGCTATGCGAGTTCTGGAATATGGCGGAGGCGCTAACATGGGAATCTCCATGCCATCTCCAAAAAAGCTAAGGTCCATTCTGGCAAAATTGTCTCAAAAAGTGGTGGGGGTAAATCGCGCGCATGCGTCATTGGATAGGTAACAGGGTCAATAAGAAGGGGGTAAATCGCGCGCATTGCCACCTGTCACGTGTGTCACTTGTCATCGGTCACCTGTCACATGAGTCATCTATGTCACGGTGTCCCACCCTCTCCCATGGCCCACCTCCTAAATTTCGGCAATTGGCCCACTCCTCAAATTTTAGTTCATCATCGTTGACTTATTTTAAATTGAAAAAAATTTCGACTTGAATGGGAATTGAACCGTGGACCTCGGCGTCTATAGTATTTCACCTAACCAGTCCGGCTATGACGCTTTCCTATGGATATAATGCGAGATAAGTTATAATAGTTATTTTAGAGAATGCAAAGATGATAAGGAGGTAGCGCTATGCATTACTTAGATTATTCGCGTGATATACCGAGGGTTGGTTGAAAGTATTTCTTCGGATTTGGGGTAGCGTGCGATATACAAGGTGAACTAAAATATCGATTGGAAAACGTCACGTTGACAAATGTTACGTGTTACCATGTGGGAGTGCCCTCTTTTGTAATATGTCTTCAGAAGAGTACAGACGTCGAATTGAGGAGCTTATTGAGAACATTGGTAAATTAAATAAAGACATTGCTTTTTATGAGGATAAAAGTGAGGTTATGAGACAAATAGAGAATCTTAGTTTATCTGGTGGGAACAAGGAAGAAGAAGTAAGACATACGTGGAGCAGTCTTCGTATAAACTGGTTGCCTACAGAGCAGGACAAATCAGCCTGTAGACAATTACCGCAAATTACGTATCCATCAAGTCGTATTCAACCTACACCATGTTCAACAGAACAGAAGAGGATATGAAAAATGAAATCAATAATGTTTTTGCTGTCATGTGTAATATTAGTATCTGTCTTTGTTTTAATTTTAATAACTAAAAGGAACATTTGAATCAACATGTAATATAAAGGTTGAGGAATATACGAGGTGTTTTAATAAAAACTACCAATTACCTTGAAATAAGTTTTTATTCAATCTACATAGGTAATACAGTATTAATAAACCATAGGCGTAGACGTTCAACATTTTTTTGGGTGCAGGAAAAGTGTCCAGTGGTGTGGCATGGGTTGGGATCAGCTCCAAACTTTTCCGTTGCACAGGGCGTATAATCATACTTGCAAACGTTAATAATGATGGGGAAAATGCTAAAAATGTGACATTTCTTAATTAAAAAGTCTGCTTTTTGTTCTCCTCGAACGTAAATGTAGTCGGCGGCAAGCAACAATTTATTTTCGATTATTTCATTCAACGTCACCAGAAGAGTATTTGATGCCATGCACATTCTTCTCCAAATATGCTGCGGTTTCCTTATCTGTATTACTCAATGAAGCAAAATATTGCGGAGGCGTAAAGATGTAATGGCTTATTTCTTTAGGTGTGAACAAACCATCAACGACGAAACCTTGAATGTTCACGAGTGCGATTATCATGATGTCTGATCTGGAACTGAAGAGCTTGCTTACGAGATGTTCTTAATAACTTCGGTGAGGGGGAAGTATTCCATTAAACAATCGTGAATAATGATACAATTTTGAAGCTACGATCACTTGCTCTGCCGTTGAATAGCTTCTTTCCAAACACTAACTGTATTATAGAGATATATTTATAGAGTATTCTATCTTCAGGTACACGTTCAGCCGAAGACGTACATAAACAGAGTAAATTGTCAAGAAACCAACCAACTAATAAAAAATTAAAAAGAACAATGGCTGCGTCAAGATTTTCAGCGAAATCTTGACGCAGCCATTCAAATTGAACGGTGCTACTTAAAGTCGACTTTTCTTGGGATCCAATAAAGATATTTGGATGATTTTTTTTTAATTTCATACCTCGCGACGAGAGAAATCTATTCCCGTTGTCGAAAATCTGGAAATATTGAAACCTGAGTAGATGCGCGTGCGTCAAACAAAGTATACATTTTTTGTTGTTATTTGTAGAAAAACCTTATTTGGGCCGTGCAATTGCAATTTTTGAAAAAATAACGACGCCGCTCGATTACACCGTACGTAATCTACCTTAGAAAAAATCAGCGTCATACAGGGAAAGTGACAAAGTGGTACAGGTTTATTGTAAAAAAATGCTACGTCAATTTGTTTATAACGCTATAACTCATTAAGTATTCAACTTACCGATTGAGGGTTTGGCACACGTGATCTGTTGACGGAGTACAGTAATTAAGCACAATTACAGGATATTGTCATTGTTAAGAAAATAATCTAATAGTGTTTAATCAAACTAATGTTTATGTAAACTTAATCATCAATAACTTTTGATCTAATCAATATTTTTCGACGCGGTTGGTTTCATATTGTTCGTTTTTAGAAGACAAAAAAAAAGTATTTAACATTTTTTCTTCATAATCAAGAGCAAAAAAGATATTCACGAATGAACGAGTAATTGTACTAGAAAATAGCACAATATGGTCATTTAAACAATGCCGTGCAAGGTTTTGCATTTGCGGGTTAGTACTATTTTATTGTACGTACTTTTTGCAACCTTTATACAAAGTTTCAAGCTGATACCAGCGATTATCGCGCTAAACTCTAAATCGCCTGGAGTATACAGGCGAAATATCACTAGCGTCAATAATAATTTTTGCTGTTTCATATTATTATTTCCATTTTTCTTGTGTAACCTATAATAATATAATTAAAATAATAGGAAATTTTTGTTACACACACACACACACACACACACACACACACACACACACACACACACACACACACACACACACACACACACACACACACACACACACACACACACACACACACACACACACACACACACACACACACACACACACACACACACACACACACACACACACACACACACACACACACACACACACACACACACACACACACACACACACACACACACACACACACACACACACACACACACACACACACACACACACACACACACACACACACACACACACACACACACACACACACACACACACACACACACACACACACACACACACACACACACACACACACACACACACACACACACACACACACACACACACACACACACACACACACACACACACACACACACACACACACACACACACACACACACACACACACACACACACACACACACACACACACACACACACACACACACACACACACACACACACACACACACACACACACACACACACACACACACACACACACACACACACACACACACACACACACACACACACACACACACACACACACACACACACACACACACACACACACACACACACACACACACACACACACACACACACACACACACACACACACACACACACACACACACACACACACACACACACACACACACACACACACACACACACACACACACACACACACACACACACACACACACACACACACACACACACACACACACACACACACACACACACACACACACACACACACACACACACACACACACACACACACACACACACACACACACACACACACACACACACACACACACACACACACACACACACACACACACACACACACACACACACACACACACACACACACCGGGAAATCATTGTGCGGCCACTTGACACTGACGTGAATTATGGGGACAATGGAATTTCGACATGTACCCTGTGTGGAATTTTCCAATCTATATATAGCTATTTGAATTATTTAGAAACACTCCTTCTTTCACCACCTTTTATGCTAACAGACTTAGGGGGTCAGTCCTCTTAAAGATAGATATGGTTACATACTACGGTATAACGCCTTATGCGGCCATACACACTTCCTTACACACTTTTATGTCAAGGTCACGCTTTTTTTAGCGAATTAAGATATTACCAACATAATGGGGTCATACACATACATTGTTGTCACATCATTTGGATTTCGCAACTACCTTTCCTGAGAATAATAATACTTGAAGGTTTATGAATTATTAGACTTTATATGGATTAACAGTTTTGAAAACTAACTTGGAAGATACTAGTAGACCCGACAGACGTTGTCCTGTCCTAACATTGTCTTGTCAAGCGATCGTTTTGTGCCCGCTGAGTGGAGTGTCAGAGTAACTTGTTCATTTCAAACTTAGGATACCTATACAGAAACTGTCCGGTCCAGCCGTTCTCGAGTTAAAAGTGTTCCAACAAACTCGACTAAATAAGATATTATACACGCGGTCGTTCTCTGCCCGTTGAGTGGAGTGTCAGAGTAGCTTTTGTTTATTTCATACTTCTATAAATGTCATCCTCACAATTAGCTGATCTCCAAGTAACGATATAGTCCAAGAGCTAGTAACACGTGTTTCATGAAGTGTTTGATGCACCTTGAAATTTTGTGCCATAGTATCGACTGGATAGATGAGCAGGTAAGTAAGTGAATTTACGGTTTGGACCCTTACTTTGTGGAATCTATTCATATTACTTTTTGAAATGAAACTAAGTTTTTCTAATTAATTCCACTATTTAATGAAGAAATTATGAAAACTAAGATATTGATAAATATTTGGATATTGACATATTATATATACAGAGTGTTTCCAAATTCATGCGACAAAATTCAGGATGTGATTGCTCGTGTAAAATTAAGATGGGTCTTTCCTATAACAAAATTTCCTCAGCCCACCCCTTTCCGAGATATCACCTTTAAAAGGTGGTGACTAAAATTGAGTTTTTATTTTCCTTCCAAAATTTCAGTAAAGCTAGGAACTAGAAATTCTGTAATTTTCGTGCACTCGCAATGGACTAGCCACGGGTATTTTTTCAATATTCCTGTTACATTATACGGGGGTGAAATTAGCAACCCTTACTTTATTTCATATCAAAACTTTTTTTCGAAATGAAGTTTTATGAAATAAAATTTAACTTAAAATCCTTGTTTTATTCCAAAAAAAATTTTTATTCTTAATTTTTTTTCCAAAACCAATAGCTGCAGAGAAAAAAAATAAACACCATAATTTATAATTTTTTTAATATTGATAAATACCCGTGGTTAGTCCTTTGCAAGTGCACGAAAATTACAGAGTTTCAAGTTTCTAGGTTTACTGAAATTTTAGGAAAAAAATAAAAACTCAATTTTAGTCACCACCTTTTAAGGGTGATATCTCGGAAAGGGGAGGGGTGAGGAAATTTTGTTATAGGAAAGACCCATCTCAATTTCATACGAGCAATCACCTCCTGAATTTTGTCGCATGAATTTAGAAACACCCTGTATATATCATATTATACATATTCTGACGATGATATGTCAATATCGAAATAATTATCAATATCTTAGAGTTTTCATAATTTTTTCATTAAATAGTGGAATTAATTAGAAACACTTATTTTCATTTAAAAAAGTAAGGTAAGCAAGTGTTTGCTTGCCCTACCTGGGGACACCAGGTCTGCGCATAGGAGAAAGAAATTAAAAAATTTTGCCCAAAGAAAGTGTTTGTTTCGGAGGCCAGCAAACAGAAATCTAAATTTAAAATCACATAAAATACAAAAATTAATAGGGCAGACACTTTTGAGGGGATTAACATTTAATAAAAACACCCTCAAGCTGTTTTTTTTTTAAATACAAAATAAAGTGTTTGATTCACGTTGACATTTTAACAGCGTCTTAATTTCATATAATAAAAAATAATTACAGCGTCTTAATTTCATATAATAAAAAATAATTACAAAAAGGCAGACACTTTTTTTGGGGTTTAATGATCGGAAAACTTGAAAATAAATATTAAATAGAAAGAGATAGGCAGCGTGTAGTCGTGGATGTGAGCGAGAGCACCGATTACCGGCCTAGCTACGGTCTTTCCCTGCACTCTCATTGGCTTTTGTTCACGTGTTCTTGTACAGCTGTACTGACTACACATTTTTAAATTAAATTCTGGAGTAACATAAAAAATATGTTTATTTTTATTAATAACTCATTTTTAAATTTTTAATCTCTCAAGATAGTTGAATACTACAATAATAATGATGAAATAAATAGCATTTATATTTTATCATATTTAGGAACAAAATAATCAGTGCTTGGTGTTATTATGAAAAATCCTATGATTAGTGTTAATGAGAAATTTTATTCATTTATTATAGTTATGAAAAATATAGGAAATACGCGTAGACTTAATTAAAAATTAAAGTATATTTTTAATTTTCGCCTTCTTGTTTACTGAAAATGTGTAGTCAGTACTTTGTCAGTATCAACTGACCACAGATCACCTACCTAAGTACAGATGGACAAGAACACGTGAATAACAGCCAATGAGAGCGCAGAGAAAGACCGTTGCAGGCCGGTAATCGGTGCTCTCACTCACATCCACGACTACGCGCTGCCTATCACTTTCTATTGAAATTAATATTCATTTTCAAGTTTTCCGATAATTAAACCCCAAAAAAATGTCTGCCTTTTTCTAATTATTTTTTATTATATGAAATTAAGACGCTGTTAAAATGTCAACGTGAATCAATCACTTTATTTTGTATTAAAAAAAAAACAACTTGAGGGTGTTTTTATTAAATGTGTTAACCCCCTCAAAAGTGTCTGCTTTATTGATTTTTGTATTTTATGTGATTTTTAATTTAGATATCTGTTTGCTGGCCTCTGAAACCAACACTTTTTTTGGGCAAAATTTTTTTACACCTTTTATGCGCAGTACCTGGTGTTCCCAGGTAGAGCAAGCCAACATTTGATTACCTGCTCATTTATCCAGTCGATACTATGGCACAAAATTTCAAGGTGCATCAAACACGTGTTACTAGCTCTCCGACTAATACCTACACAAAAATTTACCGCCATTTTTTGTCAAAAGTAGAATTTTTTTAAATTT
Organism: Lochmaea crataegi; assembly: GCA_947563755.1. Classification (NCBI taxonomy): domain Eukaryota; kingdom Metazoa; phylum Arthropoda; class Insecta; order Coleoptera; family Chrysomelidae; genus Lochmaea; species Lochmaea crataegi. Next base: position 35,201,745 of record OX387429.1, read on the forward strand.
TTTTTATCCGCTGAGTGGAGTGTCAGAGTAGCTTTTGTTTATTTCAAACTCAAAGATACCTACACAGAAACTTTGAATTTTAATTTACCGTCATTTTTTGTTCAAAGTAGAACTTTTTTAAATAATTTTTTTTATAAATGTCATCCTTACAATTAGCTAATCTCCAAGTAATGATACAAAAATTATATTATTATATTATATTTTAATTCACCGCCATTTTTTGTCCATAGTAGAATTTTTGTAAGTAATGTTTTTTCCCACGGGAACGGGATAAAAAGTATCCTATGTCCGTCTCCTGGTTCTAAGCTACCTCCCCACCAATTTTCAGCCAAATCGGTTCAGCCGTTCTTTAGTAATAAATAGTGTAACTAACACGACTTTCTTTTATATATGTATAGATGATTATGGCATTTCACGTTTTTTATTTATTTTTATAACCAAATTAGTAAGTTAAAGTTTTTCCAACAAATGATAATATGTTTCATTCATTAAGTACGAGGTATAGAGAGGATAATATGCCGTCCCTTGGAAGGGACATAAAGCCGGTGGATGTTGGGTTTGTGAAAGTTACCCATTTCTAATGATTGGGACAGCGAGGTTGTTACTACTATATAAATATGATTCAAATCCCTTCAAAGATGAGATTTTTGAATTTTTGCTAATTTTTGTTTGATCCCTAGTTCTCACTAAAATAATTACCAATTTCGATTTGAATTTGCCTAGGTGCAGTACCCAAGTAAGGTTATTCAAATAATGCAACAACTAGGGATGATGTATTATTTAAAAGAATAAATCAATTCCATACAGAATTATTAGAAACCTAACACGTTTCAATTTTATTATATCTAGTTAATTATTGTATATTAAACATGTGTTTCCCCTGTATTAAACTGAAAGCGTACATTTTTCTGATTTTTATAACATACTTTTGGGGCACCGCATTAGTTATATTTTAGTTTTCCGTTGTTAACAGGATCGCGGTCGGTCGGGAACAAAAAACTATGAACAATACCCACATTGTGGGGTCTTCGTAAACACACCGAAGCAGGTGTCTTTTTTATTCGACCTTCGACCAGAAACAACTAATCATAGACGGCCAACTACATGGGCCTAAATACTTTATCTACAACTGTTTCACAGACCAAGTTTGCTTGGTCAGGATGGAAAAAAAATTTATCCACATATGATGACGTTGCAAACTTGGTTTCTGAAGCAACTGTAGATAAATATTGAGTAGCTTTCAATTTATTATGAAATTTTTTTAACCCTGCGTTTCATTATTCATATTTTAAATATGGAAATTAGAGGCTTGTTGCCTGTTCATAATGGAGGTTAAGATGATACAGATTTTAATTACGAAATACATTTTGTAGTCAATGGCAACTCATAACTTTTTAGAGAAGTGGGTATCCTGTACAAATGATTTACCTGTGAAAGTTATGTCGCAAAAAATTGCATTATTTCAAAAATAAGTATATTTAGAACTAGAAATTAATGATGACACTAAAAAATTTGATCGGCTGTTGCTACAATGCTATTCTTTAACTTTTTCCATTTTTGTTCTGTTTCCCTCTTCTTCTTGTGATTTTTCATTAAGTGCTTTATTGTGGTTTTGGTTCGTGTGTTCCTCTTTTTAGTTTTTCAGTATTCCATTGTTTCTTCTGTTCTGTCCCTTTATTTATTTATCTTCATTTTCATTCGATTACTACCAAAAATTTATCAGAGTCTACGTTTGCTCCCCTAAATGATCCAGTATCTTCTACCATGCATTTTATTGTTTAATGAATGGCCCATTTGGTTGCCTTACTTTGAGCCTGGTTTCACCCAAGTTATTATATGTTCTCTTTCGTATCTGAATTTGGTGCTTATAATATACGAGTCTGTTCCACAGTTACAGAGTTTCGATTCATTCTCGTTTGTCAGGGATTGTATTTTCTTGTCGGCTACCATGTCATTGTATTCCTCTTTTCCAATTGGTGCATTACACCTATAACTAACTTTATATCATTTCTTGGGATGTTTTCTTATACATCTTCTTTATCTTCTTCCTTTGCGTCAACCGTGGGTGCATAGATAGTTACTATTGTAAGGCTTTCTTGTTTATTTTTTGTTATTATTGATTGTAAGATCAATATTTTTATCTCCAATTCTTTTATTCCATTTTTCCCTCCTTTTTTTCTCCTGAATAGTAGAGTGTATGTTCTTTCTTCTCCACCTTCCCCTCTTCTTTCCACCTTATTGCTTGTAGGGCTATCATCTACAGCTTATATATATATATATATATATATATATATATATATATATATATCCCGAGAAGTAGTTGTTGCTTCTTAGTAAAGGGTCTGTTATTTTGTGAAGCTTTATAATAGTATTGAACTATTAACTTTGACGTTTATATATTTTCATTTCAATTGCTATTTCTTTCATTTTCCCTGGCTTTAACATTGTCCTTATATTCCATGTACCTATTTTTATCTTATCACTATTTCTGCATTTCCTGTTTTCTTTTGTTATTTTAATGTTTGTTCTGCAGCGATTGTCGTTTAAGTTTGTACCTATAATATGATTGATACTGTCTGCTCTATTTCTATTGATAATATTATATTTTTCCTCCCCATTATGGTTACTGACGTTATTACTAGTTATAATTTAATTTAATATAATAATATACAATATGTCCCCCTAAGTTGGAATCATATGGAAAACTTTTTTATTATTAATTTTAGAAAAAAAAGCTATTCCTCATAAAAAGTTCTGCATTATCTAAAACCTAGAATACAGTCATCAAATATCAAATTTTTTTGTCGAATACGAGGTTTGTCAAAAAATATGAGTTTTACTCAAGAGTAAAGTACCTTTAAATTTGCCAATATCGAAAAATATTACTGAAAAAAGTTGATCGGAATTAAAAATTACGTTTAAATATGTAATTACATTCATTTACATTATTAAAATTATTTTTAAAACGTATGTCTACAATAATGTAAATTTAACTGTAGTTACATGTAATCTAGGATGCACTGACAAATTTGTTGATAGAAAGAAATATTGACAGTAAATTTCAAACTGCGTTAGAATTTATAAGATACATAAAAATTAACTGATGAAGAGAAAATAGAAATTGTTTTGATTGTGGGAGATTACTATGAAACGCATAGAGAAGCAGCAAATATTTTCAATAATATACTTGGTTTGCTGATCTTTTTGAACGTCTTGAAAATTTAGGAATACTTCTCTGGTGACGTCTACAACCTTCGATAACGATATTTTTTCAGCTCTAAGGATAAATGTATATCGAAAATATGCGACGTAATCACTAGATGGTCATTACAAAAGAGATAAAACCGACAAGTAAAAAAGATAGTTTTGGAAGGTTGCATTACCACAACTTACATCTGGACTGTTAGGAACAATTTATATTGGTGAAGACCATTATAATTATGATTACATAACATTCATTTTTTCAATACACTTTTTATTTTAAATTTTATACTCAGAATATTTCTATTGCTATTGTGTTCAACAGACCCATTTAAGGTTGATTATGTATGGCCCATAGATTCCTAATAAACAAAAGTGTCTGGACCGACACGTACATTATTCAAATACGCAAGGACTTCCTATTCAACATTCAATAGTTACAAGCAACTACTGAAGTGGCAACACCGCGCTGTACCATAAAGTAAAATAACGTATTCACAACTTCTAAATATTTCGACTTGTCCCATAAGGTAGGTTATAATCCGTGTAAAAAAGTTCGCCGAATGAAGAGGTTGAAGAGGGCAGCACTTGCTGATCAACTACTTTGACCACACAATGTTCGCTCCAATCTCATCGATTAACACACATTTTCGCACAACCTATAACAGCATTTTTGGGGTCAATGTAATAAAGTAGGTACCATTCGAATCAGCATTACGTGTAGAATGCATTAAAGTGGTTTTTAAATTGTGGGGTCCCAAAAATGGCCACACAATTCAGGATGGCCACACTACTACAGTGTAAATCATGTACATGGCCACATAGTGATTTCCCGACAAACGCACACACACACACACACACACACACATATAGCTATTTGAATTATTTAGAAACACTCCTTCTTTCACCACCTTTGATGCTAACAGACTTAGGGGGTCAGTCCTCTTAAAGATAGATATGGTTACATACGTATGGTATAACGCCTTATGCGGCCATACACACTTCCTTACACACTTTTATGTCAAGTTCACGCTTTTTTTTAGCGGATTAAGATATTACCAACATAATGGGGTCATACACATACATTGTTGTCACATCATTTGAATTTCGCAACTACCTTTCCTGAGAATAATAATACTTGAAGGTTTATGAATTATTAGACTTTATATGGATTAACAGTTTTGAAAACTAACTTGGAAGATACTAGTAGACCCGACAGACGTTGTCCTGTCCTAACATTGTCTTGTCAAGCGATCGTTTTGTGCCCGCTGAGTGGAGTGTCAGAGTAACTTGTTCATTTCAAACTTAACGATACCTATACAGAAACTGTCCGGTCCAGCCGTTCTCGAGTTAAAAGTGTTCCAACAAACTCGACTAAATAAGATATTATACACGCGGTCGTTCTCTGCCCGTTAAGTGGAGTGTCAGAGTAGCTTTTGTTTATTTCATACTTCTATAAATGTCATCCTTACAATTAGCTGATCTCCAAGTAACGATATAGTCCAAGAGCTAGTAACACGTGTTTCATGAAGTGTTTGATGCACCTTGAAATTTTGTGCCATAGTATCGACTGGATAGATGAGCAGGTAAGTAAGTGAATTTACTGTTTGAACCCTTACTTTGTGGAATCTATTCATATTACTTTTTCAAATGAAACTAAGTGTTTCTAATTAATTCCACTATTTAATGGAAAAATTTTGAAAATTTTAAGATACTTATTGATAATTATTTCGATATTGACATATTATATATACAGAGTGTTTCCAAATTCATGCGACAAAATTCAGGATGTGATTGCTCGTATAAAATTAAGATGGGTCTTTCCTATAACAAAATTTCGTCAGCCCACCCCTTTCCGAGATATCACCTTTAAAAGGTGGTGACTAAAATTGAGTTTTTATTTTCCTTCCAAAATTTCAGTAAAGCTAGGAACTTGAAATTCTGTTATTTTCGTGCACTCGCAAAGGACTAACCACGGGTATTTTTTCAATATTCCTGTTACATTATACGGGGGTGAAATTAGCAACCCTTACTTTATTTCATATCAAAACTTTTTTTCGAAATGAAGTTTTATGAAATAAAATTTAACTTAAAATCCTTGTTTTATTTAAAAAAATTTTTTATTCTTAATTTTTTTTCCAAAACCAATAGCTGCAGAGAAAAAAAATAAACACCATAATTTATAATTTTTCTTAATATTGAAAATATTGAAAAAATACCCGTGGTTAGTCCTTTGCGAGTGCACGAAAATTACAGAATTTCAAGTTTCTAGGTTCACCACCTTTTAAGGGTGATATCTCGGAAAGGGGTGGGCTGACGAAATTTTGTTATAGGAAAGACCCATCTCAATTTCATACGAGCAATCACCTCCTGAATTTTGTCGCATGAATTTAGAAACACCCTGTATATATTATATTATACATATTCTGACGATGATATGTCAATATCGAAATAATTATCAATATCTTAGAGTTTCCATAATTTTTTCATTAAATAGTGGAATTAATTAGAAACACTTATTTTCATTTAAAAAAGTAAGGTAAGCAAGTGTTTGCTTGCCCTACCTGGGGAAAATTTGCGCATAGGAGAAAGAAGTTGAAAAATTTTGCCCAAAGAAAGTGTTTATTTCAGAGGCCAGCAAACAGGAATCTAAATTTAAAATCACAGAAAATACTTTTGAATTATTGTGATTATATGAAAATGAAAAACTGGTACTGGAATGATCTTTTAATGTAAAAATGACAACTATATAACTGTCTTATTTGACAACATGAAAATACAAGTGAATGTTACAAACTTAAACAAAACAATACCTGCAGACAACGCTTTACTAAATTCAATACTCCCACTTTTTGTTACAAGTCAATGTCAACATTCACTTTGACAATACATTCAACATTTGACAAAAATGTTGATGTTTCAATTTTGATAATGCCTTTGTCATGATATCGGCTGCCTGGTCATCTGTTTGAACATATTGTAATTCAAAAATTCATCTTTGAATTTCTCTCGGATAAAATGGTAACGTACGTCAATATGCTTAGTTCTCTTATGAAACTCTGGATTCTTCACAAGTCGTATTGCGCTTTGATTATCCATAAATAAAACTAGTACATCCAATTTAACTTGTCGAAGATCACATAAGAGATTCTTCAACCAGACAAGTTCTTTTATAGCTTGTGACGCTGCCACATACTCGGATTCTGTTGTGGATAGTGCGACGGATTTTTGTCGTTCTGATCCCCAGCTAATTACACTTCCTCCAAGCATGAAAACATAACCTGATGTTGATCTTCGTGTTTGCGTGTCTCCAGCATAGTCGGCATCACTATACCCGCAAAAGTCTAAATTGTTTCCGCTTACGAAACGTATTCCTTTGTTCATCGTACCTTTGATATATTTCATAATGTGTTTTACTTTTTTATCAGCTTCAAAATCTCCGAGGTTTTGTGAACTAGCTAATGGAGTTGTCACTGTCTTACAATATGTCATATCAAAACGATCAAGAACCTTTCTTGCATATCCTTGTTGATGAACATGAATCGATCCATCCAAAAGCTGATCAATTTCGAGTCCCAAAAAACATTTCAGCTCAAAAATTTTGATCTCAAATTCTCTCTGTAAGTGTCTAATGACCGGCTTAATGGCTTCTTGTTCTTCTGCTGCAATCAATCCATCGTCAACGTAAATTGCCAAAATTAACATTCCATCTTTTCCGTTGCTAACAAAAACGCATGGATCGGATCCACTCTCTTTGAAACCAAAACTGTTAAGGAAAGAAGTAAGCTTCTTATTCCAACAGCGCGAAGCCTGCTTCAAACCATATAAACTTTTGTATAGTTTACACACTCGGCCACTGTTGTCATTATATCCAATTGGCTGGCTCATATAAACATTTTCTTTTAAATCGCCATTTAGAAAAGCCGTTTTCACATCAAACTGTTTTAGTGTCATACGCTTTGCCGCAGCCAATGCTAGGATCGCTCTGATTGATGTAAACTTCACCACTGGACTAAATGTTTCCTGGTAATCGATTCCGTACTCTTGTGTAAAGCCTCGTACTACCAATCGTGCCTTATACCGATTAACACTCCCATCCGGATTTTCTTTGACCTTGTAAACCCAGCGATTGTCAATCACTTTTTGATCAACTGGCGCATCGACCAAAATCCAAGTATGATTTTTCATAAGTGAATCGTACTCTTCATCCATTGCTCGCTCCCACTGCTTGTAATCAATCGACTGAATTGCCTGCTCATACGTTCTTGGCTCATCACTGACTGCCAACATTGCAGAATGTTCACCAGTTACCAGATGTGTTAATGTGTTACGATCACGTAGACGCCTATTGACAATATTTCTGCTATCAAGATCGCAGGTCATACCACGATTTTTCTGTTGATCTAGTGACGCACATTCATTTGTGTCCTTATCTTCGTCATTTTCATTTTCTGCACCTTTGTCAATACCATAATTGTCTTCGTTTTCGTTATTTTCATTCTTACTGACTTCACTAGCATTTTCTTCAACACAAATATCGAGTGTTCCCATTGAATTTTCTAACAAAAAAACGACGTCTCGTGAGATCTCGATTTTACTAGTTTTCGAATTCCAAACTCGATATCCCTTTGAATTATTGTCATAACCAACAAACATACATTTTTCTGCCTTCGCGTCGAGCTTCTGACGTTTTTCTTTTGGAATGTGAATAAATACTTCCGAACCAAAAATCCGTAAATGGTCTAGCTTCGCCTCCTTGTTATGCCATAATTCATACGGTGATTTGTTGTCAACTGTGCTTGTTCCAGTTTGATTTAGCACATGAACTGCTGTATTTACTGCTTCCGCCCAGAATTTCCTATCAATCTTCTTTGCCTCAAGCATTGTCCTTGCTGATTCAACGATAGTTCGTATTTCCATTTCTGCACAACCATTCTGCTCTGGTGTATATGGCACAGTTCGTTGATGATGAATTCCAGCTGCTTCAAAGAAAACTTTCAGCTTTTCATTGACAAACTCTGTGCCGTTGTCAGATCTGATATTGCGAACACTGTGACCATGCTTCTTCTGAATCAGTTTAACACATTTTTCGATAATACTCGCTACTTCTGATTTTTGTTTCATGAAATATACGAAACGAAAATGAGAATAATCATCTTTGAGCAACAAAAAATATCTGGATCCACCAATTGAATTCGTCTGAAACGGACCACACACGTCAGTATGAATGATTTCGCCACACATCGTTGATTTTTCTTCGCGACTCTTAAAAGTGCTTCGATGATGCTTTCCATAGTCACAAGCTTCACATGCAAATTCCTCATCAATGAAATCTATACCCCGACTTAGTAGAAACTTCTTCACATGTGTCGAATTCTGATGTCCTGACGTTCGTGCCATGAACGAAGTGTAGCGTTTCTGACTCCCACTGCAACAATGTTTCCATCTTTCAGCAATTTGCAACCTTCGTTGTTCATGTTAAATTGATGCCCGCGATCTGTCACCTTTCCCGATGAAAACAAATTTTTCTTCAGTTCCGGCACGAACAAGACTCCCATGACTCGTTTGCGAATCCATTCATCTCCATTAAAAGCAAAAATGTTGATATCGCCTTTGCCCAAGCCATTATCTTGTCACCATTACCAACTGTAATTGGTTCAGCTATTTCCGTATAGTTTTCGAACCATTCTCGGCGATGACTCATGTGATCAGTTGCACCTGAGTCCAAAATCCAAGTATCTTGGTCTCTATTTGTTGTTTTGTAACAAATAAAAGCATCATTTGAATTTTCTTCTTTTCTCCCGTTGAAGTTAGTCTTCTTTTCCGAGCATTCCCTTTTCCAGTGGCCCTTTTTTCCACATTTGAAGCATTTGCCTTTCGGTTTGTCATTTTTATCTGTCGCTTTGTTATTATTCGATGAATTTCCTTTCTTGTAATTATTGATTTGTTTCCTCGAGAAGATTCTCTTAGCCATTAGCGCCTCTACTTCTTGAACTTGACCCTGCGACTTCAAACGAAGTTCTTCTGCCATCAAACGAGCCCGCAAATTTGCCAAAGTTTGAATATCTGCGTTTGCAGATTCCCATGCACTATGGAAATGATTAAACTCGGACGGTAATGACATTAATATCTTCGAAATTACCATGGACTCAGAAATAATTTCTTTTTGATCACGTAATTGATGCACTATTTCCATTAATTTTGATAAAAATGTCGCAATGTCATCTTCCTGTTGTTTTGTGTAGCCATAATATTTTTGTTGTAAAAATAAAATATTTGCCTTTGATGTTTGCTCATACGTACTTTTGAGCGTCTCCCACATCTCTTGAGCTGTTTCACAATTCATAATCTGCAGTAATGCCTGTTTCATACAAGTCGTGGAAATTGCTCGTCTGGCCATAGCATCCGCCTTCTTCCAAGTCACAATTTCCTTCGCATAATTTGTACATTCAGATGTCGGTTTGACGTTTGTTCCATCGACGTAGTCAAAAAGATCGTTAGCTTCTAAAATCTGACGCATTTGAAACTTCCATGTTAGCCAGTTGCTGCCACTTTCCAGCTTTTCAATATTAACGCGATCGCCTTCCATTTATTTTGTCTTTTAATAATTATCGGCTTCAAAACTTCAAAAATAAATTGCTTTCCAATTTTCTTTTTTTTGAGTTCACAAATAATTCTTGCACAAAATAAATAACGATATTTACTGCAGTTAATCTTCCTTTACAATTTCACGTAATCTGGGCCCATAACCTTTTGAATTATTGTGATTATATGAAAATGAAAAACTGGTACTGGAATGATCTTTTAATGTAAAAGATCAACTATATAACTGTCTTATTTGACAACATGAAAATACAAGTGAATGTTACAAACTTAAACAAAACAATACCTGCAGACAACGCTTTACTAAATTCAATAAATACAAAAATCAATAAGGCAGACACTTTTGAGGGGGTTAACATTTAATAAAAACTCCCTCAAGTTGTTTGTTTTTAAATACAAAATAAAGTGTTTGATTCACGTTGACATTTTAACAGCGTCTTAATTTCATAAAATAAAAAATAATTAGAAAAAGGTAGACACTATTTTTGGGGATTAATTATCGGAAAACTTGGAAATAAATATTAAATACACGTGAACAACAGCCAATGAGAGCGCAGAGAAAGACCGTTGCTAGGCCGGTAATCGGTGCTCTCACTCACATCCACGACTACGCGCTGCCTATCTCTTTCTATTGAAATTAATATTTATTTTCAAGTTTTCCGATAATTAAACCCCAAAAAAATGTCTGCCTTTTTCTAATTATTTTTTATTATATGAAATTAAGACCCTGTTAAAATGTCAACGTGAATCAATCACTTTATTTTGTATTTAAAAAAAAACAACTTGAGGGTGTTTTTATTAAATGTGTTAACCCCCCCAAAAGTGTCTGCCTTATTGATTTTTGTATTTTATGTGATTTTTAATTTAGATATCTGTTTGCTGGCCTCTGAAACCAACACTTTTTTTGGGCAAAATTTTTTTACACCTTTTATGCGCAGTACCTGGTGTTCCCAGGTAGGACAAGCCAACATTTGATTACCTGCTCATTTATCCAGTCGATACTATGGCACAAAATTTCAAGGTGCATCAAACAC